>CAUYUJ010014655.1:32500-157500 GCA_963575745.1 Prorocentrum cordatum | reverse complement strand
CTTTCCACGCCACCCCCCCTCAATCAGATCACGGACAAAAGGAGCCACGCCGAAGGCCCTATGGGGAGCTCCACCGAAGGCCCCAGTGGCAGCGCCCGCGTGCCATCGCCATTCCACTTCCCTCACAAGGTTCGTGCCCTCATAAGGAGCTCCGCCGAAAACGATATTCACAGATGCGGCACTCGCAGATGCATATGGATGGGTCCTTCGCCAGGATGATGGTTTTGGCTTACTGGGAGGAGGAGGAGGAAGAGGAGGAGGAGGAGGAGGAGGAGGAAGAGGACGAGAAGAGAAGAGAAGAGAAGAGAAGAGAAGAGGAGGAGGAGGAGGAGGAGAAGGATGAAGAGAGGTATGAGGACGAGGAAGAGGAGGGGGAGGAGGAGGAGACTGAAGGAGGAGGAGGAGGAGGGATATATAGAGAGAGGGAGGGAAGTAAGAGGAGGAGGAGGAGGAGGAGAAAGAAGGGAAGTGGAGAAGAGGGAGGGAACGGATGAACGAAACGGAGGTGGAATAAGCTATGCTAAGCTATGCCATTTGTCCCTGAAACGCGCAGGGCCCAAACGAGCCTGAAACCAAAGAAACGAATGTATCCAGCGAGACGCACGCCGATTAGCGAAGCTGACTGTGGACTGCACCGGCGCACTCGAATGCCAATGTCGAGTGAACCCGTGCAGACTTCCTCAGTCGACTCATCTGGGGGGGCGTTCTGTCAATGCCAAATTTTCGGCGTCCCGGGGCCCTCACCGGGCCTCGGAAACGTCAAACACACAACTATGGATGAAAAACCAGTCTTGGGGAAGTGGTCGGGAGGTTGGGGGCCCGTGCCCGTGTCTCGAACAAAATCGAGACGCATGGATATCCAGAACCACCATACAAAAAAAACTGTTGGAGCTCGGCGCGGATTTCTTGGATCGGCGCTGGGCCCCCCCCCGTGGCGGCGCCTCCGGCCTCGCCCCTGGCGCGCTCCGCGCGCCAGGGAGGGGGTGTGCGGTGTCCCCGGCGCCGATCCAAGAAATGCACACGGAGCCCCGAGGCTGTGCTCGTACACTTGCTTCTCCCTGGGGCGACAAAGTCCATGCGACATCTCCACCGCTCTCTGGCCAGGCCCGTCCTGAACCCAGCAGCAGCGTATACGCCACGCCTTTCCTGGCTTGGCGAAGCGGGCTTACAATTATACACACACCTCCTGGGCCCCAGAAGGGCCCGGCCAGGGGGGCAGTGGCCATGTAGACTTAGACTTCGTCGCCCGCCTCCCTCCTCGAGCCTCGCAGTCCTGCGTCGGCGGCGGGGGCGGCTCGGGCTGCGTGGCCTGCACGCCCCGGGACCTGGTGCGCACCGCCTCGGCCTCGGCCTGCACGCAGCGGGACTCCGTGGCGGGCGCCTCCGTCTGCGTGCTGCGGGAGGCGGCGGCCGGCAGGCCCTGCTGCGTCCCCTGCTCGGCGGTGCACCTCGGGGGCGGGAACGCGATGAGCTGGACCTGGAGGCCTCCCATCTGGGGTGCGAGAAGATGGGGTCGAGGGATCATGCATCGTCGATGCATTGGCGGCGTGATCGATGCACCGGCGACGTCTGCGTGGAGAAGATCGGGCTTCACATCGAGCTACGTCGTCGTTGCATCGACGATGCGGCGCAGTCCTCCGACCCCATCTACTCGGACCCTATTTGGGAGGCCTGGCGGACCGCGAGGTGCAGCAGCACGGCCACGACCTCTAGAGGAAGAGGAAGAAGAAGACACACGTAAAAACTTCAGGGTTTCGATCGGCACTGGACCACGCCCTCCTTGGCAGCGGGGCCCGGCTCCGATCCAAAGGAATTTGTACGGAGCTCCGACCCTGAGATCCGGCGTTGCGGAACAAAAAAGCACGACCGCACCCCATCTTTCTGCTGCGTGTCGGGCCGGGACGAACCGTGATGCTCCTGGGGCCCAGCGCCGATCCAAGAAATCCGCGCGGAGCTCCAAGAGTACATGCTCATGTAAGGATGGCGCTGCAAAGGTAACGTGGAACATCGATCCCCGAAGAGCACTCTGTCCATGTGCGGCGATCCCCCCGCGAAGGCCTCTTCTGCCCACGCTATCCCCCTGCGGAGGCCTCGTCGGTGCACGCTATCCCCCTGACAGGGCTTCCTCGGTGCACGCTATCCCCATGGTGGGGCATAACGTGTAATAAGCGGGCCAGCGGAGCCACATCGTACGCTATCTTTGCAACGCCAACCGTGAATATGGTTTCGCAACCATCCTGTGGTATTGAGTCCTTCGTTTTGGAAAGACAGTGCCCCGCGTTCCTTACGTCCTTGCTTCCTTCCTTCAATCCTTCCTTCCTTCCTTCTTTTCCTCACCCTCCTTCATCCTCCCACCCTCCCGCTGCCCTTTCCCTCCTTCCCCCGAAAATGCTTCTGCCCTCCGCAAGTCCTCATCTGTACTATGATCACGCGCACAGGGAGCTCCACCGGAGGCCCCAGTGGCTGCGTTCACATGCGTCCCGCGCCACTTTCAGCAAACCCCTCACACGGTTCGCGGCCCCATGGGGAGCTCCACCGAAGGCCGCAATGGCTGCGTTCACATGCGTCCCGCGCCTATGCCGGCAAACCCCACACACGGGGTTCATGGGGAGGTCCCCCGAAGGACCCAATGGCTGCGTTCACATGTGTCCCATGCCAATTTCGGCACATCCCTCATACGGTTCGTGGCCCCATGGGGAGCTCTACCGAAGGCCCCAGTGGCTGTGACCACATGCGTCCCGTGCCCATGTCGGCACACCCCTCACACGTTTCGTGGCCCCACGGGGATCCACCGAAAGCCCCAATGGCTGCGTTCATATGATTCCCCTGCCCACTTCAGCACACCCCTCACATGGTTCGCGGCCCCATGGGGAGCCCCACCGAAAGCTCCAATGGCTGCGTTCACATGCGTCCCGCGCCACTTTCGGCAAACCCCTCACACGGGGTTCGTGGCCCCGTGGGGAGCGCCACCGAAGGCCCCAGTGGCTGCATTCACATGCGTCCGGCGCCCATGTAGACACACTCCTCACACCCTTCGCGGCCCCATTGGGAGCTCCACCGAAGGCCCCAGTGGCTGTGACCACATGCATCCCCGCCATAGATGTCGGCACACCCTTCACAGGTTTCGTGGCCACATAGGGAGCGCCACCGAAGGCCCCAGTGGCTGTGTTCACATGCGTCGCCGCCACAAATTTCGGCACACCCCTCACACGCTTTGTGGCTCCAGAGGGAGCTCCACCGAAGGCCCCAGTGGCTGCGTTCACATGCGTCGTCGCCACAAACCTCGGCACAACCCTCACACGCTTCGTGGCACCATAGGGAACGCCACCGCAAGCCCCAGTGGCTGTGACCACATGCGTCCCCGCCACGCATTTCGGCACACGCCTCACGCACTTCGTTGCCCCGCAGGGAGCCCCACCGAAAGCCCCAATGGCTGTGACCACATGCGTCCCCGCCACGGCACACCCCTTACATGCTCCTTGGCTCCATAGAGGTCCATTGACGAGGATACGCACCACTTCGGTACTCACAACTGCATATGGCTGGGTCCTTCGCCAGGATCAGTTTCGTTTGCGTCTGCGAGGCCTCGGCGCTCGAGTGGTGCCCCACCTGGGAGCTCCCAGCGCACAGCTTGCCGCGCTCCGCCGCCCTGCAGAGGTCCAGCACGTGCGCCTCTCACGGGCGGTACACACCCACACACCCACGCACGCACGCACGCGCGCGCGCGCTCGCACGCACGCACCCGCACACATTCACACACATTCACACACACGCACGCACGCACGCACGCACACACAGACACAGACACAGACACAGACACAGACACAGACACAGACACAGACACAGACAGACACAGACACACACGCACACACACACACACACCCACGCGCACACGCACACGCACACGCACACGCACACGCACAAGTACACGCACTCGCACACGCACACGCACACGCACGCGCGCACGCGCGCACGCACGCACGCACGCATACACGCACGCACACACACACAAACACGCACACACAAGCACACACACACAAGCACGCGCGCACCCACGGACGCACGCACGCACGCACGCACGCACCCACAACACACACACACACACGCGCACACACACACACACACGCACTTTTTGTTTACAGCCGCAGGCGAAAGCGCCGACGGCGGGCGGTCACGGTCGGGCTGCGGCCGCGACTAAATTCCCGAGCGCGCGCGGGGGCCGCGGATCAGGCGGCGGGGGACGGCAGCGCCCAGGGCGTCTGAAGGCCAGGCGAGCGTGCAATCCAGGGAGTCTGCAAAGACGCCCAGGGACGTGCAAATGGCAAACGCACACACACGCACGCGCGCACACGCAAATGCACAAAAACACGCAAGCACACAAGCACACAAGCACACGAGCACACAAGCACACAATCACACACACACACACACACACACGCAAACACAAACACACATACGCACGCACGCACACAGTCACACACGCGCACACGCACACGTACATATCAAGGGCCCCAGGGATTATCCACTTATTCCAGGATTATCCATCTCTTCCACTTCATGGTTCATCTACTCCCATATTCTCATAGGGGATCAGCGTTTAGGTGTACCCCTCCTAGACATCTCCGTATCCGCGCCCTCGCGGTCTGGATTCTAGGGCGCGAGGTTCTGCGGATGCGCGGTCGCACGGTTACACGCTCCGCGCGGGGGCATCCACGACAAAAAGCCCCGCATCCGCAGAGTTGCGGCCCATGCCCGCGAGGCCGCGGATATGCGGACATGTGGTTCGCCCACGAGCCTGAGGACACCGAGACGTACCCATACCGCTACTCCCCGCACCTCTCCTGGGGCGCGTTCGGACCAGGACTTCGAGGCGAATCCTGCGCTGGCGACGAGGGCCTCCCAGGAAGCCGAAGAACGGGAAACCGACGGAGGAGCAGCGGTAGGGGTAATTACCTTTAGGTCGGGCGTGTCCTTCTACAGGCTGGTCTGGTTTAGGACGAACAATGCAATAAACCAAATATTAGTCGACACTAGTAGAAAAAAACGTCCCCAGGCTTGTTCGTTGTGACCATCTTGGAACCTTCCTCCTGTAGAGGGACACGCTTGACTGAAAGGGTACCTGCTCCTCCCGCGAGCCTCTGCGCGAGCGCACGCCCCGCCCTCGGCCAGCGTCGACGCCAGGACGCCCCGCACCGAGGCGGTCAGCGCCGCCTCCAGCCGGGCGGCGAGCCCGCCCTGCAGGCAGCCGTGCTGCCCGGCTTCCGGCACGGGGGCGGCCACCGCCATGGGAGGCGCCCGCCCCCGCCCGAGGGGTCGCCGGCTCGGGCCCCAGAGCTCCGGCGATATATATATATATATATATATATATATATATATATATATATATATATATATATATATATATATATATATCCGGCGATATATAATATATATATATATATTATATATATATATTAAAAATATCACTCCGGGCGTTGGCTCCCGCTCCTCAACTGCAGGAGGGTCTCATGTATATGTATCACTCTGGGCGTTGGCTCCCGCTCCTCAACTGAAGGAGGGTCTCCTGGATGGGGTCCGAGGCAGATGGGGTCGGAGGATCGCGCCTCATCGACGACGCAGCGGCGACGCATCGGCGATCGACGTCGGCGAGACATCGGCGACGCCAGCGCGAAAAAAATCTGGCTCCTCATCGAAACGCATCGCTGATGCATCGTCGATGCGGCGCGATCCTCCGACCCCATCTACTCGGACCCCATCTGAGAGGTCTAGATCACGGTGGGAGCATTGGACACGGAACACTTCGGTAAGGAATCCAGGATCTGGGAGCCGTTGCAACTCCAATCGCAGATCGGCCATGGACATCACCGCCAACCTCATCAGATAAGGAATCCTCCAGGGTCTGCAACCTCCTGGGCACATTCCTCAACGAACGCCCCCAACGTATTCTTTGCATGCTCCAGGCGACGGATCTCCCAAGCCTCACCCAGCCGCGGTTTCCTCGGCTGGGGCCTCTGAGGTCCGTGATCGGGCCAGGGATGAGGCCCTGAACTCCGCGGCCGCGGACTGAAGAACCCAAACCTCCGACGCGACGACCTCTTCAATCCGGGCCGGTTTCCTCGGTGTCGGCTCTCATGGGGGTCTGGGATGAAAAACGGCCCGAGCTGAAAACGGTCGGGGACGACCCCCCCCCCAAGGGAAGGGGTCGGGGCCTCCTGGGCGGCGGCTTGCGCAGAGCACGTGGGCGGATAGCTGGGCGACGGGCGCTGCTCGGTGGGCCTCACCCCGCCGTGCCGCGCACCCGTGGGCCGTGGGCAGGCCGCCCTGGCCTTCGATGGCAACAGGACGCTGCGAGGCGCGGCGCTGAAACGGAGGTGCCGGCGCTGGCGCGGCATGCCGCGGAGGGGCTGCGTTGGGAGGGGGGCGAACCCGCTCAAGGGGGAGCCGTGGCGAGCGTCCAGAGATCCGAGGCTCCGGCAAACATTAAAGCGGCATTGTGCTGTTGTTGTTGTTGTTGCTGCTATGTTCGGCCGCTTGGGGGCTGGGCTGGCTTCGCCGATGCATTGCCGACTGACCTGCGATCGCAGCTCGCACGCGATGCAGCACAGGGGTGAGAGAGCAGTCCACAAGGGAGCTGGGAGGGGGGAGGGAGGAGGAGGAGGAGGAGGAGTGCACGTACTCAAGAGGAGGAGGAGGAGGAGGAGGAGGAGGAGGAGGAGGAGAAGGACCGACACACTCGAAATCGACAACATGGTCGCCGACGTCAGCGACGTAACCTGTTGCATAGACAGGTCAATGCCCCACTCCAGCAGCGAGGAGGAGTCGAGCGTAGGGAGGGAGTCCGCCAACAGCAGAGAGGAGGAGGAGGAGGAGGAGGAGGAGGATGAGAAGGAGGATGAGGAGGGGCAGGGAAGGGAGGAGGGCGGAAGAGGGGGAGAGGGAGGGAGGGGGAGGCAGGAGGGAGGGAGGAGGAGGCAGGAGGAGGGCGGAGGGGGGAGGAGGAGGAGGGAGGAGGGAGGGAGGGAGGGAGGGAGGAGGAGGAGGGAGGGAGGGCGGGCGGGAGGGAGGGAGGGAGAGCAGTCCGCGAGGAAGCAGGCCGTCGCTTCGCTGACCCCGTGTGGGCGGCCGGCGGCCGTCTCCTGCGGTCCAAGGCCTCAACCCACCAAGGCGCTGCGCGCAAGGCATCCGCCCACGCGGCTGGGCCGAGCTGCCACGACCCTCGAAGCAGGGCGAGCGGAGACAGCGGCAGCTCAAAATGGGCTCCCGGATTCGAGGCCTCCTAGATGGAGTCCGAGTAGATGGGGTCGGAGGTTCGCTCCGCATCGTCGAAGCATCGGCCGTGCACCCGCGACGCTGGCGAGGAGAAGATCGGAATCCGCGAGTTGAGACAATGGCAGGCTGAAATACACCCCTGCGTAGAGCCAAGAAAGCTTTAGGCTAAGAAAATCGACTTCACTCTCAACTGTGATACAGGTTCGGATCTATATACTAACGTTAAACGAAAAAAAGGTCCCAAGAAAACGCTAAGGCTCCACTCCAGATTCTTGCTTTTCTCTGGCGAAATCTGGAGTCCAAGAAGGTTGATGATTTGTCTTAGGAATTCTGATGGGTGTAGGTTCCCGGACCCCTCCCAGGGTCCGATCGCGCCAATTTCAGAGCTGCGTACAGCCGTGGCGACGAGGGCCCCCCTGAAGGCCAACTACCGTTGTCTCAACAGGCCCTCATCTGAGACCAGGCATCAAAGCACGGTCGCAAGATGCCCGCGGCAGGTCTCCATCGATCACGAGGTAGAGACCTCCCAGATGGGTCAGAGCAAAACGGGGTCGGAGGATCTCGCCGTACCGCCGATACACCGCTGAAGTATCGCCGATGCGTCGCCGACATCGGCGACGCATCGGCGACGTAAGCGTAGAGAAAATCGGGCTTCACATCCAGCCGCATCGGCGATGCATCGGCGATGAGGTGCGATCCTCCCACCCCATCTGCCTCGACCCCATCTGAGAGGCCTACGGTCGCGACCTCTTGCTTAGCGTGTCACGGCGGCGGTCCCCGCGACACACCATGCCCTGCGAGCGGATGGCATGTCGCTCCGCTCCGCGGGACTGGAGGGCGGGAAACCCTCGGTGCGTGGACGCCCGGGGACTGGGACATGGACAGCGTGTCGCGCCGACGCGTGGTGGGCCAGAACTGGCGGAGCGACACGCGATCCCAAAAATTCCGACCGTGTAAAATACCCACAGCCAGAGGGATGGAGCAGCAGAGGAGGGAGGATGGGGAAGCAGGAGGAGCAGGAGCCAACGAAAAATTCGTGACCGCTGCCCCCCGGCCAGGGTGAGCGTTGGCGCGCGGGGTCCGACGCCCGCCTCGCCGTAGGCCGCGGGCTGCTGCGCCCTCACGACGACCTCGCCTGGGCCAGCCGGCGGCCGGGAGGGGGCACACGCCGCTTGTCCCTGCTGCTGGTGCTCCTCAGCCGCGTCTGGTGTTTGGTCACGTTCGGCCTCCAGGGGCCCTTGCCGGGCTCCGGGGCCGCCAAAACACGATTCGGGACGGAATATGGCCCTGAGGAATGAGTCGGGACTTGCGGGGGCCGCGCATTGAAAAAAGGATGCGACGCGTGTCTGGGTCTCCTCCCTCCTCATTCCTTGTAGCGCGAGCGACCTTTTAACGAAGAGACCGCAACAGGGCCGCGATACATTTTCGAACGCTACCCAACTCCCATCGATACAACGTAGCCCCAAACTCGGCCCATGGCCTCGATCCTTCTCCTCCGGGCCATCAAACATTGGTCCAAGACGAAAGACTTCCATCCCATGGGAGGGGGTCGGAACCCCTAGAGGCTGGCCATTGCAAAGAACACCTCGTCGGATGCCTCGGCCGCCCGCCCGCCGCCCGCCCGGAGAGTGGGGGGGGGCGTGGGCGGCCATAGGGAGAAGGAGAACGAAAGAGGATAATGAAGGACTGAGCTGACTGACGAGGATGACAATGATGCTGACGATGGTGATGATGAGGATGATGATGATGATGAGGATCATAGCAATGATAGTGATGATGCTGCTGATGATGATGGTGATTATGATGGAGAGGAGGAGTGATAATAAGGGGGATTATGATGATGAAGATGCTCTCGCATTCGGCGGGAGCGATTGTCAATGATATACTTTCATTGCTGATGGCGGTGGCCAGGATGCAGATACACAACATGATGATGACGGCGATGCGGTTGGATGGTGAGAACGACGGTGTCCATGATATATCGAAGCAACAATGATGGTGAGTTCGATCATGATGACGGCGGCAATGATGATGTTGTTGGAAGTTTTGATTTTGCTGACACTAATACTGATAGCGATGATTATGATGTCGATGATGGTGGTGGTGGTGATGATGCTGATCATGCTGGTAAAGGTGGTGGTCATGGTGCTGCTCATGGTGATGATGACGTTTATGATGGTGGACATGAAGATGATGGTGGTGGTGCTGGTGATGATGATGATGATGGTGATGGTACTTTTTTTCCTCGACGTCAGGACCAATATCTGATATCAAAATATGGTATACACTGAAACCAGACTTGAGAGATCCGTCGCAGAGAGCCGACTGTCTCGTGTTGCCCCGCTTGGGCCAGACTGCCAGGGTGCTGCTCGGAGGGGCCTCCTGCGCAGCGCGTGCCTAGCAGCGTCGAAATGCTAGCTGAATAAAATTGGCCGCTTCGTCTTCGGCATTGAACTCGGGTGGGGTGGGGCCTCCACCTCAAGCAGCCTCTCTGCGTGTGCTGGCGCGGCAGGGGGGGGGGTGGAGGCGCGACGGAGGAGGGCGGGATGCGACCGTGACCGTGCTGCTACTGGCAGGGAGGCTTTAGCCTCGAACAAAAATTGGCACGGCGTGGACTCGCCTCCTCTGCGCTGTGGCCTGCGCTGTGGCGTGCAGGCTCGCTCTGGCAGAAAGACAGGCTCGCTCTGGCAAAAAGGCGGGTTCACTGCTCGAGCGTCTCTAGCCAGTGGCCTACCTCCTCCTCGGGCCAGCCCACTGGGGCCACGCCTCGGTGGTGGACCGCCTGGCCCTCCCACATGGGCGCGCCGATCACCAGCTTCTGCTTGGTGTCATCGTAGCGGTGCCCGAGCCCTTCGAGCCCTGGGAGGGGCCCAGTGGGAGTCGCCACGTCGCTCTCCGCTTGGGCGTCGCCCCCCTGTCCAGGGAGAGTAGGCGTAGAGGGAACATTAGCCGCTCGGAGCGCCCGCGTGGGCGCTGCATATACTGCTGCTGGGCGCTGTGCTGCTTGTAGCCGTCGAAGTGGTCGATGTTTAGGTCTGCTGCGTAGGTCGCTGCCCGCGATGCGTCCCACCGATTGGCAGTTGGACGCGCTTGCATCAGGGGCGTCCTCGATGGCGGGCGAGGGGCGGCATCTGGATGGCGCAGGGCGCGGCGGGGGGGCACTTGGAGTGGCCGGGCGCGTGGTAATCCGTTTCTGGCTCGACCCGATGTTGCGCTCGAAGGTGGGGTTTGTCTCGTCGTCGGCGTCCGCCCCGTCGTGCGTTGTCGCCGAGAAGAGGGAAGAGGTGCTCACGCTGGCCTCGGAAGGAGCCCACTGATCCATCTTGACAACTCGGAGGGCCTCCTAGTCTTTGCTAATATCGGCGTATGCGTCGTTGAGAGAAGACGCACGGTGGGCGCCCGTCTGGAGCCCAGCAGCAAGTAGGCCATAGTGCCAGCGGGTGCTGTTGTTCGTGATGTTGGCGCTGCTGACAGGCATCTTGATCTGCATAATCATGTGGATGTGGTCGGCAACATGTAGTAGGCTACTTAGCTTGGTGTGGATCTTCCAATTCAGCTTCACGTGCTTCACGATTTCCATAAAGTTGTCGTGGCCGATGAAGTAGTTGATGCTTGATCTGGCTTTGTTGTGCCCGTAGTAGGGAATTGCCGACGTCGGTTTGCATGTTGATGGCTGTCAGCTGGTGCGTCAGGAACTTGTCTTGAATCAAGCGTCCGAGCTCGGTCTCGTCGCTGGGTTGGTAGCTGCCGATTGCGTTGTCGGTGCGGCGCTGTCGTGATCGTCGTCCTGGCCCTTGGTTGAGGTCCGTGAACAAGATGGGCATGACGCGAATAGGGATGTCGGTATGTGCCTGCGGTACCCAGCTCCATGGTCGGCGGCATCCTGCTTTCCAGCGTTGGTAATGACCTGCTCCGTGCGGCCGCGGTGGGGAATGCGCAGCAGTGAGTCGAGAGCGGAGCTGGCCTCGATGAAGCTCGACGGCGCCCGCGCCCCGTAGGTCAGATTGTGGGGGGGTGTTGTGCCTTGTCGATATCTATCTTGCGGCTTTGGCGCTTGGATGCTGCGATGCTGCGGCTTACTGAGCTGCTCGTGTGCGCCCCGCGACCCCATCCGAAATGGACCCATGTATGATAGCGGCCGTCCTCGAAATGATGCGGGGCGTCGGTAGTGCACTGGCGGATCTTAACGCCTGCGTACATCATAATCTGATTTGCACGGCATGTGTCGGAGATGTGGTCGAGATGCCCTGGGACATCCAATAGTCCTTCGCGAGCTGGGTGTGGGTGTCGTGGTCCAGGTGGCAAGTCGCGTTCGGCGTGCAATTGTTCCACTGGTAGTAATTCAGGAGCCGCGTGGTGTGATCCTGCATGTGCTGGCCCTCTGTTCTGCCTCGATGCCCTCGGTCTCCGCTCGGCGCAGGCGGTTCCGAATGGCACCCTCCATGGAGCCGCCCACGCCACACTTGCACTGCCCTTCCAAGATCGCCGGCGCGAAGGGGGGCGCTGGCGACCCTATCTCCTGCAGGCGTGTCTTGTCCTCTGGGGTGTCGCTCTTCCTGAGGGGGGAGTCCAGGGTGTACTTGTAGCCGTCGATCTCCTGCGTGATGGCTATGATCCCTGGGAGCTCTTTCCTCGTCGCGTAGGTGTCCGTATTGTTGCTGCCATTCAGCCTGGTCTTGTGCGTCGTCTGAAGCAGCATGTGGCAAGTCACGTTCAGCGTGCAATCGTTCCACTGGTGGCAATTCAGGGGCCGCGTGGTGTAGTTCTGCATGTGGTGGCCCTCTGTGTTCGTGAGGATGTTGAAATTGAAGCTCAGCGTCCAGTAGTTCGGGGTCAGCGTGTCGTAGTCCTGCCTGTGCTGGCCCTCTGTGTTCGTGAAAATGTTGAACTTGAAGCTCAGCGTCCAGTCCTGCACGTACTGGCCCTCTGTGTTCGTGAAAATGTTGAATTTGAAGTTCAGCGTCCAGTCGTTCAGGGTCAGCGTGTTGTAATCCTGCATGTGCTGGCCCTCTATGTTCGTGATGATGTTGGAGTTGATTTTCAATGTCCAGTAGTCCTTCGCAATCTGGGTGGGGTAGTCCATGTGGCCAGTCACGTTCAGCGTGCAATTGTTCCACTTGTGGCAGTTCATGGGCCGCGTGGTGTGCCTGCGCTGGCCCTCTGTGTTCGTGATGATGTTCAAGTTGAAGCTCAGCGTCCAGTAGTTCAGGGTCAGCGTAGCGAGTCCTGTGCTCAGCAGGTGCGCGGCGCCCGCGCTCCGGAGCACGGCCATGGCGGCCTGGCGGTGTGCGGGGCGTCGTCAAGCGGCCCCCTGCCTTTTGGGCATGGCAGAGGGGCGGTGACTGGAGGCCGCTGCTCCATCAATGGCCTGAGCGCGCGGCGGCCTTTGGTGATGGCACTGGCGATGATGACGACGATGATGATTGTGATGGAGTTGATGGTAATGGTGATTCAGCTGATGATGATGAGCATGGTGGTGCTGATGAGAATGATTATGAGGACGGAAAATGGTAATGAGGATTATGATGATGAGGATGCTCTCGCATTCGGCGGAAGCGACTCGTCAAGATGTGCTGTTCTTGCTGATGGCGATGACCAGGATGCATATGTACAATCGGATGATGACGGACAAGCTGTAAGGTGGTGAGAACGACGGCGTCCATGATATATCTGCGCAGTGATGACGGCGGGTTCGATCATGATGGTGACGATAGATGGTGTTGGTGCGAATGGTGATCGCATTGGTAATCGCAACGATAATCATGATGAGTCTGATGATGGTGATGATGGCGCTGCTGATGCTGATCATGATGATACTTCCGATGATGCTGGCAATGGTGATGGTGATGCCGCGATGCCCATGATGATGATGATAATGATGATGATGATGATATCAACAAGCCGGAGGTGCTGATGATGATGGTGATGGTGCTGGTGGTGATGATGCTGTGGATGATGATAGTGGTGATGATGATGATGGTGCTGAAGACGGTGATGCAGCTGATAATAATGCTGACGGTGATGACGATGACGACGGTGATACTTATGATGTCGATGATGATGATGGTGGTGATGATGATGATGGATGCGGTGGCGATGATGTTGATGATGATGATTTGTGTTGAAGGTAATGGTGATTCAGCTGATCATGATGAGCATGGTGATGCTGATGAGAATGATTACGAGGAGGGAAAATGGTAATGCGGATTATGATGATGAGGATGCTGTCGCATTCGGCGGAAGCGACTCGTCATGAGATACTGTTGTTGCTGATGGCGATGACCAGCATGCAGATGTACAATCGGATGATGGCGCAATGCTGTAAGGTGGTGAGAACGACGGCGCCCATGATATATCGACGCAGTGATGACGGTGAGTTCGATCATGATGGTGACGACGGCGATGATGCTGATGCGAAAAATGATCGTATTGGTAACCATATCGAAACTGATGATGAGTCTGATGATGGTGATGCTGCTGCTGCTGATGCTGATCATGATGATACTTCCGATGATGCTGGTAATGGTGATGGTGATGCCCATGATGATGATAACAACGAAGCTGGTGGTGCTGATGATGATGGTGATGGTGCTGGTGGTGATGATGCTGTGAATCAGGATTTTGGTGATGATGATGAAGACGGTGATGCAATTGATATATGATGACGGTGATGACGATGACGACGATGATACTTATGATGGATGATGATGCTGCTGCTGATGATGATGGTGATGATGAGGATGATGGGGTAGAGAACGCGCGTGGACGCCGAGGGGAAAGACGCCCTCGTCCTTCGAAGTTCGTGCCTGCGCGCGCCCCTGAACATGTCGGGGTCGACGTCTTTGAGGACGCGGGGAGGGGGGGGGGGGACGTGGGAACCGCGCGTGTGTTCGGGGCTTGGGCTGGGCCAGGAGAGCTGGTCGGGGCCTGCTGGAGACCAGGTGATCGAGGCCGTGGCCTCTGAAATACTATTGTGTATGGAAATGAGTGCAGGCGAGACATAAAAAGTTATGTGAAACGGAAGGGGAGGGGAGGAGGGGGAGGAATCCTTGTAGTCGATGTCGCGGTGTGTTGGTGCCGCGTCGTTGGGTGGAGTCTGTGCTGATCGTCTGTGTTGGGTTTGGTGTTGATGCTGGCGCAAGGCGCCCGTTGTCGGTGTGGCGGTGCTTGGTTGTTGGTGGTCGGTGCTTGTGGTCGCGTGGTCGGCCGTCAGTGCTGCATGTTGCAATTCGTCCTATCATGCAGCGGCGAAATCTCTCTCGAATGACTTCCACCATGTCGTCCGTGTCGCAGCTGTGAGCCACCTCACATCGTTGGTGTCGCGGTGGAGGTGGAGGTATCGTCGCGGTTGGGTGGCGTCGTTGGCGTTGCGCTGTGTGTTATCATCCGCCTGACTGTCGATGCACGATGTGTAGAAACTTCCGCATATCGTCGTCCTATCGCTTGTGCTGGCCACCGTGTTGTCGATAACCCTGCCGCCTGCTGGTGTGTCGGGCTCGGGTGGGGTGGGTCGATGCTGTCGTCAAATGTTTCGGGTGGGTCTGATGGAGTCGGCGGGTCGCTGGAGGCGTCGTGGTCGCTGGAGTCGTCGGAAGCGTTGCCGTCGAGATCATCGTTGTCAAATTTGCCAGTCGCTAGGGCAGCACGCGTTGGAGAAGCTGCTGACGTGTATCGCCGCGGTGTCCCGATAATCGCCCTGATCGTCCCTCGTTGCGTGCGACGCAGCTGCTGTTTGAGGGGTTCTGCCATTGTCCATGACTCTGCGCCGTACATCATTGTGGGTATGACGGTGCCACGGTATAGTCGTAATCTGTGCTTGAATGGGTAGTGCTTGCTCTTTAGTTCGTGTCTGTGCCCTGTGAAACACGCCCATGCAGCTTGGATGCGTTGCTGGATCTCGGTCGTCGATGCGTCTTGAAATGATATGGTGTGGCCGAGATACTTCAACTTCCCGGTGGGTGGTAATGTTTCAATGTCCATTGTTGCAACTCTTGCCGATCGCGTTCGGGTCCTGGTCCAGTTTGTCATGATCTTGGTTTTGGCCGGGTGTATTGCAAGGCCGTGAGAAGCTGCTGCCTTGATTAAATCCCCAAGCAGTGTCTTCAAACGAGGTAGTGTCTGACTGACCAGGAGGATGTCGTCGGCGAAGAGGAGGTTGGTAAGAACAGATTCGTTGGTGCGTGCTAGTTGTGCTCCTCGTCGCCGTCGCTGCCAATCCGGAATGAGAGGTTCCAGGGTGTGCTGTAGTAGAGCGTAAAAGAGCAGTGAGCTCAAAGGGTCTCCTTGTTTTGTGCCTCCTCTGAGCTTGAAAGGTTTGCTGGTGGAGTCGGTGCGGACAAAAGCCTTCTGGTCGTGGTAGAGACGCTGGAGCAGGTGGACGTACTCGGGTTGCACGCCTTGTCGTCGTAGTGCTGTCCATCGGCTGCTGTGTTCTACTGTGTCGAACGCTTTCTTTCGAGGGATGAAAAAAAAAACGCCCTACCCTGGGTCACAAATGCGTGGTCAGGAAACTTGCTGGGAGCTCCCACAGGCCAGAGAGCCGCCAGAACGCCTCGCGGCACGCGCGATGCGCAGGGTTTACCCTGCCAGCCCACAGGAGGTTCAGCGCACAGCGCCTCATAAACCAAGGTAGGGGCGTGTTGCGTGTTTTACGCCCTTGATTCTTAGAAGGGGAGGAATGCTGGAGAAGAAGAGGAAGAGTGTGGATCGAGTCGTCCTTCTGCTGTGTCTACTGTGCCAGGGGAAGTTGGCGGAGAAGATGAAGAGTGTGGAGGGACTCGTCCTTCTCCTGCTACTGCTCCTTCATAGTCCTCCTTCATCGTTCTTCTCCTCCTCCTCCTCCTCCTCCTCGTTCCACCTCCTTCTCCTGCTGCCTCCTTCTGTTCTTGCTCCATCCTCCTCCTACTCCATCGTAAGCATGCCCCCCTTTATCGTCCTGTTTTTACGTTATACTGGCTTTGTCCACGCAAGCTGTAGCGGATGAGCCCTCCTGCTCGTGACCCATCCCCCTTCCGTTCCGCGTTGTTTTCTCCATCCTCCTCCTGCTCCCTCCTCCTCCTCCTCCTCCTCCTCCTCCTTCGTCTTATTATTCCTCCTCCTCTTCCTGGTCCTCTCATGTCGCATGTCCTTCTGCCCACGCCAATTTTTCTTCTCCCCAAGCATCCCCCTTCCTCCTACATCATCCTCCTAAACGGTGATAAACAGGTGCAGTTATTGATTCAGGCCCTCGAGAGTTTGTGTCTGCAGTGCCCCGACGAGAGTCACAGAATTCTCCGACGCGGCGATTCCTTCTAGTGGGCACGGTGGAAACGGCATCTTGAGAGTATCGCAAACCAGTCCGACACCGACTTGGACAGGCTAGTGGAACTTCGCAGCCAGCAGAGAACGATACATAAATCATTCAACGAATTTCATGAATGGTCAGAATCTGCACCGGCTGTCGGCGCCCTGCATTGAGCAATCAAGGACACACCAATTCCCTCTGAAACGCTCGAGATAGGCCCAACTACGCTGGTGCATCCGCGTGATATCCTCGATGCTAAGAGTAAGCAGTTTGAGAGTTGATGGTGTCCCGAGTTCGCCTGCCAAGACTTCGATTTGCTAATGGAGCTTTTTGAAGCGATCCGTGAACGAGTACGAGGTGAATCTTTAGCACCGCTGGAAGTAGCAGATATTCGCGCTGCCCTCAGACGGATGAAACCGTCATCAGCTATGGGCGTCGACAGGGTGTGCAGCCTTGATTATGACAGGCTGCCTGATGCAGCCATTGCGGAATTGGCTGGTATTCTCACCTTGTGCGAGCTCCACCAGGGGTGGCCCCACCAGGTGCTCCTCACGCTAGGTACCCTTCTGCCCAAGAAGGTTGCCGGGGACCGTGTGATCGGCCTGTTGTCGCACCTAGGCCGCACATGGTCCCAGGCGCGGGAGGAGCACGTCCGCACTTGGACGGACCAGTGCGAGGCGCACTGGGACGCAGCTGTGAGAGGCAATGCGGCTCTGCGAGAAGTATTTCTTCGGTCAGTTGATGAAGAACTAGCAGTTCGCCTTAGAGCCTCCATAGGCAACGGTATGATTGATACTCGAACTGGAGTTTCCACCAGAAGTATTGGGACTCGAACTTCAGCAATGCATGGCAGCAAGATGTGTGAGGCAAGCTGGAGCATATGGATCGCCTTTTGCTCCGACACGTTCCTTAGTACAGGGAATGAGATCTGGCACGAGGTTTGGTAAGTGCACTACTTATCACATTATGCGGCGAATCACAACGTGTCATGTCTATATGTCTTATCGTTTATGGGTGGACGACTTTAGCCAAACAGTTCACGGGTCACGTGTTGCAGTTCGCAACCGACTTGTCGCTTGTTTGGTGGACACATGCCAGCAGCTGCGCGATAACGGGTTGAAAGTATCTCCCAAGTAAGTCGTCGTTTGCACGCATGTGGCAGATGCAAGGACGGTTGTGCGACGAGTGGCCGCCAGAGGGTTCCAGCTCAAGGTGGCCACCCAGGCTGCCTACTTGGGCGCGGACCTGACGGGCGGCAGACAGCACGGTCGTGCCACCAGACAGGCTCGCGCGCAGAAGCACACGGCCATGTCCAAGAAGATCGTGGGCTTCGCGCGAGCGCTGCGGCGCTATCGCGTGCCTGCCCGCCTCGAGCTTCAAGGAGCTGAACCTGCAGGGCTGTACGGTCACCAGCTGCACGGCGTATGGGGCGGACAGATGAAGCAGGTCAGGCGGAAGCTGGCCAACTCGGTTGGTCCGCGGCTCACTGGAAGATGCATCACAAAACTTCTGGATCTTCGAGCTCCTGATCGTGACCCGCAGTATAAGTTGCCGTGCGACACCTTGCGCATGTAGCTGGCCATGTGGAGTTCTCAGCCGACCTTGCGAGCAGGAATTACACGTTCTTGGTCTGAAGTGGTTGCAGATTTCACGGATATGCCTGCTGCAAGGCGTTGTCGCCACATTCGGGGACCTCAGGGCACCACCATTGCGTACCTCCTTGACGCAGGGTGGAAGCCTGATTCACCTTCGGCGTGGACGACTCCCGCCGGCAAGTCAGAGTAGCAGTTCAACACGACCAGAATGACAGGGCATCCAGTATTGGACATTCCCGAAGCTTTCTTCGTCGAGTTCCGGCAGACCATCGAGGCAAGCATGTGGGTGACGGCGGCGCAGCACTTCGGCGGCGCTGGCATGGAGGCAGGAGTATGCAACTACTCCTACATACGCCTGCTGAAGGAGTTGGAGCAAGCGCCAGGCGGCCGACGCCTCGCGGGGCTCCTCCTGGCGGCGGCGGCGGGCGCGGCCTAGCCTCGCAGCCGACGCCAAACTCGATGTCGGCAGACGCTTGGTGTAAAGTGTGCACGTTGTAAGCTCGTTCCAGAGACGAGCTTCCACCGCATATGGGGATGTAGTTGTAGGTCGCAGCATCCCGTGTATAAGCTTAGCGAAGATCTAGTAGCCAAAGCATACGCTCAAGCTGAAGCCGAGGAATGTGTTTGGACTCGAGGCCTAATCCCTAGGGCTTGGATGCAAGTTGCAGCTCCCCCTGAGGCCGAACAGTGGGTCTCGTCCAAAAGTCTTGATTTTGAAACCGTAGCCCAGAGCTCCCCTGGTAGACCCGTTTCTGTTTTCGGGGACGCGAACGGGGGGAAGGATACACATCACCCCCTCCTCCGTCGCGTCGGTTTGGGGCTCGCGGTTTTCCAAGATGTCTCACGAATGGAGTTGAACCTAGGTGTGTGGAGCCCACTTCCTGGCAGCAAGCAGACTGTGGTGCGGGGTGAGCTCTATTGTCTCATGTTTTGTCTCCGTCAGGCATCAGGCACAGTTGTGTATGTCACGGATAACGATGCCATGAATGAAGGTTGGCATCAGAGACGTTGGTTGCACCCATCAGGACCCGACGCCGATCTCTGGTGGCAGGTAGGTCAGATGTTGCAGCAGCGGCGGGAGGCGGTTTCTTGCTCGGTATGTTTCGTTCATTCCCACCTGGAGGGTGAGCACATAGTCAGAGGAGTCGCCCCCCGTAACCTCGTGCTAAGCAGTATATATACATATATATATACACATACCTACATATATACATATATAGACATATATATATATATATATATGTGTACATGCGGATTGCTTCGCAGCGCTAGGAGCCGCAATCGGCCGACTTCCAGAGTCTGCACGTGCACGCATATACTTAGTAGAACAGCAAGTTTTCGCAGTCCGCATGCGCATCCTTCAAAACACCCTTGAGGCCATCCTTGCCGAGGACAGACTCGAGGCCGCCGACGGGGGCAAGCGTAGGTGTAGGCGTCAGCAACATGTTTCTTCTGTTGTAAGGCCGCCTGCGGCCAGTGTGTGTGCTATGTTTTCGACTCAGCATCGCCTCAAGGACAACTCCATGAGCTGTTCCAGGTGTCAGGGCTTTGCTTCCCAAGCTCGTAAAACCGAGTGGATGAGCTCACCTTGTTGTTCCTGAATTAATGTGGACGGTGTTGTTTGAAAGGCGACCCCCCCAGGCGCGCGGGTGCACATCTCGGGGGGATACGCTCACACATCACACATACTCAAATTCCATTCGGGACTGGGTATCTGGTTTTGCACGGCATGTGGCTGCTTCGCGCCTGAGCAACTGAAGCAGCTCGGTGCAGTGTGTAATGAGGTCGTCAATGGTAATCGCAGAATGTATCTTGATAGAATCACCCGTGGACTCTGGCCTAAAATTCGCCGTGAAGCCGAACTGGCCAGAAGGAAGCAACAGGGTTAATCTGCTTCAATTGTAACCAGCACTGTCGCCATACCCAGAACTCCAGAACTCTCCGCTGTCCTCCTCCATCCCCCCTCCTCCATCCCTTCCCTTCACCTAGAGGAGCACGAAGCAACGAACTGACGATGAACGGATCGAAAGACCATGGCCGAAAACGGAGGCGAAGAGATGGGATGGGGCCACTCGCGAAGCGAGTCATATATATACATATATATATATATAAGCATATCTATAACATATATACGTACATGTAACGAATTACTCCTGAGGCCGAGCCGCCTTCTCAGCTTTACTAGCAACAGTGGGCGCTAAGCTTCGGGAGATTATGTCCAGATACCCACGTCTGGCTATGAGGAGGGGGAGGAGGAGGAGGCGGTGGAAGGGGGGAACATCCAAGGACGAATCGCGATTGGGGGGAACAAGCGGCGCATGGATGGTGGAGCAAAGTGAAGAACTGCGGTGAGAATTGAGGATGCGTGATGGGGAACGGATGGTGAGAGGATGGAACGCTGAGGATGGAAGAGGCGGGTTGGGGTGGGATCGGAAAAGGAAGGAGGATTGATGATGCATGAAGGTCGGATGGAGGAGACACAATGGATGCTGATACGTCAGGTGCGACTGATGGTATGACAATGGATGGTGGGCGGAGGATGGAGAAACTGGAGGATGAGGGATGAGAAGGACGAGGAGGGCAATATCGATGGTGCAACGAGCAAGGGAGATATGGATGAGCACGATGGTGGTAATACGAATGATGACGAGGAACACGCGGAGTAGGGTAATGAGCGATTCGCGGAGCGACAGAGCGATGAAGGGGGGACGAGTAGGACGGAAGGAGGAACATCAAGGAGGACGGAGGATGAAGGGTGGAGGATAATGGAGGAGCGTAGAGGATGATGAGGGATGGCGGATGAGGGATGAGGAAGACTGAGGATAGCGGAGGAGACGGAGGAAGGAAGGGGGGCGATTGAGAAGGTGGAGGGGAAAGGACATGGACATGAAAGGAAGAGAGAGGGTGCAGGATGCGTGCAATAAGGGGGGTTATGGGAACCATGCTGGGGGAAGGGGAAAGAAGAAGTTAAGGAGGGGAAGGGATACAGGAGGAAGTGGGGGAGGATGCCGAGGCGTACGAAGATAAGCAAGAGGGAGAAGCAGCGAGGAACATGCTGATAATGGCGATGGTCACGATGGTGATGTTGAGAGAAGAGGACAGAGCAGGACGGTGGAGGAGTAGCCGGTCGGAGAAGAAGATGTGGAGAAGCAGGAAGAGCAGGAGGAGTCGCAGGACAACCACTTTAAGCCCATGGCTCGTCAGCGATGCTGCCAAGCACCCACTCGCCCCGAGTCTCCTTCCTAGACAGCTCTACAAGCTACTCTTGCCCACTGCGGGAAACGCCCACCTTGCATTACGAGCGTCTGCATTGCCTGCGACTCAGGCGGGACCCAATATGCTAGAGGACCCACCTACCCATCCTTCGAATCAGAGGAAAAGCAAAGATGTGGGGCGGTCAGATTCAAACAATGCTGGTCATAGAATTTACGGAAATTTGAACCGGTAGCCTCATTTTGAAAAAGAGACGCACGCCGTTCGGAACTTCGGATCATTGGATTCGGGGAAGTCTCAAACGAGAGCCGCATTAAAACAACGAAATGGCCTCCATACGTGTCATCACCTGTTGCGCACTGTTTGAACGAATGTGCGCAGAGCCATGGCGAGATTCTCAATTTCGCAAGTCACGGCCCCGTATCCTTTGTGAGGCTCACGGTAATACACTGTTAGACTGTCTGACCATGAAACACTCTGTCGGGCCTACGCCCATGTGTGGTGGTGTGATACGGGAGTCACTCACAGGGAAGAGGGGCAAATGGCATGACGTGCGGTAGGAGGACGTTGCAAGGTGGGAGGCGAAGGAAAGAGAGAGCCGGGTGGAGAACTGTGTTGCACTCCCTCCGTCCCTCCGTCGTCCCCCTCCTCTTCGTATACCGTCGAACTCCGTCGTCCCCGCCTCCGTCTCCTCCCCCCTCCTCCTCGTCCCTTCTACTCCCCTCCTCCTCCTCCTCCTCCTCCTCCTCCTCCTCCTATTCCTCCTTCTCCTCCTCCTCCTCCTCCTCCCCTTCCTCCTCTCTCCGCATCTCTTTGTCCTCCTCCGCCCTCCTCAGCCCTCCTCCCCCTTCCCCGACCTCTACTTCTCGAATTTGTCCTCCTCCTCCTCGTCCTCCCTGCATTCCTCAGTCCTCCATCCTCGCTGCCTCTCTCTTCCTCCTCCTCCTCCTCCTTTCTGCCCTGCTCCTCTGTCCTCCCTCTCTCCGCCCTCCTCCCTCCTCCTCTCTCTTCCCTCATTCTCCTCCTTCCTACTCCTCATCCCTCCTTTACTCCTCCCTCCTCCCTCCCTTCTCCCTTGTGCCTCCTCCTCCTCCTCCTCCCTCCTTCTCGGATTTTCCTCCCTGCTCCCTCCCTCCTCCCCCGTCCTTCCTCCTCCATTCCCCTCCTCTTCCGTCACCTCCCCATCTCCTTTCCATCCCATCTCGTCTGTTATGGCCCCCTTACCCTTCTCCGGTCTGCCCGGCCGCTGGCGCCCCCGGGCGTGCCGGCGCGCACCAGGGGCCCCTCGGGGCTGCCGCCGTGGCCGCCGCGAGGCCTCCCTGCGCAAAAGCGATTTCGTCCATGCAACGGGCGCCTCCGTGCGAGCCGGCACGCACCGGGGGCCCGATGGGGCCGCCGCCGATGCCGCTGCTGGGTCCTCCCTGCGCGGACGCTTTCGTCCTCGCGGCTGGCGTCTCCGTGCGAGCAGGCGCACGCCGGGGGTTCCATCGGGGCCGCCGCCGTTGCCGCCGCTGGGCTTCCCTGCATGGACGAATGCGTCCACGCAGCTCCCGCGTCCTCGCCGGTTGGAGGAGGCTCCGACATGCGCCCGATGGGGCCGCACGGGAGGTGTTCTGCACGGCGTGCTCGCATTATACGGGTGGGTGGATGGCTGGCTGCCTGTGCGAAGCCGCGTGCCCCGCGCGTGCACCAATCGGGCGGGGCCCAAGGGGCAGTGCTTCGGGGCGCCCCTTCGGGGTGCCACCTACCACCCCGTTGCGCTGGCCCGTAGGCTCTCTGGTGTGGTTGGCGCTCGCAACGGGGTGGACCTGCCCCGAATTACGCAGTCCCTCCTCCTCCTCCTCCTCCTCCTCCTCCTCCTCCTCCTCCTCCTCCTCCTTACTCCCTACTCCTCCTCCCTATTCTCCACATCGGAGGTGGAGGTGGCAACTCCTCTTTCCTCCTCTCCTTCCCTCTTCCTACGTCATCCTTCCCTCCGCGCCCTTCCCTCCTTCGCTTTCTTCGCCCCTGGCGCCTATCCGCTTGAGCTGCTCGACCACCGCCAGGCACTCGGGGCCAAGATTGTCTGGGTCCTGCCAGGGTAAGGCCATGACGACGAGGAGGCCAAGGAAGCAGAAAGAGGGATGCGGAGGAGGGCTGGGATGATGATGATGAGGATGATGATGAGGACGATGATTCTCATCATGATGATGATGACCATGATGATGACGGTGCTGATGATGATGCTGATGATGATGGTGATGCTGATGATGTCCATGATAGTGATGATTACGATGACGATAATGATGCTGGTAATGGTAATGGTAATGATGATAATGATGATGATGATGATGATGATGATGATGATGATGATGATGATCCTGATGATGATGATGATGCTGATGATGATGATGATGGATGACGGTGGCGGTGGTGATGATGCTTTTGGTGCTGATGTTGATGACGGTGATGATGCTGATTTTGGTGCTGATGATGATGGTGGTGATGATGATGATGATGATGATGATGATGGTGGTGCTAAGGAGGATCATGAAAATGAGGATGAAGAGGATGCTGAGGATGATGATGGCGCTGATGACGATGGCGATGGCGATGGCGATGATGGCGATGCTGCTCTTAAATACATACATACCTACTTACGACCAACCCACCTACACACATACATACATACATACATACATACATACATACATACATACATACATACATGCATACATGCATACATGCATACATACATACATACATACATAAATACATACATAAATACATACATACATACATACATACATACATACATACACACATACACACATGCATGCAAACATACATACACATACAACATGTTTGATGGCGATGCTGGCCCCACGCCCGGCCGCGTGGCCAGTTCAAGCTGCCGCGGACGGCTCGGTGCCTGTCGCGGTCCTCGCCCCCCGGGCGCGCACTTCGCCGTCTCCGCACGCTGCTCAGCCTTGGCCACAAGGCCGCCTCGTTCTTGGCCTCCCGTGTGCAAGTCCCCCCCCCCCCCCCTGCTTGGGGTGACCGTGGGTAGCCTGAGCCGGGCCCTGAGGGCGATAAAACCCAAGTCGGGCTTAGGAGTGGACCGACTCACGCCGGGGGATATGGACAGATGCCCGGTGAGGGTCTTGCCCAACCTTTGGCATTTTGCGCTGCCAGCCCACACGATGTTGATCAGAATGAGCCCCTCCCGGGAATGGTTTTCTAGTAAGAGAGTTATGGGACTTTCTTCCATGGTGGGGGGAGTTTGGAACATGGCTCGTGAACCTTGGGCGCAATCATGAAAGCCGCCAACCGAACCTGGATGTGATGCAGCTGTGTGGGGGAACTCATTTCTCCAGGCAGCGTTTCGCAGAGTACTGGACGAAGAGATTGCAAGATCCTTGGGCATTGCAGACGCGGGTTGCCCAATATCGACGGATATTACGACAAAATGTTTTGGCTCAAACTCGCTCGGGCAGCCCTTCGATTAGGGTTCCCTCGGACGGTGCTCAACGCTCTTTTCATGGTATCCAAGCCCATATGCAGTATCACTCAGGGTTTCCGATCTGGAATCAGATTCGCCAAGGCCATGACGTACCACATCATGGTGGTGGTGGTGGTGGAAGGGGACGTCGGCTGGGGGGCCTCCCTTCGCCTCTCCAGCAGCACCCAGACCCTGGCCACCGACCCGAAACCCAGAGCAGTAGAGGTGAGGGGAGGAGAGAAGACCAGGAGGAATTGGGCGGGGAGGTCCAACTCAGTACAAGACCCCGTACTGGGGAACTCGGGCATAAACCTTGTTCCATGATGGTGCATCGTCGGGGCATCGACCCTTGTGACGCCCGCCCTGGAAGAACATGCCGATGATAGAGGCACGAATAGGACATCGAATATTTGCACCCTCAGAACATAAGCACAAGCACGATCATGTACACACACACGCACACACAACACACAGACACATGACATGTGCACACACACATGACAAGCGAACCCCGCGCACTCCCCACAAGAGCACTCCGTTATCTGCAGTTCCCGACGCAGCAAGCCCTTGGACCACCCCACCCTCCCCCTAGCCCGCCCCCCAACCCCCGAGCAGAGGAGAGAACGAGGAGGAGAGGCAATGCCTCAGCCCAGCCCCGAACTACTACATGAATGCGAGGACGTGGGACAGAAGTTGAGATCAGTCCCCGAGCGCGCTACCATGCTATCGCCCCCCGCCCGCGAGGAAAGGGGGCCCACTCCCTGAGAGATGGTGCAACAACATCTCCCGGCGTAGGGGGAGTGGGCTCCACGTCGTCAGGGTGCAAGACCCCCAGTCCCTGGGGGGCGGTGCACCTCCTGGCGAAATGGAGTGACCAGAAGGCGACGACGCCCCAGCGGACAGACCACCCGAGCACATTCCCCACCGGAGCTGTTTTTCTTTTGCCTCCTGCGCTTATACTGGGCCATAGTAGCCCTCTGCGCGTGCTTTGGCGGCGCCTCCCCGCCCGCTTTCCCCCCCGCCCATTCCACCCCCCTGTCACTCGGCGCTCTACTCCGCGGAGGTCGGGGGACCACAACTGCGCGGCGCCCCGGAGAGGCACATTAGGGTCAAGAGGCCCAGACCGAGGCGCGTCACCTCGCCTGCCAGTCCCCAGTGATCAGGCGGGATCCAGCCTCACGCTGCCCGTTGTGCGGGGGAAGATTCTAGGAATCCAACCGCCCCCGCACATACATGGCAGCGAGCCGTGCCCGCCCGCCCCACACACATAGTAGTCTGGGCCAACGTATAGCGGTGAGGTGCATATGAAGGGTCGTACCAGGGACGTGTTCCACAAAGCGCACCCCCACCGCACCAAGCTTAGGTCACCGTGAGGCGACGGGAGAAGTCTGGGCCGGGGGGAACCTGAACGATCCCCCATCTGTGGGTTGGCCGCCCCCAGGCGCCATCGCAGTTCTGCGCGCGCGCTCGACCGAACGACCCCCCAGGCACCCAGAGGGCGTTGCCCCTCGGCTCAACTGGGAGGTTTGGGCACTTCGACCCTGTTTCGGCGCCGTACCGCCCAGTCTCTTACCCCGAGACGCATACCGCTCCCGTCCGACTCGGCGGTCTATGGACGTGCCGGTGCGGTTGGCGGCCACACCCGGCACCGCGGCCCCGGGAGCAGGGCGTAGGCCGGTGAGAACTACGGGCGCGCCCCCCGACGCCATAGCTAAGGCTGGACGTGGCATTTGTTTCCGAGGATCCGAAACGCTGCATGGAGCAACCCAGACACGAGACCCGAGACCCTGCATGCACCAACCCAGCACGCATGCCACGCCGCGCAAACACGCAAGCACACACATACACGCCAGGCACAAGCAACACTCAAACGCTCGCAGGCGCGCGAAAAGACACTCTACCCGTCTGTTGCCAATATTCGAAGTTCCGCCTAGTACCACATCATGGAAAAGACATGTATTGCGAATGTCAGGTGCATCCAGACTTTGGATCGACGACGTTGCCCAGGCTGCAAAAGGGTCTCCCCAGGAGGTCGAGAGAAACCTCGCCAAGCGTATCGTGTCGACCGCCCAGGGCCTTCGGAAGCAGGGCTTGAAGTTGGCGACCAAGTCAGGGATGATGTGCCCCCAATCAGGCGACGCACGCGAGATCGTTTGTGCCCTTCGTCGCAGAGGAGCGGCTGTGACGGCTGCTAGACATGCGAACTACCTCGGCGTGGACCTGTGCGAATGACGGCGTTGCATGCGGGATTAGACAGGCAAACATAATGCCAAACATTTTGCCAGGCATCGCAAAGTCATCATGTATATACCAGGTCAATTCGTATATCCCGTCTGATCTATCGGCTGGACATGCAGGGTGCACAGGCGGCAGCGAGCGGAGGATATCAGACTCATGGAGTGTATGGACAAGAGTTGATGACAATGATCGTCGCAGTTCAAGCGCAGCAGGCCATGCCAGGACCAAAATGCGATGTCTGACATCATTGATCGAGCTGAGCTGGAGGCGAACGGTCAAGACCCCGCCGCTCGCTTCAGCCAAAGCACTCTCGCTCTCTGGTTTCAACAATGGAGGTCGCATCCAGAACTGCGAGCCGGCGCCCGTCGTGCATGGTCGAAGGCCAGGCAGAAGCCCGAGGAGAGCCATCAGCTCAACGGAGCAGGCACGCACGCGGGCCATTGTCAACAACTATATGTCATATTCTTCGATGTCAGTGGGTCCCAAGATCACCCGAGATAAGGGGGCCTTCTGGCCCCACCAAGTGGGAGCTTCATGACTGCAGCCTAACAGGTATTGAAATGTTGGCTGTCGCAAGCTTTCTAAAGCTCCTGGAGGAGGTCAAGGAAGCAGCCATGGCCCCCCCCCACTGGGCTAAAGCTGAGGTCCACTTCGACGGTGAATGAATTAAGAATAGAGCCGGCAGCCATCCGTATCGTCGGCTACTTCGTCAGTGATGTGCAGTGACACTCAACGGCAGGAGGCATACAGGAGTCCTTCTCAAGATCGCGATCGGAGGTGCTTGGCCAGAGGCACGTAGGAAGGAGCAGCTTCGACACCCACATGTTGCGATTACGACAAGGGGGAGGAGCAGCAGCACTGCAGGAACGTCGCCGGGACTCACGGCGATCACTCTTTTGGTCGGGAGGTACAGGATACACCAGACCTCGCCAGGACTCACAGCCGATCAGTCTGTGGGTCGGGTGCTGGCGAGTACCTTGGCTTGTGTGATGGATGCGGCAAGGACATCGAAGACATCTCATCACAAAGACGCTGGAGCCGTTGTGCGAGCACTCGGCCACCAGCACGGCAGCAGATCGATCGCCTCGTACCCGCGGCCACGAGCCAGCACGAGCAGTCCCCGTGCGTCTGGCCGGGGGGCTTTTGATCCACGAGCCCTGGACCGACACGCCGAGCCCAAACGATACACCGACGACGGGGACGACGACGGCCTCCACGATGGCGTGGTCGCGGAGTGCCTTCCTCGCGGTGCGGAGTGGTCGCCAAGCTGTGCCTTTCAGGGTGCGAGCGGAGTGCCAGACTCAGCTGATCCTGGTGTCGGGGGGGTCGGCATGGGCATCACGACTCTTACCCGGCTCGACCCCATGAGGATCGCTGGCTCCATCAGGGAAGGGCTCAGGGCCCAGGCAGACGCTTGCCAGAGACGAGCTCCAAGCTTTGTGGCTGATGGCTTTCACGTGCTCGGAGCATACCACCTTCGTCACCGACTGCGAGAATCTGTACACAAGTTGGGTTTCTCAGAAATGCTGGTTCCGGACATGGGCTGACGCGGACATATGGGCCCATATCGGCGTCATTATGAAGAGCAAGGGTCCGTCCCTCATCACCGTCGCGTTCGTCCACTCACACTTGGACGGAGCTGCGGTCGTGAACGGGCAGGCCCCGAGATGGCAGATCGTTGGGAACAAAGTGATCGACGATCTGGTCGGCCAAGCTGCCCTCAGAGTGCGGGGGGTCCTCAGGATGTGCGATTTCGAAAACTTGGAGTCGACATGCAAGCTAACCATGTGCGGCGTCGACTGTTCCGATCGACTCTCGATTGCTTCGAAGCGGGTGGCGTGAAGAGGAGGAAGGATCCGCCTCCTTCTCCCCCTCCTCTCCCCCCACTCTCGCAGCCGGCAGTAACAATTTCCAGTACCAACTGTAACTTGGACGATCAGGGTCTCAGGTGTCTGCGTTGTTTCGGAACGGCCACCCAGGCCACAGCTAGCCTCTGGAAGGCCAGCCCTTGCTTTGCGATTCTTACCCCTGACTGTTACTTTCGTGCGAAGGCGGCTGGCGACAGCTTCCATCTGGCAGGATGCCAGGTCCATAAGAGTCTTGTATGAACCTGTGCACGCAGCTCGAGATGTGATTCTGTGGGGTGTGCAACAATTTCGCTAGCAACCGAACCATTCAATTGTCTTCCCCGTGTAAGTTCAGAGCCTCACCGACAGGGGTGGAGCATTTACGAAGAATCCGCCGCAGACTCTGGTCAAACGTCCTGAACAAGATCGACACACATGTTCATCATGGAGACCAGCGGTGCTCCCCACCCCCTCCCAAGCGTAAGGCAGTTACATCGCAACGACGCGGCAACGCCGCAACAACCAATCGAACTGTGCTGCTGGACTAATCGAATCCGACGTGAAGTCAGAGACGGAAACCAGGCGCCTACATGGCGCATGGGCACACGGAGCTGCACAGAGTTCGTCGGCAAGTCAGGGCACGGCTGCGAAACATCTGTTGCGAAATATATGTTTTCACTATGCGACTGGCCAGTATCATTGTCATGCTCCACCCTCCTACCTCCCTCCTCCTCTCCTCCCTTCGGCGGCGAGCGAGGGGGGGGACGTGAAAACGTGAAGGCCTTCTCAGAAGGCGGCGGGACTTCTCAGAAGCCCTCGCGCCTTCAGAGAAGCGTTCTGGGTCTTCCAGGGGAGGCTCAGACAACTTCTGAGAAGGCCCCGGGGACTTCCGAGCCCTCTGAGAGGGCCCGCCCCTTCGGACTTCCCTCCCGGGCTCGCCGCCGATGCCTTCCTTCCGCCCTCCCTCCCTGCGCCCCCCGCCTCCCCCTGCTGCACGGCGCCGGGGAGCCGAGGCGCCTGCGGCACGAAGCGGCGGGGGACGACCAGGCCCGCGAGCGGGGCGTAGGGCTTCACGTTCCTCAGGGAGGGGGGAGATATCGAGAAGGAGGAGGAGGAGGAGGAGGAGGAGGAGGAGGAGGGGGAGGAGGAGGAGGAGGAGAGGAGGAGGAGTGGGCGGGCGGAGTGGAGGGGAGTGGGGGGGAGGAGTGGAGGGGAGGTGGGGGGGAGGGGGAGAATTGGGGGGAGGAAGACCTCCCCTTCTCCCTCCCTCCCTCCTTCCCTCCTCCTCCTCTTCCTCATCCTTCCGTCCCTCCCTCCTCTTTTACGCCCTCCCTCTATCACTCCCACCCTGTCTCCCTCCATCCTCCTCCATTCGCCTCCGAGAGGAGGAAAAGAGGCGAAGGAGGGAGACCGAAAAAATAGGAGAAGGAGGAGGAGGAGGAGGAGGAGGAGGAGGAGAAGGGGGAGGAGGAGGAGGAGGATGAGGAGGAGGAGGGGGAGGAGGAGGAGGAGGAGGAGGATGAGGAGGAGAGAGAGGGGGGGAGGAGGGATGAATATGAGGGAGGGGCAATGGGGAGACGGGAGGGTGAACAGGAGGGAGAATGGAGAGAGAGGCTGATGGAGAGCAAGAGGGGTGGGGGGCTAAGGAACGAACGAACGGCCCAACGAAGAAGGATAGAGAAGTATGAGCAGAAATTGGACCCAAAATGTATCATCGATGCTGCAGAACAGCATCCCCTCCCACGTCTCCGCCTCGCTGACCCAAACGAGCATTCTGTGCCTCTCCGCGCAGCGCCCCCCTTCAAAGACGGGCGCCCTAGCCCCGCAGTTCAGGCAAGAGTTACTTTTCGAAAGATCGCGCTCCTCCCCCTCCTCTTCCTCCTCCTCCTCCTTCTCCTCCTCCTCCTCCTCCTCCTTGAAAACAAAAGACTGGAACAAAGCGGCAGCGCAGAACTCCAGGAAGTGCCCATCGACAGACCCTGCTTCGAAAAGGAACCGCGCCCCCATCGGTGTAACTGTCGCACCGTTCGGGTCTTCTGGTCGTGAATTCCAAGCGGTGCTTCACGCGGGAGTCCAGCTTTGAAAAGGGGGCGCCCAGCATCCAGGCTAGAACATTTTGACATTGAGCCGCCCTACATACGTTTAGCTGTTGGAGTTGTCCAAGGCGTGTGTCCACGGCGTCGCGGCGAGGGCCTCACTTCTAAAGAAACCAACATCCATTCGTCCAACTGCATGGCCTGTGTTCAGACGAGTGCCCGCGGCGACAAGGCGAGAGAACCTTTGTGTGAAAGAAACACCGGCCATATGTAGCACGGTTGGACTTGTCGTTGAGGCGAAGTGTGCGCGGCGACAAAGCAATGACCTCAGATTGAAAACCAACCACCCTCCATCCGTGTAACTACTGGATTTGCGTAAGACGAGTGCGCGCGGCGCAGAAGCGAAGGCCAAATCAAAAACAGCCGGCCTGCCCCGTCAAAGTCTTGGGCATGCTTTATATGAGTGTTGGGGGCGCCGAAGCGAGAGGGCCATGTTGAAAATCACCCGTCCTACATCCGCGCAGCTGTTGGATTATTTGCACATCAGTGTTCGCTGCGCCATCGTGAGAACCCCACTACAAAAATGAACGCCCTCCACACGAGTAATCTGTGAATGTGTGCTCAGACGAGCGTGCACGGTGCCAAAGCGAGAACCCCATTTTGAAAGCAACCCGCCCTGCATCCGCACCTCTACCAGAGGAACTGGTGGAAATTCTAATTGAATCATCGCGCAGAACTCCTGGCCCGCCCTGACGACACGTCTTGTGGCGCGACAAGGGGGGGAGTTACATAAGGAAGAGGGATGGAGGGATATCCGGGACAAGAACACTCGACTTTCCAGTTCACGGCGATCTTACGGTCGCGAAGGGAGGGAAGCAGTACACGAAGAAGGGCTACGCCTGAGAGGCAGACTACGGCGAGGCTGCGTCGCATCTCGCAGCTGTTTTCGGGGAGAGGGAAGTGCGTGGCCAACTGGTGCGATGGCTGCTGTGAATTCGGCCCGGTACAGGGTCGAAAAATAGTTGGTCAAGCGGGGGGGGCTAGAGCAAAAAGGTGGAGGATTCTTATCCCAGAGGGCGTCGCACTAAGGCCGAGGATTCCAATTCCAGAGGGCGTCGCACTCCTGAATGCCAAGAAGTCGGCGTCCTCGTACAAGATCCTGGCAGCGGCGGCGCCCCGTAGTATCTTGCCGAACGCCGTGCCGTTCCGACCCACGTCCTGGGCAATACCACGCGCACTCGTGCACGCTTGCGCAAACTCTTGGCTCTCAGAGCGCAGCGTAACATGCAGGGAACTCTACAACGGGGTATCCATAGTCACAAGATCGGAACTGAATGCCCCAGCTGTCTCTATGCGTCTCCTCACTTGCTTGACCAGAAGTATGGCGTGCACCCACAGCCCAGCACACAGATAAGAGCACGTCCTACCAAAAGGCAGACAACGAGGCCGCGAAATCAATATTGGCATGCAAGTCCTCTTGCCCAATGCCTCCCTCCATCAAGCGCATGCTCGCCCGACGCTCAAAAACAAACGGCTGGGGGTGCGTTGGCAAACCGCTGTCGGAAAAGGCCATGATGTCTAAGGCCGAGCCGCATGTATACTTCGGGGCATGAGCTTCGCCGAAGCGACAGAGCTATCCGCAGCAGGGCGTGGGGATCTAAGCGGTCGCAGGTCGTGGCAAAACCCACGGCCCGTCGACACGAGAGGCCTGGCGGCGACGGTGACGACGGCGGCAGCGACGGCGGCGACGACAGCGATGGCGGCGGTGAGGCTTGGCGGCGAGGACTTCCCCGCAAACGCGACACTGTTCCCTCGGCCTGTCGAGACGAGTAAGCGGGCGGCGACGGCGACGGCGGCGGCGACGACGGCGACGGCGGCGGCGAGGACTGGCGGTGATGCCCTTCCCGCAAGCACGCCACCATGCTCCCAGCCGGTCGACACGGGTGGGCGGGCGACGACGGCGGCGACGACGACGGCAGCACTGACTGGCGGCGAAGACATCCCTGCAGGGGCGCTACTGTGCCCGTCGACACGAGCGGGCGGGCGGAGAAGGCGACGCAGGTAGCGATGACGGCGGCGGCAAGGACGGCGGCGGTGGGGACTGGCGGCGAGGACCTCCCCGCAAACCCGCGGTACCGTGCTCGACGGACGCAAGTGGGTGGACGGCGACGGTGACGACGGCGGCGGCGAGTATCGGCGGCAAAGACCTTCCCGAAAGCGCGCTCCTGTGCTCTCGGACCGTCGGCACGATTAAGCGTACGGCGACGGCGAGGACGGCGGCGGCGAGGACTGGCGGTGAGGACCCGCAAGCGCGCTACGGTACTCCTGGCCCGTCGACACGAGTGGGCGGGCGGCGACGACGACTACGGTGGCGGCGACGGCGATATGAATGGGCGGACAGCGACGGCGGCGACAGTGGCTTAGGCGGCGGCGGCGGCGGCGAGGACTGGCGGCGAGGACCTTCCCGCAGGCGCGCTACCGTGCCCTCGGCGCGTCGACACGAGTGGGCGGGCGGCGACGGCGACGACGGCGGCGATGGCTGGATGAGAGGACTCCCCTGCAAACGCGCTACTGTGCTCTTAGCCCGTCCATGCGAGTGGGCGGGCGGCGACGGCGACGGCGGCGGCGGCGGCGGCGACGGCGGCGTGGAGTGGCGGCGAAAACCTTCCCGCAGGGGCGCTACCGTGCTCCGGGCCCGTCGGCGCGAATTGGCGGCCAGCAACTGCGACGGGAACGACGGCGGCGGCAGCGAGGACTGGCGGCGAGGACCTTCCCGCAGGCGGTCTACGGTGGTCACGGCCCGTCGACACGAGTGGGCAGGCCACGACGGCGACGGCGGCGGCGGCGGCGGCGAAGACTGGCGGCGAGGACCCGCAAGCGCGTTCCTGTGCTCTCGGCACGCCGGCATGAGTGGGCGGCCGGCCACGGCGACGACGGCGGCGGCGAAGTCTGGCGGCGAGCACCTTCCCGCAAGTGCGCTTCCGCCCTTTCAGCCCGTCGGCGCGAGTGGGCGGGCGGCGACGGCAACGACGGCGGCGTCGGCGAAGACTGACGGCGAGGACCTCCCCGCAAACGCGCGCAACCGTGCTCTCAGCCCGTAGACACGAGTGCACGGGCGGCGACGGCGACGGCGGCGGCGGCGGCAGTGGCGGCGACGAACACTGGCGGCGAAGACCTTCCCGCTGGCGCGCCGCCGTGCTCTCGGCTCGTCGGCGCGAGTGGGCGGGCAGCGACGGCAACGACAGCGGCGGCGAAATTCTGCGGCGAAATCCTTCCCGGAGGTGGTGTACCGTGCTCTGGATGACTGGATGGGCGGGCGGCGACGGCGACGACGGCGGCGATGACTGGATGAGAGGACTCCCCTGCAAACGCGCTACTGTGCTCTTTGCCCGTCCATGCGAGTGGGCGGGCGGCGACGGCGGCGGCGGCGACGGCTGCCGCGCGACGGCGGCGAGAACAGCGTCGGCGGCGGCGGCGGCGAGGTCTTGTGGCGAGGACCATCCCACAGGGTCGCAACTAACTCTATGCCCCCGATGAGCACAAGATGGAGACAAGAAAGCTCGGGGTTCTGGCGGGATAGTACTTTTTCCCCGGCAGGTCGCACCAGAAAGTAGGATGAGGGGCAGGAGGAGGAGGAGGAAGAGGAGAAGGAGGAGAAGGAAGAGCGAACGGAATCTCTGGGAGTGTACGGACGCACGGGGTATCACATGGTATAACGATACCGTGCTCGCTCTTGCGGGGCCTCCCTGGATGGGTGGGAGGTGTAGAAATCCTGAGAAATTATATGGTATAGCGATACCGTGCTCGCTCAAGCGGGGCCTCCATGGAGGGGTGGGAGGAGCAGGACTCCTGGGTTGAGCTTTTTGCTTGGGACATCTTCACGACAATGAACAATGTGCGTTCGCCTGAGGCATCCTCACCTCGAGAACTCGGCGAATGACGACGAGAAAAATAACCGTGAAGATGACGACGACGATGGTGAGGATGGTGATGCTGATGATGATGATGATGATGATGATGATGGTGATGATGATGCTGACGATGATGATGCTGATGATGATGAGGCTGATGATGATGCTAATGATGCTACTGACGATTATGATGATGATGCTGATGATGATGATGACGATGATGATGATGCGAATGATGGTGCTGATGATGATGGTGATGATGATGGTGATGATGATGATGATGATGATGAAGATGATCATGATGATGATGATGATGATGATGATGATGATGATGATGATGATGATGGTGGTGGTGATGATGATGATTTTGATGATGATGCTGAGGATGATGATGCTGATGTTAAAAATAGCCATGATAAGATTATCCCAGCTACGATGCATATTTCCTCTGGCGATCATGAAGTTCGGCCCCGCCGCACCTCACCGCTGACCCAAACTGCTTTGGTTGAGAATTCTCATGCGGGTCGTGGGAAGGGGAGGTTATGCTCTATTATCTGGGGCATGCGGATCTGGTCTCGGCCCGTCGGCGAGGACGGCGGCGACGGCGGCGGCGAGGACCGGCTGCGAGGACCTTCCCGCAGGCGCGCCACCGTGCTCTCGGCCCGTCGGCACAGGTGACCGGGCGGCCACGGCAACGGCGGCGGCGGCGAGGACTGACGGCGAAAATCGTCCCACTGGCGCGCTGCCGTGCTCTCGGCCCGTCGATACCAAGAGGGCGGGCGGCGACGGCGACGGCAACGACGGCGGCGGCGGGGACGAACACTGTCGGCGAGGACCTTCCCGCAGGCGGTCCACTGTGCTCTCGGTCCGTCGACACAAGTGGGCGGGCGGCGACGGCGACAATGGCGGCGGCGGCGAATGCGGCGGCAAGGACTGGCGGCGAGGACCTTCCAGCATACGCGCTGCCGTTTCCTCAGCCCGTCGACCCAAATGGGCGGGCGATGACGGCGACGACGGCGGCGGCGGCGAAGACTGGTTGTGAGGACCTTCCCGCGGGCGCCCCACCGTGCTCCGGGCCCGTCGACACGAATGGGCGGGCGACACGGCGTCGGCGGCGGCGGCGGCGGCGAGGACTGGCGGCGAGTACCTTCCCGCAGGCGCGCTCCTGTGCTCCCTGCCCTTCGACACGAGTAGGCGGGCAGCGCCGGTGACGCCGGCGACAACGACGGCGCGGACTGGCGTCGAGGACCTTTCCCGCCGCAGGATCGGCCGCCATCGAACGACCTGCGCGGTCGGGGAGCCCCGAACTTCCAAAGCTGAACGATGCACGGGGTGTCAGAAACCAACGCCGAAAGTGTTACGACACAAACCTGCCGTGCTGGGGATCAGGTATTCGTGTGGACTCCACGCGTCTGGGCTGCTCTCCGTGCTCCGCCGGGCGCGGAACGGGCTCCATGGAGGGCGCTCGGCCTCCAGCGCAAGCTCTCGTATTATGGGCCTCGCGCGGTGGTATGCTTGCCGTGGGCCTCTCGGCCCAAGCCAGGCCCCGGGAGGGCGCGTTCAGCTGCCATGGAGAGCAAGGGTATGGAGCCGATCTGACGACTGCGCAGAGGTCACGAGGACTTCATCAGCACGGAGCGCAGAAGCCTGGAGTTCCGCTAGGTCTGTGACGACACCAGCGTGCAGCCAATGAGCGTGGTTGACTTTGTCGAGCGCCTGGGCAACAAGATCCATAAGCAGAGCGAGGAGCCCGTGTAAGGTCGTTTTCGGAGGCCTCGCGGGCTCCAGCAGCGCGGAGTTCTTTTTTTTACATCCAGCAGGGTTCTCGGGGGGAGGACGAAGAGGGCCTTGGGCGGAGGATGAAGCCACGGCCTGCCGCGGCAACCCGGCCCATGCCACAGTGCCGATATCGGCGACGGAGAAGCCTGGCAACGGGCACTTGCTCAGCAGCGAAGCTTTCTCTGGCGCGGAGAGGGGGAGAAGGGGGAGGAGCGACAGATAACGGAGAGCGAGGATTCCTGCACCAACGGAGCCAACACACGGCGCTGGTTTCCGCCACTGCTTAGGAGATCGCTGCCCAAACAATGCCGCGCGTACACGGGATGACACGACTGTCCCCAGATCGTATCGGTGAAACCGGGAGGGGCGAGGAGGAGGAGGAGGAGGGGGAAGGCACAAAACCTCACGCTGGAATATCCCAGCGCGGAAGTATGAATCGCATAACACCAGTAGAAATCATCCGCTGTCCCAAACGGCGGTCAGGCACGAACGTGCAGTAACGTCTCAGGTCAAATAATACCGGGGGAAAAAAAAACGGCCATAGTCCAGGAGAGGAGGAGAAGGCAAGAGGACCCGACCAACGACGACAGAAACAAGACGGAGGAAGGGATACTACCGCCGGCAAAACTATCGGCCACGCGGCCGGGACAGAACCGACAGGGTCTCCGCGCAACGAATATGTGTCCCGGACTCGGTGAGCGGCCTCATCGTGACTCATCGTGAGCTGGCTCCAGCAGCGCGGAGTGCGACCTCAGCGGTACCATCTTCAAGATCTGCAGCGGGAAGGCCTTTAGGTTCATTCAACCTGATGTTGAAGGCCCTGGGGTGTTCGCGCGCATGACGGACACCGCTGGGCTCACGGACAAGCAGCGCGGCGATCGTGTGTCACACGCTCTGCAGTGGGACAGCTGCAAAGAGAAATTCAAGGCCGTGCGTTTGCGAGACTGTGTGGACCCAAATATTGCGCTCCTCAACCCCCTCCTCCTCCTCCTCTTCCTCCTCCTCCTCCTCTTCACGCTCCTCCTCCTCTGTCTCCTCTTCCTCCTCCTCCTCCTTCTTCTCCTCCTCCTCCTCCTCCTCCTCCTCCTTCTCCCCTCCCCTCCTCCTCCTCCTCCTCCTCCTCCTCCTCCTCCTCCTCCTCCTCCTCCCTCCTACTCCTCCCTCCTCCTTCTCCCTCCTCCTCTTCCTTCTCCTCCTCCTCCTCCTCATCCTTGTCCTCCTCCTCCTCATCCTCGACACGCCCCGCCATTTCCGCGCTGCCGTGCCTGCTTCCTTGCTTCGCCTCTTTCGGCCCCCTCCCCTCCCCCGCCCCCTCCTCCTGTCCTCACAGCTGACCAGTTGGCAAGGATTGCAGCCAATCGAGCTGCCGCCCGAGAACGACGCCACAAGCGCGTCGCCCCACGGTCTGGTCGGCTCACTTTTCAGTTTTCACTTTGTCAGTTTCCCCTGGACACCTCTCTCGGTACAGGCCCCGGGGTTCTCTCACCAGAGTTCTCCAGACTTGAGCACGTCTTCACGGCACTGCCATCGTCCGCCGCCGCCGCTGCCGTGCCCTCTCTGCACCGCTGCCCAGGTCACCGAAGGCCGCCGAGGGCCGCCAGAAGTCTCCAGAGGCCTCCGCCGAAGGCCCCTCATCGACGAGCGGACGATGACGATGACGACGATGCCGCCGCCGATTCCGCCGCCGACGCCGCCGCCGCCACCGACGACGACGGCGACGACGACGATCATGACGACGACGACGACGACGACCCAGCGAACGCCCAGCGGCGCAACGGCGGCAGACCCGAATTTGTATCACCAGATTTGTTTTCACCGTAGCTTTTTGGTTCAGGCGCTTGGGAAGGCGTAGCCACGGCCCAACCTCCTGATGCGTGGGGCGCCGAACCTCTGACATAGCCTTGAGTCGCACTACGAATAAATCCGACGCCGACCCAGCGAAGGCCCGGCGACGCAGCGGCAGCAGGCCATCGACCCAGCGGCTCCTCGGCCAAGCTGACCTCCGGGTCGGGCCGCCAGCCGCCTCATGGGGCGCGCGCGCTTGCGGCCAGCCACGCTTGGCGGCCACGCCGCTCCACCGCAGCGCCTCAAGCATTTTTTGTTCACGAAGCTCTCCTCCAGGCTCGTCCATACCGCTGCGTTTCAAATTGGGGTAGTCCAGTCCTCGTCAGGGGTGTCATATCCGGCGCCACGTAAGCTGTTGGTCGCATCGTCAACCTAGCGTTTTCGAGGTCCCCCTGGCAATCTCCCGCAGGCGCGGGAGGACGGGGAGGGAGGCCAACACCCCCCCCCTCAAAAAGTCCCGACCCTCATCGCGGAGCCAGCCTTTCGCCCCGAGCGTGCAGCTTTTGCCAGCCCCGGGGCCAGGCAAAGGCCCCACGAGGCCGACAACGGCGAAGAAACGCAGCCTCTACTTTCCCACAGCGTTGGAGGCCTGCCTGTGGATGCTAAAAGTGCGCCCTCTGGACCTTCCCGCGTACCGCGCAGGGGTCGGCAGGTCTCAGGCTCGCTGTGGCCACGTCAGCCTCGAAAGGCACGGACACCGAACACGCCGGGGCCGCGCGAGCAGGAGGGAAAGAGGGAGGGAGAGAGGGAGGGGCCCGGACCTCCAGCGTGCTGAGCAACAAACGTCACCCCTCGCCGGGCTGCGGGGCCGCCAGACAACTACTCAAGATAAGAAGTAAGCACTGTCAGAGAGTCGGATTTCAGTGGGCCCCGTGCTGAAAATTACTCCGACGGTAGGACCCCGCATGAGAAACTCCTCTGTTTGCATGAGAGCTATAGTCGTCATCATCGTTGTGCCTGTGGCATCCTGCCTCCTGCATCCTCTTTTTCCTCATCCACCCTCCCTCCTCCTTCTCCTGCCTCCCCCTCATCCTGCCTCATCCTTCACCTGCCTCCTCCTGCTCCTATTCCTCCTCCTTTTCCTCCCCGCTCACCCTGTCTCCTCCTGCCGCCTCCTCCTCTTCCTCCTCCTGCCTTCTCCTCCCTCCTCCTCCCATTGCCTCCTCCTGCTGCCTTTTTTTTCTCCTGCTACCTTCTCTTATTCCTCCTCTCGCTTCCTGTGCTTCTCAATCCTGCATCTTCCTCCTGCCTCCTGCCTCTTCCTCCTCCTCCTCCTCCTCCTCCTCCTGCCTTCCCCTTCTTCTTCTCATCCTCCTCCTCCTCCTCCTCCTCCTCTTCCTCTCCTCCTCCTCCTCCTCCTCCTCCTCGTCATCATCAGCATTATTGTCATCATTATCATCATCGTAACCTCCCCCACTCCAGCCGTCTCCTCCTTCCCTCCTCCTCTTCCTCGTCCTGCTTCCTCTTGCCTTCTCCTGCTGCCTCCCTCTCCTTCTCCTCCTCCTCCTCCTCCTCCTCCTCCTCCTTCTCGTCCTCGTCTCCCTCCCATCGTCCCCCTCCTTCTCGTCCCCCTCCTTGTTCTCCTCCTGGTCCCCCTCCCTCCTCCTGTTCCTGCCGCCTTGTCCTGCCTCCTCCCGCCTCATCCTCCTTCTTTCATGCCGATGCCATGGGACCCCGTCTGAGACCCACATCACCTCCTGCCTCCTCCTCCTCCCCCTCCTCCTCCTCCTCCTCCTCCTCCTCCCCCTCCTCCTCCGCCTCGTCAGAGAGGCCCGTTAAGACGCCTGAGTGCCATTCGCCAATACTGCCAGAGCAAGCCGTTGGTCGGATTACCACGATGAGGCGGGAGTCCTATGTGGGGTGGGGTGGGGGCTCCAGCTCTTGTTCGACAGCGAGGCTTTGCTCGAGACCTCCTCAAGCCTCAGTTCTCAGGAGCCCAGAAATCATGACGGCTACAACGCTCTGACGACCCCCCTCGGATTACTACTTTCGCAGGACGAACGCTTCCCTCTTGACGTCGAAGAGGGCCCCCCCCGTCCCCCGTAGAATCTTAACACGGGAGGGTCCTGCGGTCGACGGATTCCATTCTTGTAGGCTCCCGGAACGAATTTGATATCATAAATTCAAAACGGGGTAGAAATGGGATCCGCCGTGCAAAATAGGGCCCGACGCGGATCCCGAGAATCGGAAATGGGATCCGCGCGCACGGAAATGGGATCCGCCGCAATCTCACGAGTACGGTAAGGTAGGACATCGGATCTGTGCAACCCTCACTGGGTTCGCCGCTATGATTTCCCAGAGGGCCCGTGCACCGCGTGGGGCCGTGAGGTTCAGCGCCAAGAGGAAAAATCTTTCGGTCTGGGGATGTAGAATGACGTGGGAGCCCTATGGGTAGGGGCTGCCGCCAGAGACTTCCTCGCGATTGGCTCAAGACGATGCTCCCACTCGAGATTTCCTCATGATTCAGGCCTCGGGGGCCCAAGCTAGACGACAATTGCAGGTTTGGGATGACCCCTCAAACTAAACACGCAAGTGGGAACCCCATAGGGTGGCCTCGCAACTCGCCCAGACGAGGCTCCCGCTTGAGACTTCCTCGCGGCACGTACGAGCCTAAAGAGCCCACAAGTGACAACAACTACAATAATGAGATGACCCCGCCGGAATCAAACGTATAAGCTGGAAACCTCCAGGGAGGGTCTCCCGTTTGAGATTTCCTTGCAACTCACTTACAGAAGAGGGTGCCGCTCAAGACTTCCACGCAAATTGCTCAAAGGCGAGCCTCCCGCTTGAGACTTTTTCATGGTTCGAGCCTCAGGGGCACAAACATAAACAACAGTTACAGGATTGTGATGACCCCCCCGATTAAAACAAGAAAGTGGGGACCCCATAGGGAAGGGCTCCCGCTTGAGACTTCCTCGCACGTGACTATCCCACGATGCTCCTACTCGCGACTTCTTCAAGATCCAGGCCTGTCAGAAAACTCGAAGTGACGGTAGTTACAAGATTGGAGTGGACCCCTTGGATTAGAAATGCAACGTGGAGACTCCGCACAGAGGGGCTCACGCTTGAGACGTCCTCGCAACTATCTCACAGGCGAGGCGCTTGAGATTTCCTTGATATGAATGTTGGTGTGTGAGTGTCTTAGCGGGTGCGTGGATGAGTGAAGGTACTGATGGTGATCTTGACGCTGTGCCCATGTGTATGTGCGTGTTCATGGTAATGGCAACTTTATACCGGAAGAAAAGAGGATAACAGCGTGATAGTGTGTTTCTGCGCGGAGGAAACTAGGGAGATCGACTGGTCCCACTTTGGATGTGGGGAGAACATGCATCGGACCCCTGGGGATGGCGACATGGGGGAGGGAGCGCGAAGTGGAGTGAATGGAGGGGTGGCTTCTCCTCCTCCTCGGGCTTCTCCTCCTCCTGCTCTTCTTCTTCTTCTAGCTCCTCCCGTTCTCCCCGCCTCCTCCTCCACCTCATCTCCTATCCCCTCCTCCTTCTCCTCCTCCTTCCCGCCCTGGTGTCTCCTCGCCCTCCATCCCGCCGCTCCCCCCCACCCGCCCATCTCCTCCTCCTTCTCCTCCATGTCCTCCCTCTGTCTTACTCCATTCCTCTCTCCTCTGTCGCTGTTGCCGGCGACGTCGAATATTCATTTTTAGAGAACCATTATTGCTGATGTATGGAAAACTGTTCTGGGCACTCTCGCTTTGACGTGGGCTGCATTTTTTCTGAAACCACTAAAGCGCGGGCTTGATGACATATCTCTGTTGTTGAAGCCCCAACTGCAACGACAACTGGATCCAAACTAGAACACCCCCTAGATGCTGCAGTCAAAAACACATGTCGCCACCTTCATGCGCCGTTGACAGGTCCAGCGGGGCGGGGTCTTTCGAGGTTCCAAACTTGACTTCGGCCCCCGGAAAAGCTGCCGGAAGCACAGCGCCCCTGTTGGACAAGCAGGGATAGCGTCTAACGCGGACCCAAGCTGGACCTCGCCCTCCTGGGTGCTCCCTAGCGTCCGCCAGGGCGCAGCATCCTGCCGACGTTGGGGCGACCAGCGGAACGGGGTCTTACGCAGACCCATACTAGACCTCGCCTCTCTGGCTTCTGCTTGGAGTGCCGTACATCTGTCACCACTTTCCTGTATCCCTTGGTGAAGCCAGCAGGATACCAGATGCTTGTTTGGCTTCCATGTTGTCGATCCACGGAGCTCTACGCGTCCGCGCGCCATCGCCGCCAAGGTTTCTCGAGGTGGCCGCTCTGACTCAAAAGCGAACCCTGAGCACGCGATGTGCTGCGTGTGGCGCAAAGCAGATGGTTCTCAGACGTGGCACCAGCACGCCTCCCGCCCGATATTTGTCGTAGCCTCCGAGCACTGGGCCGACCTCTTCAACAGAATCATCCTCGGAACTGACACAAAGCATGGCCCGGGCGTTGCATGGAGGAAAAAATATTTTGCCGCTGGACGGCGCCAGCACGCCTCTCGCAGTGTACTGGAAACTGCCGCCGCCGACTATGGGCCCAATCTCTGCCACGGCGCTGGTCGTTGCATCGATGCGTAAAACGCGGTCCGTGTTGCACGGAGCGAAATAGATGCGGCCAGTGGAAGGTACGAGCACACCCCCAGCCTCGTACTTGCCCTCTCCAGGATATGAGGGACCAACCAAATCCACCGTCTCCGTACTCGTGTCGATTCTTAGCACCCGGAAGTGTGAGTGAGGCGCGAAAAAGACGGCGCCCTCGAAATAAGCACCTCCAGCCTGATATTTGCTGTCACCGGGGAGCTCGGGCCCGATCTCTTTCACATCATCGCATGCTGGATTGACAGCAAGAGCTCGATCCGCATCGCAGGGGGCAAAATACATGCAGCCGCTCGCGGGCGAGAGCGCACCGCTCGCTCGAAACTTGTTTCTGCCAAGCAGCGCTGGGCCGACAACCTCGACCGTGCCATCTGCGGGGCTCACCCGCAGCACCCTGTCGGCGCTGCACGGAGCGAAGTATATGCTCCCGTTACACGCGAGGATCCCATCGGCGCAGTACTTCTCAAAGCCCTGCAGCACCGGGCCGATCTCGCTGGCGGTGCCAGCTCGCGGGTCCACGCACATCACTCGCTCCGCGTCGTATGGGGCGAAGTACACCATCCCCGTCTCTGGCGACCGCACGCCTCCAGCCACGTACCTCGCCGAAGGCTCCTGGAGGTCTCTAGAGGCCCGACAAGAGCCCCACACGTCCAAAAACAGTGCTCCCAGACATGAGATGTCTTGCCTTGACTTGTGTAAAACGCGGTCCCCGGAAGTCCCGACCCGGTCCCCAGGGCTGGTGTTTCATCCCAGGGCCTGGGCCTGGCGAGGGCCACCAGAAGCCCAAACTGTCGAAAACCTCCCGTCGTGATTCTCGTCACGACGCCGGAGCATGCCTGGGATTCTCCACCCTCGACGATCTGCAGGCACCTCCTGAGCCCCCGCCCGCAGGGCTCCACCTCCTCCACGGTGCCGCGCGCCACGTCAACGCACAGCGCGTGCGGCGCGCTGTAGGGCGCGGAGTAGATGCGGCAGCTCTCCTCCACCAGCACGCCGCGCGACCAGTACTTGGGCCGGCCGAGGAGCGCGGGCGACATCCGGTCCACCACCGTGCACTCCGACACCACGAGGCTCATGTCCACGCTCGACTGACACAGAGGAAGAAACCACTGCACAAACATGAGCGTTCGGAGCTGCGCGTAGAATTCTTGGGCCGGCGTCGAGTCAAGAAATCCGCGCGGAGCTCCGACAGTTTCTGTTCATGCCGTTCTTCCTTCTTCGCTGACAGGCCAGCAGTGGGCGCTCGTCGTCCGCCAAGGCGCCCACCCCCAGCACGAGCCGCTGCTTGAACTCCGGCACGCCATGCAAGGACTGTACCTTCCGCTTGATGTCCGCCACCGCGGCGTCGCGCGGCAGCGTGGCCTCCAGGCTTCTGCCGTCCAGGGTGTGCAGGCGCACCAGGACGGGTGGCTGCTGATCACGTTGATGGGGTTCATCTCCGCTGGCCTCGAGGATCTCGGCGAGGCTGGCAAACACGTCGCCCATCTCGTCCTCGTCCAGAGGGTCCGTGGACGACGGAGCCGATGCCAGGGGCAGGTCTGCCATTGTGGTGCCAGCTGCCTCGTGCAGAGAAAGCCGCTGTCAGTCGAAGAAACTCCCGCTCACGAAGGACCATCTGGTCTTGAGCCAGAACTGCTGCAGCCATTCACGCATTACAAACTGTCGGCTCTCCAAGGGAACGTCGCTGGGGCTTCTCCGCACCGTAGCTGGGGCGTCTCCGCCAAAAGCAATAGAACAAGAAGAAGCTGGGGAAAGGTGATCTCTTGTCCCGCCAACATCAGGCCGACCCACCCTGCCTGCCCTCCGGGCCCTCGCGCTTGTTGCAGCACGGTGCCTGCCCGTGAGCTGCAAGTCGTCTTGCCGGGCTGTACGGACTGGGTCTTGCCATGGGGAATCTCACATACGGAACGCTCCCTCCCTCTTGGCCCCAGCTGGGGTCTGGATGCCTTGGGTGGCGACGGGGTCTACCCTGGGAGCACCCTGCCCAAATCGTGTCGTCGCCGCCGCCAGCCACCGCCGTCGGCGGCGTCATCGTCGCACTCCTCCATCTCGCCGCTCTGGCCGGGCCCTGTGTCGTCTCTTGCCCTCGCGGGGCGCTCTCCGCCGACACTTGGCATGAAGGAAGCGGGTCCCGAGGGTCGAGGCCTGCTAGATGGGGTCGGAGCAGATGGTGTCGGGGGATCGCGTAGTATCGGCGATGCATCGACGATGCATCGGCGACGTCGACGTGAAGCAAATCTGGTTCCACATCGAGCCGCATCGGCGATGCATTGGCGATGCATCGGCGGTGCGGCGCGATCCTCCGACCCCGTTGGACCCCATCTAAGAGGCCTAGAGAGTGGCACAGGTCCTGGACCCCAGGGCCTCCCCGGGACAACCTCCGTCGTCCTGAGCCACTTTCTGAGCGTCCTGGGGCCCGTGGAGGGCCCAGTGGAAGCCCCAAGCGGCGAAACACCTCAGGACCCTGGGGAACCCCAAAGGTATCGATGGCGCTACTCCGCGGACCTCTCCCGGGGTGCGTTCTGACCAGGATTTCGAGGCGAATCCAGCGGTGGTGACGAGGGCCCCCGAAGAGGCACACAAAGAGGGAAACCGAGGGACGGGTAGCCGTATGGGTACCTTTCCCTCCTCGGCGGACCCGTTCCCCGCAGGACCCACTTCCTCCACGGCGGCGGCGCCCTCGCCGCACAGCGGGGGGCCTGCTGGAGCGAGGGCGCCCTTCGCCGCCCCGCCCGCGCGCAGCGCTCCCCTTCGAGGAGAATGCTTGCGGGAACGAGCGCGAATCCCCGCGCGCCGAGCCGGATTTCGATGACCCTGCATAGCGTGCGCATGACGAGCGAACGACCCCCCCCACCCACACACGCACAACACACAAACACACGCACACACACACACACGCACACACACACACACGCACACACACCCACACACACAGACACACACAGACACACAGACACACAGACGCACAGACACACACACACACACACACACACACACACACACGCACGCACGCACGCGCACGCGCACGCACGCACGCACGCACGCACGCAACGCAACACAACACAGCACAGCACAGCACAGTACAGCACAGCACAGCACAGCACAGCACAGCACAGCACAGCACAGCACAGCACAGCACAGCACAGCACAGCACAACACAACACAACACAACACAACACAACACAACACAACACAACACAACACAGCACAGCACAGCACAACACGCACGCATGCACGCACGCACGCACGCACGCACGCACGCACGCACGCACGCACGCACACACACACACACACACACACACGCACACACACACACACACCCGTACCCATCCCCATAGGGGGGTCGGAGGGGGGAGGGCTGGCTAGAGGTATGGGCGCAGGTTGTCGGACCCTGGGGGAATCACCTATCGCCACCTCCGTCCCCCCTATATGTATGGGTATGTGTTGATCGTTCGTCATGTATGCGTCAACACGTCCCGTGTGCACCGAAGCCCTCCAGTACGGCGCAGGCAGCGTCCCTCAGATCCAAGCGCTGCCAAACATCGCAGCGGCCGGTTCTGTACAGATTTCGGCCTGCGGGAACCGTTTCCCGGCCCCAGGAACGTCACCGAAAGACCCAGGGTGAGAAGCCGGCCCCGGGGAAATGGTCGAGATCCCTAGGGGCCGACGTCACGAGCTGACGTCCGGAGGAGATGGGAGGAAGGCCGACACAGCGCGAGTGCCATCGGTGGAGCTGAGCGGGTCAACACACGCTGCGCCAGCACAGGCCGTGAGGATCATCGATGGATGCGCCCGCCCTTCTGTGCGTGCGCGTGGGGGCAGCCCTCAGACGGTGCTGCTGGTTCAGATGGGGCGGTGCGCGCCGTGCTGCTGGTTCAGATGCTGGGACGGTTTGCCTCTGCCTCCGATCTCGAAGTGGTCGGGCACCTTCCTGCCGTGGATCAGCCTCGTGTGCTTGTCGCTGCACGAGGTGCTCAGCGGGTGCTTGCGTTGGCCCTGAAAGTTTCTGCGACCGATGCGGAGGTCGTGGAGATCCTGCGGAGGGGGAAGAAGAAGAAGCATGATCGTGGGGAGGATAGGGTGAAGGGATGAGGACGAGGTGAGGGTGGAGGATGGGGAGGGAGGAGGGCTCAGAGACGAGGGTGAGGCGATTGGGACTGGGAGGAGGGAGGGGCAAGGAGGGAAAGGAGGTGGGTATCCTCCTCGCCTTTGCCCTTCGCGGCCGGCTTCGACCGCTGAGACAGCTGCGCCTGAATGGGCGCACCCGCCACCTCAACTCCAGCGCTCAGCGCTGCCACCGCCTCATCCGCGTCGGCCTTTGTGAGGAAGGAGAAGACAGAGGAGCCAACAACGGCAAGCACATTAACTTTCGGAGGTGCGCGCGGACTCCTTGTGTCGGCGCTGCTTAGAGATCCCGCCTCGAACGATGGCTAGCTGAACTCTCGATACATCGGTCGCTGAACTCTCGATATCTAATCACTAGAACCACGAGCGCTTCGGGCGCGCTTGGGTTCTAGGGAGATTCCTGGGAGCTTTTTGGGGGCCTCTTATGGCTTCTTTAGGGTCTCTAGAGGACCTCTTGGGACCTCTTGGAGAGCCTTTTGGGTACCTCTTGCGGACTCCTGGGGACCTCTAGGGGCGGAGTGCTTCAAATGCCCGTTCGGGGACCTTCTCTGGGACCCTTCTTGGGGTGTCCTTGGGCCCTCCTCGGCCGTCTAGGGGCCCTCTTGGGCCGTCTCGGAGCCCTCCTGGGAGCCTCTTGGGCCGTCTTGAGACAATCTTGGGGGCCTCTCGGGCCGTCTTGGACGCTGTGAAAGCCCAAGAAGCGAATATGGTAAACATGCACATTCTCCGAAAGGACTGGGGCCATGTTTGTCTCTTGTGGCTCTCTTGGAATGCCTCTTGGGGGCTTCTTGGGGCGTGTTGGGGGCCTCTTGGCGGCGTGGAAGCATCTCTGAGGCCATCTTGAGCCAGCTTGGCCGTATTGGAGGGCATCGAAATCGCCGTGGAGCGGGGGAAAAAACAGCTCCTGGAGCCCCGTCACCGCTGTGGGTGAGTGGGCCTGGGCCCCCCCCGGGCCTGGAACGCCAGTTGTGTGTATATATATATATATATATATATATATATATATGTGTATGTTTGTACGTATGTATGTATGTATGTATGCATGCATGCATGTATGTATGTATGCATGTATGGGTCCATATATATGTATATATTCACATCTGTCACCTATACATGTGTATGTCTATAGACTCCCCAAGCAATGCTTGCACTTAGGGGTTCTTACTTGTTTTCTGAGGAACCGGGACGGCGAGGCGGTCTGGCGGCTGCGTGGTCGCCGTCGCCGCCCTGTCGCCGCCTCGTCGCCGCCCGTCGTCTGGGCCTGCGTGGCGGCCTGGCCGCTGCGTGGTCGCTGTCGCCACCCCGTCACATCGTCGCCGCCCGTCGTCTGGGCCTGCCAGGCGGTACGGCGGCTCCGTGGTCGCAACCGCCGCCCCGTCGTCGCCTCGTCGCCGCCCGTTATCTGGTCCTGCATTGCTTTGCATTGCCTTGCATTGCGTTGCATTGCTTTGCATTGCTTGGAATTACCTTACGTCGGCTTGCATCGCTTTGCATTGCTTCCGTTGCATTGCATAGCATTGCACTCGCACTGCTTTGCAAGCGCATTGAATTACATTGCTTGGCATTGCTCTGCGCCACATAGATTGCACCACACAGATTGCTTCACATATGTTGCATCGAACAGGTTGTAGAACATATGTGGCACCACACATATTGCACAACCTATTTTGTACCACATACATGTCACCATACAGATTGCGCCACCTCCATTGCAATACACACGTTGCACCACATAGATGGCAGAACATATAGTGCACCACATAGACTGCAGATCATGTGTTGCACTACGTAGGTCGCACTACATAGATTGTACGTGAAGATCGCACCACATATATTCTGCCACATAGATTGTATGCCGATGCTGCAGCACAGTGTGGGTTACTAGAACACGCGCTGATTGGGGTCCACGTTGGTCAGATATATACGATATACATGTGTATATATATATATGTGTATATGTGTAAATATATACTGAGATGTAAACATGCAGATAACGAAACGATTCTTATGGGCGAGTCGACAATTCGGGGCGGGCCTCTAGGTGGGCTTTCTCCCGAGCCTCCCGCGTCGGCGCAAGACCTCCGCGCTGACATCCGACAGCTCATGCTGGGTGCCACCTTTGAGCTCCCCTGGAGAAAGCAGTAGCCCCTGCACGTGCCGTTGTCCTGAGCGCAGACATGCACCACCACCACCACCACCACCGCGCCTGGCCGGGGCCCTCCTGGGCCCTGGCACGGCGCACACGGTGGGCACACACAATAGGAACTCTTGCTACGGCAAATTCGTGTCGTGCCGACCTGGGCGCTGGTTCCGGACATCGAGGGGATCGCTCAACCTTGAACGATCGGCGGTCTCCGAAACGTCGGAACGTTCAACATCGACCGATTCTGGGTCGCCGGCGGTGTTCAACATTGAACGCCGGCGGAAGGGACGCCGCTGGTAGACACGACGCGAATCTACTGTATCCGAAATCTACAGTGGAGGCCAGTCCACAAGAAACCTTCCACAAGAAACCCAACCCTGAGACCCAAGGACGTCCATCGAGTTTCGGTGTGGGAGCGCCGCGGTTTCCATAGCAAAACATCGAAATCCAGGGCCCCCTGGAGGCAAGCAGGGTGCTTCTTGGCATGGGTCTCCACTGTAGGGGCGCACCCCTCGTCGGCATCCGAGCTCCACAGGGCGCCGTGGGGCTCGGCGGGCCCATCGGGAGAGAAGAGCTCGTCGTGGGGCGCCCGCGGGCAGGCCAGGTCTCCGTGTCTCGTGTGCCTCGCTACTGTGCGGCCTCCAGGCCGAGGTCGGGAGCGCCTGTGCACCAACCAGCAAACCAGCATGGCCCTGGTGTCGCCGGCGAGCGAGGGGGGGGGAATGAGGAGGAGAAGGCCTTCTCAGAAGGCGGCGGGACTTGGGAAGCAGCTCCGTGATCCCCAGCGAGGGGGCGTCGACACCCCGACGCCGACTGGAACCGCGGGGGCAGGGTTCGCAGCTGGTCGCCGACCTGGCCAGGCGCGGCGCGCCATGCAGCACGGGGCACGTTCTTCCCACCTTGGGCAACTCTTTGGCAGTCCCAGGGCCCGGGCCCCGAGAGCCCGAGAACGGCGGAGATCCTCGGGCCCAGCAAGACGAAGCCAGGACGAGGATAAACTCGGGTGAGGAGAAGTCGAGACTCTCTGAGATCCGGCGGCACTGGGGAGGATCTCCCGGGCGCCGCGGCCGTCTCGGAGCGCTCCGGAGAGCTCTGAGAGCGTGCCGGAACGCCGCGGCACGGACTTCTCCTCGCCGCAGCCCCGTCCGAGACCCGCTGGCCTCATGGCGAAAGTGCGGTGGTGGCGGCGCATTGGGCGCCTCCTGCGGGTCTCCTTGTGCCGGACCACCCTGCAATCCAAGACGACCTCGGGCTGCTGCGGCTCCTCCGACTCGGCGGGCACCGGCCTGGTCGACTGGATCGCCTGCGTCAGCGCGTCCTCCACCTCGGCGTCGCTGATGTCCGGGGGCAGGCCGCTCACATGGACCTGCGTGAAGCCGTCGTCGCTGGCCATCGTCTCACGCCGCCCCCCTGCCGGGGCGGCCGCGGTGAGCCAGGTTATGGCCGATCGACGTTTGATCCATGCCACTGCTCACGCCACAGCTTTTCTCGAGGGCTGGCTGCACGCAAGATGAGGCGCAATCATAGGGGGGGACACACCGACCCGGAATCGGCGATACATCGCCGTTGCATCGGCGATAGGCTCCCGATCGTGAATCCGAAACGCTCCTGCGCGGGGGGGGATCTATCGGTCCCTATCGGCGATGAACGGACGATTGGGGGTCGATGCAACCCCCCCCCTATGCCTACCCCCCCCCTGTCGCTGCCCCGGATAAGAGTGACTCTGGGCAAGAACGGCCTGTGGTGCGCGGCTCGCCGATCGCGGCGCGCGAGGCTGGAGCAATCAGCAGCCTGCGCGCTCTGGTCCAGCCTCCCCGCGCCCCCCAGACGCCGCACATTCAAGGTCACCCCGGCGAAGGGCCACTCTTGCACAGCCAACCTGTCTAAGAAAGGCGCACGATAAGGATGCGAGGCCAGTCCTCCAACCTCCAACCTCCGGCTCGGGGAGATGGCCGCGCGCGTGGCCCCCTCTCCGGGGGTGGCACTGCTGGAGGTGCTGGAGCTTTGGGGACTGGGGCGTGGATACAGTCAAAACTGAGAGGAAGGATGCACGATACGTATGCGCGGGCCTTGGAAGGCCATTTCGAGACTTTGCGAGCGGGGCGCGGCAAGCGAAAGCGGCCAAGGATGGGCCGAAGAGGAAGGATGCGGGGCTAACCTTGGAGAGTCGCTCATTCTTACTATGCGGGTTGACTGTACGTGCAGCCAAGAACGGTGGCGCGTAGAGGGGGGGAGGGGGAGGGGGGAAGGCTTCTTAGAAGGAGGTTGCCTCTTAGAAGGCGCTGGCCTCACATCCACAGATAAGGCTCGCGCCTTCGAAGAAGCAGGGGTGCTTCTAAGAAGCCTTCCCCCCTCCCCCTGCCCCCCTCTGCGCGAGGCTGGCGGGAGGGGGCAGAGTGGCGTCGAAGATCTACTGGCCCCGGTCAATCCAGACCCAGGTCAGTCAGGCTGCGCAAGATCCTGCCAGATCCTGCACCCAAGCCCGGGTCAGTGCGACCCTGGCTCCCCAGACCCCCGACGCTGTAATGTTTCACATCGTCGCCCCCAAAGGTCTTGACCCCTTCCCCGGGACCAGTTTCTCATCCTGAATAATTCTTCGAAAGTCGTGAGGCCCGGTAAGGGCCTCAGACCGAAAAAAGCGAAAAACCTCCAGTTGTGACTTGTTCACATCGCAAGGGGGTCTGGCGCTGCAGGATCCTGCAAGGTCCAGTGCTCTGGCTGACCCCCGTTGGCATTGGCCTTGGCATTGACCCCCGTCTCGAGGCTCCCGAGTGGTGGGGGCACGGACGCGAACGCTGCCTCTGCAGGACCCTGCAGTATCTGGCGCTGGCCCTGACCCTCGTCGCCATGGCTCACGAGAGGTGGGGGCACGGATACGAACGGGGCCTTGGGAGGTCTGCCGGTTCATCGGTGCCCTGCGCCCCCCCCGGCGCTGCAAGCAGGGGTTGGCCCCCCCCCGGCGCTGCAAGCTGCAAGCGGGGCGCTGCAGAGGGGCCCAGATAGGCACCAACCCATGGACCCAGATTCCAGGATTTTCAGTCTCCCTCCAAACGTCTCATGAATCTGCTTCTTCCCCTCCATTTCCTATGTTTTCTCGCGACTCCACCGGGATCACAACTTATTGGTAGCTAGGTATGTTTTTCCCTCCTGAGGGTCAGCAGCACGGGCTGTGCATCGAACGCCGATCGCCGACAACACTTGATCAGCGAGTTCGCTCGAGGCACCGGGGCTCGAGCCAAAGCGGCTCCAGCGCAGGCTGCTCGAACCTCAGCTCAGTGCAGAAACAAGCAAATCCCTCGATGTTCAGCCTTGGGCCCTCGATTGACGGCGACGACGGCGACTGCGACGACCCTCAGACGCTCGTTCTGAGGACCTTCCTGCAGCCACTCACTCCTCTCATGCGTCGATGCTGCGTCGACCGTCCGTCTACATGCGTCGAACTTGAGTCGAGCTATAGTCGAAATCAGAGGCGAACTAGGTTCGAAGCAGAACCAGGCAAATCCGTTTGGCGGTCCCCAGGAAGGTCCCGCAAATAAGTAACATTTAGCCAGTCCGTTGCAGGAAAGGACTCGGTGGGCGGCCGCGACCGAGGCTTCGGTCGACATGGCCAGTGGGCGCCACCCGTCGAGGAGGAGGAGAATCTGTGCGGCGGCGACGGCTGTCCAGAGCCAATCGCACGGCCGGCCAGGCGATGAACCACGACGATCGAAGAGAAAGGCGTTTGGACAGTGCATGGGCGCATGAAACCGCCACCCCATTTCGGCACACGCCTCACACTCTTCGTGGCCCCATGGGCCCATAGAGAGCTCCACCTACGGCTCCAATGGGAGGGTTCGCATGGCACCGCCGCCCCATGTCGGCACATCCCTCACACGTTTCGTGGCCCCGTAAAAAGCTCCCCCTGAGGCCCCAGTAAGAGCGTTCGCATGGCACCGCCGCCTCATTCGGGCACACCCCTAACACGCTTCGTGGCCCCATCGGGAGCTTCACCTACGGCTCCAATGAAAAGGTTCGCATGGCAACGCCGCCCCATGTCGGCAAACCCCTCACACGTTTCGCGGCCCCATAAAAAGCTCCACCTGAGGCCCCAGTAAGAGCGTTCGCATGGCACCGCCGCCTCAGTTCGGCACAACCCTCACACGTTTCGTTGCCCCATCGGGAGCTCCACCTGAGGCCCCAGTGGGAGGCTTCGCATAGCACAGCCGCCCAATTTCGGCAAACCCCTGACACACCTCGTGGCCCCATAGGGAGCTCCACTTACGGCCCCAGTGGGAGGGTTCGCATGGCACCGCCGCCCCATTTTGGCACACCATTCATACGTTTCGTGGCCCCATGAAAGGGGGCTCCACCTGGGTCCCCAGTGGGAGGGTTCGCATGGTATCGCCACCCCATTTTGGCACACCGCTTTATGTCGGCACACCCCTCACACGTTTCGTGACCCCATAAGGAGCTCCACTTGATTTCCCAGTGGGAGGGTTCGCATGGCACTGCCGCTCCATTTCGGCACACCCCTCATCCGCATGGCGGCCCCGCCCCATCTCGGCACACCCTTCAAATTCTTAGTGTCCCCATGGGGAAATGCACCGAAGGCGATGCTCACAACGACGGTACCCACAACTGCATATGGTTGGGCCCTTCGCCAGGATAACTTACAAGGATGTTGTCTTGCGCGCGCAGGGCACGGGCATGGGGCCTGCATGGTGATCTTGCATGGGATTTCGCAACATACGGCAAACACTGCAGGCCGCACCGTTATTACTTTAAACGAATCGCCCTAGCCAGACACGCACATCACCGAGGTACTATTTCAAGAAGTACTATGGACGTTGGGACCACTAACGCATGGAACTAGTATGAGCAATCATGATTGCATGCCGTGTAGTATCGTCTGGTCATTTCGGCGCACGATCACTCCTTCCCGCCCAGCCCCATCATACATATCTACAACTTCATATGTTCGCGGCGCGGCGACCTAGTTTTCCCCATTCAGAGCCCTGCGTAACCAGTCGCATCGTCAAGCTCCTCCTCCACGCCCGAGGTAATGAAACACGTGACGACGCGAACTTCTAAGAACCTCATCTTGCTCTCTGAAATTAATTGAAAGGCCACGCGATTTGATGAAATCAATGGGACATCTCAATCAACTCGTCCCCGTCCTCGTCCTTTGCCTTCTGGCCCTGGTGGACCTTCGAGAGAGCGCGTTTCACAAGCGCTTGCCTTGGGAACATTCGGCGGCGCGTTTCGAACGGGGGGGTGGCCCCTCCCCAACAGTCGGCGCCGTCGATCAGAACCAGGGGGACTCCGGGACTCCCCTCCCCCCTAACCCCCGCTTCTCCCGAACCACCACCACCCTCCCCTCCCGAGGGAGGGGGGCACAAAACCCCCCTCCCCCCCCCGCCGGCGCCGGCGTCGGCGCCGGCGCTGGCGGCCGCCAGCAGCGCCGACGGCGGGGACGCAGCGACGATGACCAGAGGGGGCCCAAGGGGGGGAGGGGGTTCCAACCCCCCCCTCCCGCGCTGGCGCCGGCGCCGGCGCTGGCAGCGGCCAGCAGCGCCGACGGCGGGGACGCAGCGACGATTACCAGAGAGGGCCCAGAGGCCGCATGGGGAACACACAAATCACCATATCGAGCCCTCGCGCCCCATACGCCACCGAGAGGCCCTTCGGGAGGTCCACGAGGCTTCACACATGCTCCTCAGACGCCTCCGAGACCCATCTGACGAGACCTCAAGAGGCATCCAGTAGAACTCTGACCCAAAGCCAAAACACGGTGGCGGGAAGAGCCGAAGGCCACACCACCACGACCACCACCACCACCACAAACCACCAACACCGCCACCACCACCACCACCAGAACCACCACTACCCACAACCACCACAAACACCACCATCACCACAAACAACTACACAACCACCACCAAACACGCCACAACCACCAGCACCACCACGACCCACCACAACCAGCACCACCACCAACAAAAAACAACACACCATTACCAGCACCATCACCACCACCGCCACCACCACAACCATCACCACCACCACCACCACCACCACAAACCACCACACCACGACCACCACAACGACCACCACTACCACCACCACCACCCACCACCCACCACCCACCACAACCGCCAGCACCGCTACCAGCAGCAGGTGCACAACCACCACAAACCACCACGCCACCACCACAACCGCCACCACCAATACCACCACTACGACAACCTCAACCCACAACCACCACCAGCAAACCAACACACAACCACCACCACCACAGCCACCGCCACCACCACAACCACCACCACAACCACCATCACCACCACAGCAACCCACCACCACCACCACAATCTACCACACCACCACGCCACCACCGCCACAACAACCCACCACCACCACCACAACCCACCACACCACCACCACCACAGACCACCACAGACCACCACACCACCAAGACCACCGCCACCACCACCACCAACACCACCTCCACAAACCACCGCCACCACCACCACCAACACCACCACAAACCACCACACCACAACCACCACCACCACCGCCACCACCACCACCACCACCACTACAACAACCCACCACCACCACCACAAACCACCACCACGACACCACCAAACCACCACGACCACCACCAACCACCACCACACCCGCTACCACCACTATAAACCACCAGACCACCACCACCACAGCCACAACCACCGCCACCACCACCACAACCCACCGCCACCACCGCCACCAACACAACCACCGCCACAAGCACCGCCACCACCACAATCACCACCACCACCACCACCACCACCACAAACTACCACATCACCACCACCACCACGACCACCACCACCACAACCAGCACCACCCACCACCACAACCACCACCACCACCACAACAAACCACCACCACAACCACCACAACCACCAACACCGCCACCACCCATCACCACCACAACCCACCACCACCACCACAACCACTACAACCACCACAACCACCACGACAAACCACCACACGACCACCGCCACCACCACCACCTTAACCCACCACCACCACCACTACAACTACCATCACCACCACTACCACCAGAAACCACCGCACCACCACCACCGCCACCACCACCACCACAACTTGCCACCACAACGACCACAACAACCACAACAACCACCACCGCCACCACCACCAACCACCACATCACCACCACCACCACCACCGCCACAACCACCACCACCATCACCACCACCACAGCCCACCACCACCACCACGTCGGGAAGGCTCCAAGAGACGCCCAAGAGTCGCCCAGGAGGCTTCACAAATACCCTGCAGAGGCCCCCGAGAACCCTCCAACGAGACCCCAGGAGGCATCCATGAGGATTCTGACCCAAAACCAAGACACGGTGGCAGAGCGTCGTCATCGTGGTCATCGTCGTCGCCGTCGTCCTCGTCGACGCTCCCCGCCGCCGCCGCCCGCCGCCCGCCGCCGCAGGCGCTGGCGCCGGCCCAGAAGAGGAAGTCGCCGCCCCCGCCGCCGCCGCCAGCCGCCGCCGACGCAGGCGCCGGTCCAAGGAAAGGGATAAAGGAAAAGTAGCGGAGGGGGGAGGGGAAGGGTTTGACCCCCCCCCCTGCGTCGCGGCAAGGGTGGGGGAGGGTTCGAGCCCCCCCCCCCTCCATCCAGGAGGGGGGGGGTCCGGTTCCAACCCCCCCCCCTCCAAGCGACCACAGAACGCGCTCTTTCGGACCTTCGGGCCGGACGGTGGCCTTTTCGAGCACCGCCAAGGAGGGGCACGGAAAGCAAGGGGAGAGGCCAGGGGTCACACAAACCCCCGCCACTCGAATACCCCTTTAACGCAAACGCGGAAGAACACAGGACCAAGCAAGGTGGCGTCACGAGGATGGCAACGCCAGCGTTGGCGCAGACCGACGCTGTGGGCGCCGCCCAAGCAGACGACAACGGAAACCAGAACCCAATTTCAGGCGCCACGTGGTCGAAGGCCAAAAAACACGCACTCCGCAGACCGCTCCCCGCGCAGGCAGGGACACAAAAGCACACGAACCCACACACAAAGCAAGCACTGCCCTGGCCTGGCGGGGAGAGGCCCCGGGGGGGGCGGACAACTGGGCCGCCTGGCCGAGACGGATGGCCGAGTCCAGCAAGGAGCCGCCCCTGGACGGTCGGGGGCTGGGGTGCGGCGCGGAAACACCGACGCGGACGGGGCAACGCCAACCGAAACAGCATGTGCTCGCCGAGACCATGTGAACGGGAACTCCTGGTCGCGCGTGCTTTCCTGCATTCGCCTCCTCGCGAATCACCTGCGGAGGCCCTGAGGTAGGCAGCCGTCCGGCCTCGCCGGGGAGGAGGAGGGGGAGCAGGAGGAGGAGGAGGAGGAGGAGGAGGAGGAGGAGGAGGAGGAGGAGGAGGAGTCGCCCACCTCCGCTCGCTCATCACCGAAGCCACCGCCGAGCGGCACCGGTGTGCACCCGCAAAGGACTGCGCCCTGTGACCACGGGCGTCACCGCTCGGCCCGCCCGCCTGCCCCAGGGGGAGAAAGGGCCCGCAGACACAACGGCCCCTGAACTGTTGGACGAGGAGGGTGCGCCCCCCCGAAACCAAGACCAGAGATGGATCCGGCACCGCCAAGAACTCCAACACCTCATCCAAGGCAGCGGACCTGACGAGCACATCGCCACCAGAGGCCCGAGAGGGGGCGCCCTCACGGATGGCACGAGCCAGCCCATGCCCCCTCCTTCCACCTCCCCTCCCTGGCCACGCGTGCTACAGACGCCGGGAAGAGAGGACCCAACACAAGGGCTGCGGAGGCGAGGGACTAGCCAAATCCGTAGCACGGGGGAAGCGGGTCCTGAGGGACACGGGCTCTGGACCCTCGGGCCTTCCCCCAGGACGAACTCTTCCTCCACAATCGTTCTCTGACCACCCCGGAGCCCGTGGAGGGCCCCGAGAGCCGGAAAAAGGCGGAGCTCCTCGGGACACGTGTCACTCAGGACCCGCTTCCCCCATGGCGACCATCCCACGGGATAGAGGGAGGGCTGCTGGTCCACATCGGTCAGAAGGCCCCCCGCCATGGCTGGCACTTCGCGCCCCGCCCGGCCCAGGAGGGAGCCGAGCGAAGGAACGTTCGGCCACTCTGTCAGGGTGCGGTCGAGTTCAGGTACAACGGGAGCTCAGTGGACCCTGGAAACGACAGGGCCGTTTCTGATACCGGCTCCGTTTTGCCCCTTTTCTTGCCTTGGCGCCGTTTGTTGTCTGAATCAGTCGCAATTTGTGTTGCCGGTTTCGGTTCCGGTTCGGGCTCCAATTCCAGAGCCGTTGTTGTTGCCGTTTCCAACTGCCTACTGTTTACCATTTCCATTTTGAAGACATGATTTGGTAAACGGTGGAAACAGGACCTGCCGTGTCTGGGGCCCACAAGAGCAGGAGGCCCATGCACATGCGCATGAATTAACGAGCGCATCTCCATGATGGCGTTCATGAGCACACAAGATCTACATTCGGACGACATTGTTCCACAATGTACTCGAACGGCTGGGCCTCGACGTGCTTGAACAACACGTTCAAACACATAATATCATCTTGCGCGCGGGAGCGCGCGCATGTTGCCCGCATCGTATTTTGACAGAGAGTTCGTCACATATGTCAGGCAATGTTCACCGCGTGATGCAATTTTACAGCGGATAGTGCGGATCATCACGTTGTGCTACTCCATGGATAGACAGAACGTGGTGTCCACCGCATCATATCATCTACCAGGGATCGTGGCCAGGCAGGTTCTGGCGGATCACCGCCTGTAAACAGTCAAAGGTCGGATGGACATTAGGCCACTAAAAATGGAAACGCATGGGGACATGTCCAGCCCAGATCGGGTCTGGTCCGGCTCACTGAGTACAGACATTAGTTCCGAGCGTTCGAGTTATCGTGTGTAGGGCTATCGCTTATACTCTGAAAGGCTGTTTCGGGTCTTCTTCTGCCAGCGGTGCAGCTGCACATGTTTCGCCTTTTTTTCGTGCCTCTGGAAGCCTCTGGAGACCTCTGGGTGTGAGGATCGGCCCAGCGCCGCTCTGAACCTCAGCCCCCTCCCCTCTTCCTGCCTGCCGCAGCGCCCTCGGGCGACCCCATTCCACCCCCCAAACAGAGCGCGAAGTGGAGACAACGATACCAATGCAGACATATTAAAGCCTTGTGCGTGCACCCCCTTGAAATCCGCGGGCAGGTACCACAAGAGGATGTTTAGTCCTCTTCGTCCTCCTGCGCCTGCTGCCCCAAAGGCGCGAAAACTCGCGGCGACGGGTCCACGGGGGCCTCCTGCCGAGATGGACGCTGGGTAAGCTCTTTCAGACTTGACCGTCCGTTTCTCTCTCAGAGGGAGAAGAGTGGAGCGGACACCGACCGACCCACTGCCCCTCAAGGGGAGTATTCCAAAGTGGCCTGCAGGCTGACGTCATCACATTCGCTCGCTGCCCCTCAAAGAGAGTATCATCGCAACGAAAGTGCTCTGTGGTGGCCGGTCGGGCTCACCCATAGGGTATCACAACTGGTGAGCCCCCATGCTTGGGTGGTTGCTTGGGGCTGCGGTGTCTGTTCGCCGCATGGCAGGTACGGCCAGAACTGTTATGTGACAGTCCTGGTTTCCCGCCTTCTGCCCCCCCCTGCGGAGGCCCCAGACGGCGCTGTGGCTCTTGACGGGCCCGCCAGCCCCAGCAGGCCCCCAGCAAGCCCCCCAAAGCCCCCCCAGTCAGTTCCCAAGGGGCCACGAGAGGCTCTCCAGATGCACCCAGGACGCCCCAAAGGACCACCAGGACCGCCAAGAGGCCCCCAAGGGGCGGCATCCAAGAAACGCCAACTAAACAGACCAAAAGACTCCGAGAAGCATCCAAGAAGCCTCTGGCACTTCTGCTCGCCCTCCTCCTCATCCGTCTATTCCTCTTCCTCCTCCTTCCTCCCTCATCCATGCCCCTCCTACGTTGAAAAATAACGGCTGCACCCAAGTTGTCCGTCCCCCATTCCCTCAACTTGCCTGGGGGGCCTCGTTGCTCGATGGGCTGTCAAGGATACGCGAGGCGTCAATGACTGCTTCTAGCCAGACCGTCCCATCACTGATGCGGATTAGTGCACAAGAACGGCTTACAAATCTCAGCCATCCTGGCAACGGTGCATCAGAAAGGCCAAGTCATAGCTATCGGTGTCTGGATGTGCGCAGAATCTAGGGCAGCATGCCTGAACCAAACACATCCCTTCGCCTGGATAGCCGAACGAGTCCGAAACAGGTGAGCGCGCGCAGCCACTTGAGTTCCAGCAAGAGCTCCTGCCCGTCACGCATGCTCGTGCAGGATCGGCAGCGCCACGTTAGAAAAACAGAATCCTGCCCAGCAGTCCTCTGGCCTGCTCCTGCTTGGTCGGTGGCCGTCGCGCGTCGGCCTCTTGGGGATCCCTGGGGTCCGCGGGCAGCTCGGCTATCGCTTGCAGAGCCTGGACCGCGTGGCCCTTCTGGACCTCCTTGGCGAACTCCTCCGCCTCCGCCAGGCGCTCGCACAGATTCAGGGAGGCACCCAGCAAGCGCGGATCTCCGTCGAGGCTCAGGAGGCGGCCCAGATGACTGCCGAGCAGCTCGGTACCACTCACAAGCCATGTTGTGAAGCCCCTGGAGCAGCTGCACACATCTGCCAGAATTTCCGCTGCCAGGGTCTGAAGGGCAGGATGGCTGCTGCACAAGCACTCCACGAGAATTCCTGCATCGCCTCCTGTATTGAAGAGGGCCTCGACCCCAGGGGGGTAGCCAGCAATAAGCACACCTAAACATGCTACAAGATCCTCTGCAGCAGACATCTTAGGGGACCGCTTCAAGTTGGACAGAAGAGCTGGCACCACACCTAGGCGAACAACATCGACCTTGAGTGTATTGTCGCAGCATAGGTTGCACAAGGCAGCGGCACTGGAAGCAAGAATATCCATGTCCACTTCTCTATCCAAAAGAGACTGTGCGAGAATTGGAACGGCTCCAGACAAGCGAAGCCTGAAAACTGGATACCTCGCGAGATTCCGAACGCATAGTCGCATGGTAACGGACATTGGCTTGCTAGATGCAACCCGGAGCTTCTCTGCACAAGCCTCACACAATCCTGGCATATCAAAGCTGGAAAAGAATCTATCACGGGCTGGTGGTGGAGGCCTCAGATCAGAGAGCACATGCAACAACTTGAAAACGTTGTCATCGGGAAGATGTGCTACAATCAACTCGCCCCATGTATTGGACATGACCAACTGCAAGCGCTCGTCGGGTCTCAGTGTCGGAATACTCTCCGTGACAGCCGCAAGATCCTTCGAAGACGGCGTGCTACATGATAGTGCACTCCGAATACGGATGGCAACAGCAGCCGCCGACATTGCTTCACAGAGGTCCAAAAGCAGATGCCTGACAGAAAGCGCCGAAATTGCTACTGGTAGCTGCCACGCCACTACCAAGCACACCAATCACATGTTCGGACTGACGGCAACAGTACTTCGTAGCCTGGCCTGCGCCTCGGCATGAATGCAAACAATCACGAGGCCGTTGCTACAACATTGGCATTGGCCATTAAGACGCTGATGTCCAGAGATCGAGCTACTGGTACTCACTCACACTTTTACTCTGGGTGATACTGCTACTTCCCCGTCCCTCCGGTATCTCCGGTGCACAGGGTGTCTACTGCAAGAAGGCGCTCAATGCATCTGGACGCTCTGGCACGAGGGATCAACATTCATTGGAAACAACCGCTGGATCCCGAGGCTTTCCCTGCGACGCGTTCTTCGACGGCACCGTGCCCCGGGACGGACCCCAGGTCGAAGACAACAGAAAACCCTTTTTGTGGCCCCTGTCCGTCCAGACAATTCTCAACGGTGCCGTTTCTCGGGAGGCCTGCCGAGCAACGTCGGATGCTGGCCAGCCAAATCTTCCTCGAAGAACCGCTGGCCCCGGGCCAGAGGGGCCCTTGACCGCGGTTTCCTGGGGGCGCGCGGGAGGTACCAATCCAAGCGCGCAAACCGCTGCTGTCGCATCGCATTCGGCGATCGGGGGCCCCACGTGGACCGCATCACGGGACACTCCGGCGAGAGTTCACTCTCGCGTATAGTTGGAGCTTTTGTCGCCCTGGATCGATATTCGACGGAGGGACGGGCCTCCAGAGCCCGAACCCTGTGGGGAAGGTGCAAGGCTGGGATCTGATTTGTCAGTGTCCCGCGCCTCCGGAACCGATGTGCGGTGGACGTGGGCACATGAGACCCAGGCGGTAAGAAGGCTTCTGCTATGGAACTGTTGGGGCACATTCTTCGTCAAGATTTGAGCTTCCTGAGGTGCTCAAGGGCTTCAAGGAGCCCCCACGGCCACTGGGGGATAAAAAGCCTCCGTGTCGCACTTGCTAGCAAGCCGGTTTCTTATTCGATGCACCTTCCGTATGCTGGGGACCCCTGGTGCCCACGTGTACCACATAATTATCCATGTCCACCGCCTCCCGAAGACCAGGCACATCAATCTCCCGGTCGGAGTGCCCCACCCCCGGAAAAAGGTTGATGGGGGGTGGAGATCCTGCACCGCCCGCGCAAGCCGGGTGTCCGCGCAAACCGAAAAGCACACCCCGTGCTCCCGAATCAACGCTGATTAGCTTAGGTTGCGGGGTGCAAGATTTCGGCCAATCGAACGATCGATAAATTGCGCCGCAAACCGTCAATGTCACATTGGGTACTCGCAGGGGGGGTTGGCACACAAAGAAGTTGTGCACGATCCGGCCCTGCACATAATTGGCAGGGTCCGGAAACCCTGGACCCACTGTGGTGCAATCGATGTGGTGCAATCCGTCTGGTGCAATATGCACGTTGCAAGCTATGTGGTGAAACTTACGTGGTGTGAATTACGTAGCGCATTCCGCGTTGAACAATTCATGTGGTGCAATGCCTGTGGTGCAAATCTATGTGGTACAATTCACCCTGCCGTGCCTGAAATTATCAATCCCACTGCTCGCGCTGTCGTCCCACCCACCCACCCGCAACTAGGTTCGAAAAACCCGTGCGGCGGCGATTGCGGTGACTGCTTGGCGCTGGCTGGCGCATCGCTGCGGCCGCGCTAGCGTGCGCAGGCTCGCGCGCAGAGCGGCCAGATAGTCTGGCGCGACCGACCCGGCCGCGGTGGCGCTCATGGGGGCTTTCCAGCGCGTCTCGCTGGCCGCGCTGACGCGCGGGCACTTCACTGCGAGTCGGTGACTCGGGCGGGCGCGGTATCATGGCGACGCCGACAACGGCAGACACGATGATGACACCAACGGTGCTGGCTGTGCCCCCCACCACAGGACGCGCGAAATAATGTTCGAATGATTGCGGCAAGCGCGCGTGGGATGCCCGTTTGGTCGAATTTGATAAACATGTTGAGAACATATGGTTTCCGTGAGAATTCACAAGAACGCGAGCAGACTCTTGTTTTGAACAATCATGCCAAGTCCGGACGAAGCCTATGGTTTTTCCCAACCCTCCTGTGTTGGGCACTCGTTTTGAATAGAGCAGTTTGGTCGCCCAGTCCTCCCTTCTTTCCTTTTCCTCCCCTCTCCTCCCCTCCTCCTTCTCCTTCTCTCCTGTTTCTGGTGTTCCCCATCTCCTCTTCCCTCGTGCCGTCGGGCTGCGATCTGCGCAACTGTCGCCACTTTCGTGGGCTCCTGGGAGGCCCAGCGGAGGTGGGTCCCACGCGGATCACCTCGGTACCTGGCCGCCCCCTGGGGGGCTTGCGATCTGCACAACTGTCGCCACGTTCGTAGGCTCCTGGGAGGCCCAGCGGAGGTGGGTCCCACGCGGATCACCACGGTACCTCGCTGCCCCCTGTGGGGCTTGCGATCTGCGCAATTGTCGCCACTTTCGTGGGCTCCTGGGAGGCCCAGCGGAGGTGGGTCCCACGCGGATCACCTCGGTACCTCGCCGCCCCCTGGGGGGCTTGCGATCTGCGCAATTGTCGCCACTTTCGTGGGCTCCTGGGAGGCCCAGCGGAGGTGGGTCCCACGCGGATCACCTCGGTACCTCGCCGCCACCCCTGGGGGGCTGCGATCTGCGCAATTGTTGCCACTTTCGTAGGCTCCTGGGAGGCCCAGCAAAAGTGGGTCCCACGCGGATCACCTCGGCACCTCGCCGCCCCCTGGGGGGCTTGCGATCTGAGCAACTGTCGCCATTTTCGTGGGCTCCTGGGGGGCCCAGCGGAGGTAGGTCTGGTCCCACGCGGATCACCTCGGTACCTCGCCGCCCCCTGGGGGGCTTGCGATCTGCGCAATTGGGCTCCCAGCCACTCACCTCGGTACGTGGGCTGCCTGGGTCGCCAGGGGGGAGGCCCAGCGGAGGTGGGTCCCACGCGGATCACCTCGGTACCTCGCCGCCCCCTGGGGGGCTTGCGATCTGCGCAATTGTCGCCACTTTCGTGGGCTCCTGGGAGGCCCAGCGGAGGTGGGTCCCACGCGGATCACCTCGGTACCTCGCCGCCCCCTGGGGGGCTTGCGATCTGCGCAATTGTCGCCACTTTCGTGGGCTCCTGGGAGGCCCAGCGGAGGTGGGTCCCACGCGGATCACCTCGGTACCTCGCCGCCCCCTGGGGGGCTTGCGATCTGCGCAATGTCGCCACTTTCGTGGGCTCCTGGGAGGCCCAGCGGAGGTGGGTCCCACGCGGATCACCTCGGTACCTCGCCGCCCCCTGGGGGTCTTGCGATCTGCGCAATTGTCGCCACTTTCGTAGGCTCCTGGAAGGCCCAGCAGAGGTGGGTCCCACGCGAATCACCTCGGTACCTCGCCGCCCCTTCGGGGGGCTTGCGATCTGCGCAATTGTCGCCACTTTCGTGGGCTCCTGGGAGGCCCAGCGGAGGTGGGTCCCACGCGGATCACCTCGGTACCTCGCCGCCCCCTGGGGGGCTTGCGATCTGCGCAGTTCGCCACGTTCGTGGGCTCCTGGGAGGCCCAGCGGAGGTGGGTCCCACGCGGATCACCTCGGTACCTCGCCGCCCCCTGGGGGTCTTGCGATCTGCGCAATTGTCGCCACTTTCGTGGGCTCCTGGGAGGCCCAACGGAGGTAGGTCCCACGCGGATTACCTCGGTACCTCGCCGCCCCCTGGGGGGCTGCGATCTGCGCAATTGTCGCCACTTTCGTGGGCTCCTGGCAGGCCAAGCGGATGTACGTCATACGCGGATCACCACGGGACCTCGCCGCCCCTGGGGGGCCGCGATCTGCGCAATTGTCGCCACTTTCGTGGGCTCCTGGGAGGCTCAGCGGAGGTACGTCATACGCGGATCACCACGGGACCTCGCCGCCCCTTGGCTTCGATCTGCGCAACTGCCACTTTCGTGGGCTCCTAGGAGGCCCAGCGGAGGTGGGTCCCACGCGCATCACCTCGGTACCTCGCCGCCCCCTGAAGGGGCTTGCGATCTGCGCAATTGTCGCCACGTTTGTTGGCTCTTGGGAGGCCCAGCGGAGGTACGTCATACGCGGATCACCACGGGACCTCGCCGCCCTTGGGGGGCTGCGATCTGCGCAATTGTCGCCACTTTCGTGGGCCCCTGGGAGGCCCAGCTACGCGGATCACCAGGGGACCTCTTGCTGCGCTCTTCTGAAAGCATTGTTGGGTGCTCTTTCTGCGCGCTGCGGGTCCTTCAGAATGCCAGTCAGCGTTGAGTGGTCCTGCGTATAACCGCCACATGTATAGAAGGGTTGGGCACGTCACAGGGTAATTAAGAGCTTCCGGCATGCTCGCGCGACGACGCGCGCGTGTCAACATTGGCATTTATGTTTCAAGGGATGGTTGAAAACTGATGATTTGTGATTAGCGGCTGTGCGCGCATAGTAGTGTTTGACAGGGATAAGGGGGCGATCAGGGGTCTAATTGAATGGTGCTAATTTACCTTTTAGCATGAAAGATGGGGCAGGGAATAATCATATGCAAGCAACATGTTCCCAGGGGAGCCGATATTCCTTTTGGGGCGCTGGTGGTAGATCCCACTTTCCTTTCAGAAAGGAAAAAATTACGAGGCTCGCACCATCAAAATTGCGACCGGCGGCGACGGACGGCGGCGACGGGCCACCGAAAGCAGGCTGGACCCGCGCGCAGGCCGAGTGCCTCATGAGAGAAGTAGAACCCCCTGAGCACAATCACTTTTGGGGGAAACACGTTTGCGTTTCACTGCACGCTTCCGCCGAGCTTATTATGTTTCCGCTGCCCTCGGCCGAAGATGAGATTGGCCGAAGGCGTGGCCCTGTCTGGGGACGACAGAGCTGCCAGCAACGCCCAGACAATGTTGGCCTAGACCGACAACGACCGCTGCCGGACAGGCGCTCCTCGCCACAAGCGGACGAAGCCGGCGGCGACACCGATAGCGATCCCTCCTCAGCAGAGGGGGACCGCGCTGCGGTTGGTCTGCATCCCTGACTTTTCCGTCCCGATTTCGGTCATCCTGACCATCCCCGGACCTCCAGCGCCTTCAAGGAAACAATACAGACGGAAGTGCTTCGCCGTTTTCGGCCTCCCGCCCAGGACCGTCAACATACGACTCGGCATGAAAACGTGTCATGGAGGAAGGATTGGAACTTCCAGGGACCACGTTTTGAACACAGCAGAAAAACACCGGACTCGTGGGTGCGGGTCCTCCAGTTCTCCGCGGGCACCTCCGGAGATGGGGCCACGAGAGATTGGGGCCCTCGGGCGTGGGGGCATGGAGCAGCAGGTAGAGTCCTGCCAGATGGGGTCCGAGCAGGAGGGGTCGGAGGATCGCGTCGCACTGCCGATCGGCGATGCGTCGGCGACGTCGGCGGTGTATCGGCGACGACGGCGTGGAGAAAATGGAGCTCCACATCGAGCCGTCTGTCCGATGCATCGGCGACGCGGCGCGATCCTCCGACCCCATCTGCTCGGATCCCACTTGGGAGGCCTGGAGCGTCGAGCAGCAGCGCCCTTCTCTTCGCACCCTTGGCTCCGGGCCAGCCCGCGGCCCCCCCGCCCGCTGGCGCTGCCACCTGCCGCCGCTGCCTGCCGCCGCTGCCGCGGCTGCGGTCGACGCACGCGGGCGCACGCCGCGGCAGCCACGCATCATCCCGCCCAGAGGGCTGGTGGGTCACCAGCTCCTCCAGGCCAGCATCTTGTCTCTTAGCTCCCAGTGCCTCTGGGAATCGCCCTCACAACGCTGCCTCCCTGCCTTGACGCGCGCCGCTGCTGCCACCGCCGCTGCTGCCGCGGCCGGCTCCGCCGCGGCGGCCCCGTGGGCCGCCGGCCCACCTGGGCCCCTGCACGCCTCGATCGCCGCGGCCGTGGCCCTGGGCTGGCCGCGCAGGGCTTCCGAGGCGGCGAGCAGCGGCAGCGTCTGGCGGCGCGCGCGACGGGCGGCACGCCCCCCCCCCCCCCCCCAGGGGCGGGCAGCTCGCTGTGCGTCGTCGTCGTCGCCGTTGTGTCGGCGCCCGCGCCCAGCGCCTCCGCGGCGGGCCAGCGTCATCGTCGCCGCTGTCGCCGCCGCCGCCGCCGTCGCCGTCGTCGTCGCCAGCGCGCCCGCGCCCAGCTCGCGTCGTCGCTGTCGCCGCCGCCACCGTCGTCGTCTCGTCATCGTCGTCGATGGAGCTTGAGGGTTGGTTCGAGGATCGATTCGGCTTTTACGTGTGTCTGTGCTTTGTTGCATCTTCTGGCCTCCGGTGGCCTCTCCAAGGGCATCCGGGGACACGAGGGACCTCTGGGGACCTTCCTCTGGAGGCCTCCAGAGACGTCCTGAACACTATCGTAGGTTGCCAGACTTCGCCGCTGCCCGACGGGCGGTCATCTCCACAGCTCTCGCGCCGCCCCCTGAGAGATATGCCGGACCATGGCACGCGACCAGTTTCGCGCCCCTGCGGGTGACCTGGCCCTCGGGAGGACGTGGACCCACGTTTGCTCTGGTCGTCGCCGTCGTCTCAGTCCTCGTCGTGGTCGCGAACGTGCTTGTCGCGGCCGTTGTGATGGGCACGCGTGGTCGTGGTCACAGTCCTCGTGTCGGGAAGACGTAAAAATCGGGCTAGGGGAACTCGGGTTGGGCCGTCGGGGCCATCATGAAAATGACGAGACCCAATCTGAATTTTTACGCGAGCTCCCGCTGCAGACATCCCACGAAAACTAGACCGTCAAAATCCAATGCGCACTCGTCAAAGCATGCTGGCAAACCCGAGTCCCAGCTTACTCGAGACTTACGTTTCTTCGACCGTGGTCATCGTGGCAGGAGGCTGTCTGGGCCCGACGAAACGCCCAACCTGGGTGCCTTTCCGAGCCCGGTCGGCACCCGAGCGCGTTCGGCCGCCGTGTGGGCAGCCGAACGGCTCAGTTCCCACAGGGCGCGAAGTGTCGGGTCCGCTCGATGCCAAGCGTACTCGATCCCAGGTTCGTTCGAATCTCAAAGCAATGGGGTGCGCCCGGGAGCAAGTGGAGTGCTCCAAAGCGCGCCTGAGGTGCCCCATCGTTGACCCGTGGGCGCCCCCAAACCTCTGTGACAAAACATGCTATTCGTTCCGTCCCGATGCTGGCTTGTCGTCGTCCAGCAGAGCCCCTCTCCTCCCATCTGTCCTCAGCTTATCTCTCCTCAGCTTATCCCCGTCTTGGTCATGCTGCTCTTCGTCTTCCTCTGTTGTTGATCGGCAACGAGATGCGCAGCGTCCTCGCGGTAACAGCACCGGCAGCAAAAGAGGAGCAGGCAAGAGACAAGGATTCCCCCGCGTGCGCGCCAAGAGGGTCCCAGGCGGCAAAGAGAAACGTTCTCGATGGGGCATGCCCCACAGGAGAGACAGACTGAGCCACGCCTCGCGGAGAACCACCAGGGAGGAGAACCGCTTTCAGAGCACCGCTCCTCCGCGGACGCCTTTCCTTCATGGGGTGGTTTCTGGTCTCTGGCGGCCGTTCGGAATAACTCGGGCACCCCTGGGACGCTCACGGCGAGGCGCAGCTGCTGGAGGGCATCCCGAGGCTGGAGAGCCGCCGAGACCATGCAAGACAACTGCATTATTCTGTCTCTTCCTAGATCCTGCTGCCCCTCGCTCTGCTGCACCTGTCGGCACGAAAAGGACTGGATACGAAAAGAACCGGGGACGAAGACCCAGTGTTTCCTGTCCGTCCTGAACAGAACCTCCTGTCGGTGCCGCCGCGGGCGCTGTCCACTCGACACAGACGGCCGCCTGCCCAACGGCGGCCGCTACCAATCTTGCACAACACTTGCTGCCGGGTGCCGTGCCCGCTCCTGCTCCGTGCCCCTCCTGGGCGTCCGAGACGGGGAAGGATCGGCTACACGCAGGAGTGACCCTGGGTAAGAGTGACCTTTGGTGCGCGGCTTTTGGGGGGCCGCGTGGGGACCAAACCTGGGCGCGCAAGCAGCTGCTACTGCCTCGTTTTTAGCCATCTGGGGACCCATCTGTGCCCGCACCAGAGGTCACTCCGGCGAAAGGTCACTCTTACGCCTAGCCGAAAGGAGGCGGCCGGGCCTTCGCCCGCAGCATGGCCCGCGGCGGGCCCGCATCTCGCCGCCCCCCCCCCCCCGGGGGCGAGCGGCAGCGCGCGGCCCAGGAGAAGGAGCCGAGACGGGGGAAAGGAGGGGCCGGGACGGTACCCTTGCCCGTACCCCTCCTGGGCGTCCGAGACGGGGGAAAGGAGGGGGCCGGGCCTTCGCCCGCAGCATGGCCCGCAGCGGGCCCGCATCTCGCCGCCTCCCCTCCCCCCCCCCCCCTGGGGGCGAGCGGCAGCGCGCGGCCCAAGAGCCTCCCGCGGGAGCGCGCGCGAGCCCGCGCCCGTGGAAGGAGGGAGGGGGAGGAGGAGGAGGAGGAGGAGGAGGAGGCGGAGGAGGAGGAGGAGGAGGAGAAGGAGGAGGAGGAGGAGGAGGAGGAGGAGGAGGAGGGGGAGGAGGAGGAGGAGGGGGAGGAGGAGGGGGAGGAGGAGGAGGGGAGGAGGAGGAGGAGGAGGAGGAGGAGGACGGGAAGGAGGAGGAGGGGGAGGAGGGAGGGGGAGGAGGAGGAGGAGGGGAGGATAGGAGGGAGGAGGGAGGAGGAGGAGGAGGAGGAGGAGGACGGGAGGGCGGCCTGGGCCCCGGGCGGAGTCCGGACCTCCCGCGCAGAGCAAGTCGGCTTGGACGCGTCTCGCCGCTGTCGGCCTCCGGCTGCGCCCAGGGGCCGCCAGGAGCGGGCCGGGAGGAGCGGGTGGTCCCAGAAGGCCGCTTGAGGGCCCCAGAAGGCCTCTTGAGGGCCCAAGGATGCCCTCCTCCTGCCCCCGTTCTCCTCCCCCTCCTCCTCCTCCTCCCCCTCCCGGGCCGACTTGCTCCGCGCGGGAGGTCCGGACTCCGCCCGGGGCCCAGGCCGGGCGGCCGCCCTCCTCCTCCTCCTCCTCCTCCTCCTCCTCCTCCTCCTCCTCCTCCTCCTGGGGAGAGTTGTCGGAGATCCAAGCGAGGAGTCTCTGGGGTCTTGCTCTCTCGCGTCCCCACGCTCCCTTCCACGTTCGGCATCTGGAGACCGCCGTCGGGCCCCCAGCAGGGGTGGGGGCCGAGACCTCTGAGGCCCGCAGATCCAACAAAAGCAATCCGCCTGCGGTGCGGCACCACGGACGTCTCCCACCACGGACCCGAGTCTTTGACGTCTCCCGCGGGCTCTCGCCCCAAATTGGCGAATCTCGGGGCACATGGCAGCCCAACTCTGTGGTGTGAAACTTGAAAGGAAGAGCTCCTGGTAGACGGCCCTATGTGGTGAAAGCCAGCCGTGAAACTCCTGAGGTCATACGCGGGACCGCTCGCGCCGCGCAATCCGCCCCAGGGCAAGGACCCCCCGACTCAAAACCACCAGGAATGCTAACCGTCAAGGGTCGTTGACCCCTCACCCGCAGGAGCGGGATTGTCTTCTTTTTCCTAACCCTCCTTGGTTGGGTATTCGTTCTGAATAGAGCAGTGTGGTCGCGTCCTTCCTCCTCCCGCCTCCCGCCTCTTTCCTGCCTCTTTCTGTCTTGCCTGCGGGGGGCTGCGATCTGTGAAACTGTCGCCACTTTCGAGGCCTGCTGGGGGGTCCTGCAAAGAGGGTAATCGCGGCGGATTCAAATTAGACCTCGCCATCCCTGGGGGGCTGCAATCTGTGAAACTGTCGCCACTTTCGAGGCCTGCTGGGGGGTCCTGCATAGAGGGTAATCGCAGCGGATTCAAATTAGACCTCGCCATCCCTGGGGGGCTGCGATCTGTGAAACTGTCGCCACTTTCGAGGCCTGCTGGGGGGTCCTGCATAGAGGGTAATCGCGGCGGATTCAAATTAGACCTCGCCATCCCTGGGGGGCTGCGATCTGTGAAACTGTCGCCACTTTCGAGGCCTGCTGGGGGGTCCTGCATAGAGGGTAATCGCGGCGGATTCAAATTAGACCTCGCCATCCCTGGGGGGTGCGATCTGTGAAACTGTCGCCACTTTCGAGGCCTGCTGGGGGGTCCTGCGTAGAGGGTAACGCGGCGGATTCAAATTAGACCTCGCCATCCCTGGGGGGCTGCGATCTGTGAAACTGTCGCCACTTTCGAGGCCTGCTGGGGGGTCCTGCATAGAGGGTAACCGCGGCAGATTCAAATTAGACCTCGCCATCCCTGGGGGGCTGCGATCTGTGAAACTGTCGCCACTTTCGAGGCCTGCTGGGGGGTCCAGCATAGAGGGTAATCGCGGCAGATTCAAATTAGACCTCGCCATCCCTGGGGGGATGCGATCTGCGAAACTGTCGCCATTTTCGAGGCCTGCTGGGGGGCCCAGCACAGTGAGGGCCACGCGCGGATTCAAATTAGACCTCGCCATCCCTGGGGGGCTGCGATCTGCGAAACTGTCGCCATTTTCGAGGCCTGCTGGGGGGCCCAGCACAGTGAGGGCCACGCGCGGATTCAAATTAGACCTCGCCATCCCTGGGGGGCTGCGATCTGCGAAACTGTCGCCATTTTCGAGGCCTGCTGGGGGGCCCAGCACAGTGAGGGCCACGCGCGGATTCAAATTAGACCTCGCCATCCCTGGGGGGCTGCGATCTGCGAAACTGTCGCCATTTTCGAGGCCTGCTGGGGGGCCCAGCACAGTGAGGGCCACGCGCGGATTCAAATTAGACCTCGCCATCCCTGGGGGGCTGCGATCTGCGAAACTGTCGCCATTTTCGAGGCCTGCTGGGGGGCCCAGCACAGTGAGGGCCACGCGCGATTCAAATTAGACCTCGCCATCCCTGGGGGGCTGCGATCTGCGAAACTGTCGCCATTTTCGAGGCCTGCTGGGGGGCCCAGCACAGTGAGGGCCACGCGCAGATTCAAATTAGACCTCGCCATCCCTGGGGGGCTGCGATCTGCGAAACTGTCGCCATTTTCGAGGCCTGCTGGGGGGCCCAGCACAGTGAGGGCCACGCGCGGATTCAAATTAGACCTCGCCATCCCTGGGGGGCTGCGATCTGCGAAACTGCCGCCATTTTCGAGGCCTGCTGGGGGGCCCAGCACAGTGAGGGCCACGCGCAGATTCAAATGAGACCTCGCCATCCCTGCGGGGCTGCGATCTGTGAACCTGTCGCCACTTTCGAGGCCTGCTGTGATCCCCGTTTTCGAAGTGGCTAGGAGTGCTCAGGAATTGTAAATCATCAGCTTTATCAAGCCCTTTTCCTGTAGCCAGTGTCCTGCGAGTCTCCCGAATTCCGTCTGCAGACATATGTAACCCTCGCTCCGTCATCGCCCCCTTATAAAGTATCCTAAACTATTTGCGCCCCGCTTTTGCGCAGGGGTTGGGTACGTCGCCAGGGTAATTATTTTTGTGCGGGCTGATTGACGGATTGGGGCCCACAGCAAAACTACTTGGAAAAGGATGATTCCCCCGCGGCAGTCACGGCTCAGGCATCCGCCGTCGTCGCCGCCGTCGTCGTCATCGTTGAAGGCCCCAGGAGGCCGCTTGACGGCCCAAGGATGTATTCTCCTCCCCCTCCTCCTCCCCCTCCCCCTCCCCCTCCTCCTCCTCCTCCTCCTCCTCCCCCTTCCCCTCCTCCTCCTCCTCACTTTCGCCCTCCTCCTCCTCCTCCTCCTCCTCCTCCTCCTCCTTCCTCCTTGTACGCACAAGCAGGAGACGCCCATTGCGTGGCGTGGGAGGACGGGGAGGGGAGGGCCGAGTTGTATCGCCAGCCGAGAGCTTCGAGGGGGGAGGGGGGGCAGGTAGCTTTAGACACCCTTCCGGTCTACATGAGGAACGATCCTCTTCTTGACCTCCCAGAGCGCCTGGGCGAACGAACACCGCTAGAGGAACAGCCGTGGAAGGGTCAACGGAACAGCGAGCCCCATCCGAGCCCGAAATGCACCTTCTTGCAGAGCCCTGGCTGCCCCCAAGAGATCATCAAGAACCCAACTTTCTGTTATCCGTGATATCGCCTGTGACCGGCCCCGGCCTGGCCACCCCCTCCCCCACTGGTCACGTCACGATTCGCGCCGTCTGGGAATGAGCGCCAGCCCCCTTCTCCCCCTCAAGGGCTCGCGCTAAAAAATGTGTTCGTTTTCTTGTTGTCTTCGTTATCCCTAGTTCTGTCTTCGTTCCACCATTGCTACAAAACAAATTCAGAACGAAAACGGTCCACGAAATTGCCAAAGCACCGTTTAGCTCGAGCTCTGCCCTCCTCCTCCCCCCCCAGTCACGCCCGCAATCGCCAGGGGATACAGCAATGGTCTCCAAGGGGCACTGGGGCGTCCCAACGCAACCGAGCACCTGGACCCTAGACCCTCAATCGACGACAACGGCGACCGTCGAGCATGGCACTAACCCAGCAGGTCTTCAGACCCCCCCGCCAATAACTATCTTTTCGGTGACCTTATTGACAGACTGGGGTCCCACCAATCACAAAAAAGATTAATTTCTCCGCGGCGGCACCCGCCGCACGACGACGACGACGACGACGACGCCGACGCCGACGCCGACGCCGACGCCGACGCCGCCGACGCCGACGCCGACGACGCCGACGCCGACGACGACGACGACGACGACGACGACGACGACGACGACGACGACGACGACGACGACGACGACGACGACTACTACTCCTACAGCCCGCTGCAAAAGTGGCAGCCGGGTGCGCTGCCGCTGCCCAGCGGTCCGGGGGCAAGGCTCGCACAGAAGGACGCATAGGGGCGCATCCTCGACCCAGCATGTGACGTTCCGAGCCCAACGGGCCAGAGGCGTGCTACGGTGCTACGGTCGGGAACGTTTGCTTCGCGTGTGCTTGCTACGGTGCTACGGCCGCTATGCCTTGCGAGAGGACAGCGTTTCGCTCCGCTCCGCGGGGCGGGAAGCTCGGAGCAGCTCGGCACGTGGACGCAACGGGACCGCGCAGTGGATAGCATGTCACACAGAGGCACGGTGGGCCAGAACAGGCGGAGCGACACACGATCCTAAAATTCCCGACAGTAAGTTCTCAAATGACAAGTTTCGAATACATTTACTTTCGCGCGCGTGCGCTGGGTCACCCGTGGGGGTCTCCGGGCAAAACCTACGCTGCCCACTCCACGCCCGACTCGGGCCAGAGCCGGTTTTGCTCCTGATTGCGGCCTTCCAGGCCACCCAGAGCGCTCCAGGAGCGCTCCAAGGGAGCCACAGGAGAGTTCAAGGTGGTCCGGGACGGCCAAAGAGCGCTCGAAGCGCCCAACATAATCACTGGATGGCCCGAGACGCCGCCGAAACACCTCAAGAGAGCCGTGAGAGAACCCCCAAGAAAGCCCTGGGGGGCGAAGATCATTGATGCTCCCGAGGTGTTTCTAAGATTTTCGCGTTGTCGTCTTTTCTCGTTTCACCTCCGACCTCTCCAGACGGCCCAGGAGGCCCCCAATATCGCCCCAAGACAGCCCAAGGGGTTCCCAAATGGGCCCCAAGAGTGCCGAAGAGGGCCCCAATACGGCCCAAGAGGCTCGCATATGGGGTTTCATAGGCCCCCCAATGGGCATCAAGAGGAAAATCCGAACTACCATTTGGAACTCGTTCCCCCGAAGATGGCCCCCGAGACCGCCGGCAAGCCCAAGATGCCCCCATAGGCAAGCCTCCCGTCAAGGCCTGTTGTCCACGACCCGATCTGGCTGAAGACCACTCAACACTACATATAGTATGGGCCTGTGTAATGAGCGAAGCCATCCGCCGCCCCACTGCGTACGACGTGTCGGATCCCCGCCGCATGGTCTGCGAATGCGCTTTCCCCTCAACCCTCTTACCTACGCAGTCCTTGTACCCGCGCCCACCCTCAGAGCCCTCGCACGCGGCCAGATCTTCCCGCTGGCCCAAGGACCCTGGCTGCGGAGCGGGCGTCAGCTGGACGCCATGTTGCCCGCAACTCGACCGCGCCTTCTCACAGGACACGGGCCCTCGAATGCCCTCCGCAACGGTCTTTCGAGCCTGTTTGGGCTCGTTTGGGCTCATTTGGACCAGTCTTGCGGCCCTCTGGGCCCCCTCGGACCTCTCCGACACCCTCCTCAGCCATTTTCAGACGACAACCTGAAAGAAACCAAAAACAGTCCAACGCCCAAGGTATTTTCATGATTGTGGTCGCTTCGGGCTTATTCTTGCGCCTCTGGGAGCTCTCTTGGACCATCTGGCGCCACTCGCGCGGCCATCCCGGCGACGTTGGACAATCTCCAAAGCCTCCAGGCCCGTGCTGCCAGCCTCCCAGACCCACTTGGCCCGCTGGTCGTCTTTTCGGCGCCCTCTTGAGCCGTCGTGGGCGCCCAGGGGGTGCCTGGAGGCCGTGCTGAGGCCCCAAACTAACTCACACCTGCTTCTTTCTGCCTCTCCGTATCCCTCTGCGGTTTCATCCGCAGTCTCCGACACCTTCAAGTGCCCTTTCGGCTAGTTTTCGGGAACTCTTGGGGCTCTCTTGGACCATGTTTGGTGTTTGTGTTGGCCCTCTGGGGTCGTCTTCGCACCCCTGCTGAACCCCTGTCGGGCCCTCCACTGTTGACGTTCGCCTCGCCCACCTGCACCACCCTCACATAGTCTCCGCGTTCCAAAACCGTGGGGCGGCGATGTCTGCCCCCCTCAGGAGCGTTCACCTGACGCACGAACAATACACACCTAATACCCGTAGAGGGGTCGGAGGGAGGAAGACTGGCCATGGGTATGGGCGCGAGCTGCCGGACCGCGGGGGAGGCTCCCGGGGACCCCCGTCCGACAACACGCACCTGTAGCCCCCTCCATCCCCCCTATGAGTATGGGCGTTGGGAAAACCAACAGGTATCCATACCGCAACACCTTGGACCCCTCGCGGGGTGCGCTCTGACCAGGAGTTCGAGGCGAATCCAGCGGTGGCGACGAGGGCCTCCCAGGAGGCCCAGAACAGGGGAAAACGGGCCAACGGTAGCTGTATCGGTACCTTCGCCTCTTCTGAGGTGTGAGTGTGTGTGTGAGAGAGAGAGTGTGTGTGTGTGTGTGTGTGTGTGTGTGTTTGTTTTTGTTTTTGTGTGTTTGTGTGTGTTTGTGTGTGTGTGTGTGTGTGTGTGTGTGTGTGTGTGTGTGTGTATTGTTGGGTCGTCATCAACTGAATGAGGTGCCTCCAGCTCGGAGGCTGCCAGACGCCAACCTGCTCCAAAATGCCCCCACCTCGGGCCACGTTCTTACTCCCGACAGCGCCCGACCGGCTCTGGGGAGACCGAAGCCGGGGAGACGTAAGACTCGGGTCAGGGGCACCCGCGGTGGCCTGACGGGGCCGTGAGGAGGATGACGAGACCCAATCTGAAATCAGACGCGAGCTCCCGCTGCAAACATTCAACGACAAATCAGACGCGAGCTCCCGCTGCAAACATCCCACGACAACTGGACCGTCAAAATCCAGGACGAGCCCGTCTCAAAGCGTCGGCAGATCCGAGTTCTGGCGAACTCGAGTCTTACGCTTCTCAGACGAAAGGTGCCCATACCGCTACTCCCCAGACCTTTGCTGGAGGGCGTTCTCATCAGAACTTCGAGGCGAATCCAGCGGTGGCGACGAGGGCCTCCCAGGAGGCCCAGAAAGGGGAAGACGAGGCAATGATAGCGGTATGGATACCCTTTGCTCCCAAAAGGATCTCCAGGACACTGGGACTCTTGGGCCGGGGACATGCCAGGAAGACACCCTCCGACCGGAGGCACCGCGCGCGGAAGTGCTTTGGCACGCTTCTGCATCGTCCAACGGTTGTCTCCCAACGGGGCACTTCCTCCCGTGGGGGGGAATCCTCGTCGGGGCCTGCGAGAGTGGGGGCTTCTGAGGGAGGAGGGTTCATTCCAGCATCGTTGACGAGTCTTGGGCGCGGGCTGCCCGGCTCCTTTTCTGCAGGTCGGCGAGCCCGCCAGTCCGCGCCGCGCGGCAGCCAGGTGTTGGAGGCCTAGAAATGGGCACCAACACCAACACAAGGGGTTGCCTCCACAGGGGGAAGACGATCCTCGATTTCGGTGTTGGTGGCAATATTTCGGCCACCTTGTATGCCAGAATATTACCACCATCACCGAGATCGGGATCTTCCTCCCTTGGTGGATGCACACCGCCGATATTGGTGTTGGTGTCAATCTTTAGGCCTGCGAAGGTGCGCTGCCCGCCTCCGCTCTACAACAAAACCTTCGCTCGGCAACCCGCGGAGCGGTGCGAACCACAAGCCGTCGGGCTCGGAAGTCCGCGTCTCCGGGGACAGCGGGCCTGCCTCGGGAGCAGGCCCGACGAGGCCGGAAAGGAAACTGGCCAGGGTCAGCACATCGCATGGGCAAGGAGGACGGGGAGATGATGCTGAGGATGAGATGCAGGATGCCCAAGAGCCTCCCTCCTCCTCCTTCAAGATGTTGCTCCTCCTCCTCCTCCTCCTCCTCCTCCTCCTCCTCCTCCCTCTTCTCCTCAGCCCTGCTCCTCCTCCCCCTTTTCCGTCTCCCTCTTCGTCTCCTCATCCCCCTCCTCCTCCTCCTCCTTCTTCCCCTTCCTCCGTCTCACCCTTCTCTCGCTCTTCCATCTGCCTCTCTTCTCCCCATCTTCCCTATCATCCCCATCCTCCTCGTCCTCCATCACTCGTCCTTATGAGCCAACCGCGCTCGAGCTCGGGGCACTTCGCCTGAGGCTGTCACGAACTATACCATCAGTCACATCTGCATAGCGTGACGCGGAGGCGGCCCTGGCGACACTCTATGCCCTGCGTGCGGATAGCGTGTCGCTGCGGTACGCGTGGCAGGAGGCTTGAAAAAGCTCGGGGATGGTGATGCTGGGTTGCCAGGAAGCGGATAGCGTGTCGCACCGAGGCGTGGTGGGCCAGACCCAGCGGAGCGACACGCCAAGCCAACGTCCCTCACCGCACATATACATATGCATGAAGCCTGTGTATAGATCCGCCCCCGTGCCGCGAGGCGCCAGGGAAGGTTTCTCCAGGTCCTCATGTGTTCTCTGTCCTGAGTCATGTATTCTACTATCTTAGGGACTGGGGCCCCAACCTCCCAAATTTCCTGGGCGTGCCCGCGCGCTCTTGGGCTTCCCCGCATGACTTGTCCAGAAGCCAAAGGGCCCCCAAACGGGCCAAGAGGGTCCCAAGACGGCCCAAGAGCGCTCTGAGACACCCAGGACGGCCCCAAGATGGCCCAAGAGGCCCGTCAGAAGCCCCAACAGTGCTCTAAGAGGACCTCCGAGACGGCCAAAATGCAACCATCATTTATGCCCCTTGTGTTTTTCAACATGTTTCTCACGTTATCGCGTTGTCAGGCTGCCGACGCTCCAAGATGGCCCCAGAGGCCCCCAAACCGCCCCCCGACAGCCCAAGAGGCCCCCAAGAGAACCCCAAGACGGCCCAAGAGGGCCCACCAACTGCCCAAGAGACGCCCAGACGGTCCAAGAGAGCCCTAAGACGGCCCCAAAAGGGTAGGGGGAACACGAACCGACATTTCGAGCCGTCCGCCCTAAGAAACCCCACGGAGGCCCCAAGGGGCCCCCATGAGGCCAAGGCCCCCAAGAGGCCCCACGAGGCCCCCCAAAGGCCAACCAAGAGACACCAAAGGGCCCCGAAACGGCCCTCAGAAGGCATCCGACCTGCCTCCAAGAGACCCCCGAGACGCCTCTCACAATCTCCCAACAAACATCCCAGAGGCCTCTAACCCACAACCCAGGCACGGTGACGGGATGGGCCGAAGGCCACTACACATATACATCTGTACATCCACAGGTATCTGCATCTATACCTGTATAAATGCACGTGTATGCACACAGGTGTTTAGCTATACATGTGTGTATGTATGTAAGCATTCTTCTATGTGTGTAATGTTGTATGTATGTATGCTTGCATGCATGTATGCATGCGTGTTTGTTGGTATAGATGTATGCATGTGTGGTATGTGTGTATGTAGGTATGTACGTACGTACGTATGTATGATTGTATGTACATATGCATGTATGTATGTATGTATGTATGTATGTATGTATGGGTATATATGTATGTGTGTATGTATGTATGCATGTAGGTAGGTAGGTAGGTAGGTAGGTAGGTAGGTAGGTAGGTAGGTAGGTGGGTATGCATGTATGTATGTATGGATGTATATGCCAGAGACTAGAAACTAGAACCACGCGCACGCGCTGAGCGCGCGCTGAGGTTTTAGTGAGCCTCGCCCTTCACATGCAAAACCCACGACACCTTGGATGAAACCAGAAGGAGAGAACGCACACACGCGTGTGTAGAAGCACAGTTCAAAGAACCCACACGCACACGCACTTCGGGAGCAAACCTGGGGGCCACAGGTTGGCGCAACACATCGGGGGCTTCACGTGGGGGCTGCAATTGGGGGACATGTTTGTGGGCACGCAGCACCTCTCCCCCCTCACTCTTATGCGCAAGCGCTGCGTGCGGCGTATGACTTGCAATGATAGTGGCGGTGTCGCCATCGCTCCGTCTGGCCACTGAAAGATTTAACCACCCGGCGGAACCCAACTGCGGCCTGAATGGAACCCAACAGGGCCCCGACTGACCCCAAGAGAAATCCTTGACCGCATCGGTAACTATCAGGCAAGCCTTCTGGAGTGGTAGTGGAACAAGCGTCTGGGCGGGGGCGCCAGTCCAGGATGGTAATGCGGCTAGCGCTGAAGCGAAAAGTCGATCAGGGCTAGAATACGACCAACAGCTAGGTGGGCACCGGAACGCAGCCCACGCGAAAGCAAAAACGCCGAAGCGTGAGCACTTCCTCCTGCTTTTCCCAACGAGCAGGGAGCGCGGCCGAGGCGAAGGGGAGAGCCACAGTTCCAAGCCGTGGACACTGCTACAAGCGCGCACGGTCCAAGCACCATTGCCAGCCCCGCTACCGCGCGAAAGACCGCGGCTTGGGGCGCGTCAAGGACACCACGGCTTCAGCCCTGAGCGCCCCCCCGGCCCCCCCCCCCGCGTCCCGCGGCCAGGGGGTGCCCAGGACACCATGCCTTCAACCTTGAGCGCCCACCTCACCTTGACCGCGTCTCGCGGCCGCGGGGGCGACTTGGACACCACGGCTTCAGCCTTTGAGCGCAGCACCTCACCTTGACCGCGTCTCGCAGCCAGGGGTGCGCCTCGGGACACCACGCCTTCAACTTCGAGCAACCCCCGGGCACCTCACCTTGACCGCGTCTCGCGGCCAGGGGTGCGCCACGGGACACCACGCCTTCAACCTCGAGCAACCCCCGGGCACCTCACCTTGACCGCGTCTCATGGCCGGGGGACGCCTCGGGAGACAACAGCTTCAACCTTGGACGCGCCCAGGCCCGCCCGCTTCCAGTGACTCCCTCATCCCTTCTACTCTTGCTTCTCCTCGTCCTCCTCCCCCCGTCCTTCGTCCTTTGCGTCCTTTCTGCCCTCCCTTTTTACGCATAATTCTCGGCATCCCCGTCCGCGTACGACTGCCTCTTCCCCTTCCGAATGAGAATTTTCCTCCTCCTCCTCTTTCCCTTCCTCCTCCTCCTCCTCCTCCTCCTCCGCCTCCTCCTCCTCCTCCTCCTCCTCCTCCTCCTCCTCCTCCTCCCACTCCTCCTGCTCCCACTCCTCCTTCTCCTCCCCGGCTCCTTGTAGTTCTTTCCCCCTCCCCTTTCCGAGGGCACTAACCCGAGGGCACCAACCGCCAGCGACAGCGAATCGCAGCAGGCAAAGCACGCCGGACTTGGGAATGTCGACGGCGAATAGGTTTCCGACGCCCAGTGCCGCATCCCAGGGAGGGTTGTGATAGGCTCGAATCCGAATCGATATTCCCGGGAGCCTCTCCGGGAACATCGTGTAGGACGAATACGTGAGGCCCGTGTGGCGCTCATCGGGATCTCGAGGGAGGCCTCTAGCTCAGAAGCGATGTCCGAGGAAGCCGCTCTGGGAACGTCGTTTAGGGTGCAGACGCGTGGCTTCTGCGAGGCTTCCGGGGGCCCCTTGGGAAGCCTTTGGAGCCTATTGAAAGCCTCTGCGGCCATCTTGAGAGTCCTCTTGGGGCACTCTAAGACCTTCTGGGGGGCCTCTGGACCGTCGTGAAGCCATTCTGAATGGTCTTGAAGCGCTCTTGCGGCGCTCTCGGGTCGTCTTGGAGGCCTCTTGGGCCGTCTGACCGTTGGGTGCTCTTGCCGCGCTCTCGGGAGCGAAAGTGCCCCCCAGAGGCCCGAACACGGGCCGCGGGTCGCCAGGGCTACACTCGCTTCCTATCATTATGTGACGGGTGCCCAATACTCCGACAGCGCTTGCGATGCTCAACATCTGCACGCTTGAAGGGCGGCCATTGTTCGCAATCTGGCCCTCGCCAGAGACCTTCTCACACAACTCACGGTCCTGCAACTCTTCTTGGCATTTTCAGAAGTGGTGCGGGTGGAGGACGGGCCATTCGCAGCACCTGGATATCGGCTGAGAGTTCTTCAAGATATATGGACGTGAAGCTTGGAACTTGTAGCTGTTGCATGGGCGGGGGCGCGATCCCTTCTTAAACATATCAAGAACTCCCGCTCGGGACGCAGTCGGCTTCGGATTTTTCCAGCCGTAGCAGGTCGGAGGTTGCCAGGGGAGATCCCGCCGAGAAGTGCCCAGAGCTCTGCGCGCCACTTCGGACCCCTACGGGCCTCGTGAGCTTTTTGTTGCTGCTGGATGCGGTCTGGGCCTCGCGAACGCAGCACGGGTCGCATTGGGCCAGGCCCACCTCTTGCAGCACCCGAACAATAGCATCACCAATCATTCCCTCCCGAAGGTGCTACACATGAGGCACGCCCGTGGCCCACGGGGCTCTCGGCATGCCAGCGGGCGCTGGCAGCAATGGAGGGAAAAGCCTCCACGGGCCTATGAAGAGATGGGGTCCTGGACGGCAGGGCGCACTGCAGCATCAGAGATGCGTGCTGAGTTCACTACGGTAAGGACGTTGGATAAGAAACCATTGGATAAGACATCCAGAATCTGGAAGCCGGTGGAATTACAGTCGTGGATTGGCCATGTAGAGCAGTGCCACCCACATCAAATAAGATAGCTTCCCGAGGCTGAACCCTCCTGGGCACATTCCTGCACCACCGCCCCCATCGTTTTGCCCTCCTCAAGCTCCCCTTCCTCTCTCCCTCTCGCCCCTGCCTCCCCCTCCTCCGTCTCCCCCCCCCCCTCGGCTACACGCAAGAAAGACCCTAGGCAAGAGTGACCACCTGTGCGCGGAGTAAGGGGGCACAAGGTGGCCAAATCTAAGCGCGGAAGTAGCAACTATCGCATCGCGCTCAGCGATCGGGGGCGCCCCGGTGGGCCCGCACCAAAGGTCACTCTGGCGAAGGGTTACTCTTACGTGCATTTGAACTCCTTCCTGCTTCCAGCTCATTCCTCTCCTGACCAGCCCGCCCGTGGACAGAGTAAGATGGGCGGCCAGGGACGGGGACAAGTCGGGGGAACGGAGCAGCAGGGTGGTGCGAGAGAGGCGGCGAGACGACCACGTGGCCACCAGTTCTCGAGCCTCCGCTCCCCTCCGGGATCGTCCACGCGAGCCGTTCAACCATGAGAAGAGGACGAACATCAAACTCAGTGCAAGGTCTTGAAAAGAGCAGCTCCGCACTCACGCGAGTCGCGTGCCGATTCATGTGCCGAGGCGCTAAGTCCTCGCCACGGAAAATGCGCGTGCGTGTGAAACCTCTACGGCTCTACGGTGTTCTCGACGAGACCACCTTTCCCGCGAAGGCGTTCTGGGAGCCTGGCGCCGCCCGATACGCATCGCACGTGCCAGCGTCGAGCAAAGGTCTCATAATAAATGCAGACTCTCCCTCTATCTCTCTGTCTCTCTCTCTCTCTCTATCTCTCTTGCTCCCCTTGCTTTCTCAATTTCTCTCTCTTTCTCTCTCTCTCTCTCACTCTGTATCTTCCTCTACACCCTCCTTTGCACAATCGTGGCTGTCGCGTCGTGAAGCGAATGCGGCAGTGAGAGCCTTGAATCCTCAAGCCCTTTCGACCGACCGTGCCCTGACAACGAATAATTCAGAATGTTCCGCGATGGGCAGACACAACAAGAACTCCCCTCTTCTCTCCACCTCCTCTCTCCTCCCTCCTCCCGTTCCTCCCCCCTCCCTCTCTTCCTCCTCCTCCTCCTCCTCCTCCTCCTCCTCCTCCTCCTCCTCCTCCTCCTCCTCCTCCCAATCCCCTTCCTCCGCATCCTCTTCCTCGTCGTTCTCCAATGTCCTCGTCCTCCTCCTCCTCCTCCTCCTCCTCGTCCTCATCTTATTCCTCCTCCCTGCCCCACTGAAGACGTATCACTGTTCCTCCTCCTCCTTCTGCACACCCTCTCCGCATCCTCCTCCCCCTATTGCTCCCCAGCCCATGCCCTCCCGCTCCAGCGCCATCTCCTGCTGCTTCTTGTGCTCCGCCTCCTCCTTCTCATTCTAGTCGTCCCCCCTCCCCTTCTTCCTGTCCAGCTTCGAGGTTCGAGGCGTTTGTCGGGATGGGGAAAGGTTTGAGCCCTGAGAGTGTGGCATCTGATCAGCGGCGAGCGAGGGGGAAGTGAGAAGGAGACGGCCTTCGCAAAAAGCGGCGGGGCTTCGCAGAAGCCCTCGCGCCTTCTGAGAAGTTGCCGCTGCCTTCGGGAACGTGCCAGGAAACTTCTCAGAAGGCCCTGGGGACTTCTGAGCCTGCCTCTTCGCATTTCCACCCCTCGCATGCCGCCGAAGGATGGGGAAAAGGGGCGGTTACGAGATCTGCTGCGTGCGGCTGGTTTCGGCTCCGCCACTTGGCGCTTTCCTGAATGCACTGGCGCCTCCTGGCGTGGTCAGCTACGTGGTCAGCTGCGTGATCCGATTTGCTTACCACCCCCCACTTTTGTCGGACCCTAATGCTGCAAGATGTTGCTGCCCTTGCTTCAGAAACAGTTCCCTGGAGCCCAACGTGGCTACGGATCGTGAGGCTGGTCCCCCCCTTTTCGGTATCCCACGTTCTCACTTCTTGTCGTCCTTACCCCTCGCTCCTCACTCCTGTCACGAGCCACCCTCTCCGCGCCGCGCTCCTACCTTCGAGAAGGAGGGTGCCCCTGAACACTCAGCACACGAGCATGCGGATTGTACAGGAGTCCTGGCGAGAAGGCGACCTCAAGGGGTGGCGTGGGCAATGACCGAGTGGGTGAAGACACAACACCCGCGGGGGGGAATGGAACAAGCACCGTGGACGTTCCTCCGTCCGCACATCACGCTTCACCCACCCCGCTGCCCCGCGCACTCCCACATTCGCGGAGAGGGGAGTCTCGCGACTACTCGGCATCCGAGGGGATTGGACTGCGCTGATGGCGGCCTGAGGGGGCGGAGTGCTCAGCGCGCGAACGGGCGCAGTGCACAGATGACTTGTCAACCCTGCAAAATTTAGACACCAGGCATCGGCAACGCCCGCCTGTTACCCCTCGCCGTCATCCGCCCGCCGCACTTACAACATTTCCCTCCTTCGTACTGCCCTGGCGGCCGCTACTGGGTGCCATCGCGGCTCGCTTGAAGTGGATACATTGCCGAAAAGGGACGGGATAGGGTGGCACATCGAGAAAGAGGGTAGCACCTTCTTGGTGGCACATCGAGACCAGAGCCTCTGGGTGTCACATCGAGAGCGAACGAAGGTAAATTCAGAGGTGTGCTGAGGGCACGGATTTCGCATTTTCTCCCCTTCCTCCGATTGCCCCGACATCCTTCTCATTAGTTGTTTCCCCATGCCTCCCACCATGCTCCACCCGCTGTCCCACTTCACTTTCCCTCGTCATTCACCACCGCTTCCCTGCTGGTGGCAATGGCCCAACCAACCGCTCAGCCGCGAAAAGGGGCAACAACTAACCCAACGCACCCCTTACCCTCATGGCGGGATAAGATGTTCGAACCATCTGGTGGCACCGTGGACCCTTGAGAGCCTGTAAGGTATTCTCCCTTCCATGGGTCTGCACGGAGCCAGCTCTCCCAGGTCATTGGCCTCCTCCAGTGCAAATAAACACTCGTGTGCGCAACCCTCAGTTGGGAACGTGCCCCTGGGAGCAAGCGCGCCCTCGACCGTTGCGAACTCCACTTGCCCCCATACGTACGGTGCGCCTTCTGTCAAACGTGTGGGGACCCCTGAAATTCCGACCGACCCTTTCCCCAGGGCCAACATTTCCTCCCGAGCATGTCCTGTTGCCAGGCATGGGGCCGGCCAGAGCACCCAGAGGCCGAACACAGAATCAAGCACAAGCCCGCCCTGTTTGTTCCGAAACTCCGTGTTGGGTCCGGGCTCGCGGGCCCCCCCCCCTCCCCGGGGCCCCCACACCTCCGACGCTGTGTTTTGTTTGTTTTCCATCCGCGGCCCCAGAAACCTCGACCACCTTCCCGTATTCATTCTGCCGCCATGGGCCCATGTGCGGTGGCCACGTCCCTGGACACGGCCCCGGGATGCCGAAACACACACACAACACCCACAACACCCACAACACCCACAAGCACACGCACGCACGCACGCACGCACGCACGCACGCACGCACGCACGCACGCACGCACGCACGCACGCACGCACGCACGCACGCACGCACGCACGCCGCACGCACGCACGCACGCACGCACACACACACACACACACACACACACACACACACACACACACACACACACACACACACACACACACACACACACACACACGCACGCACGCACGCACGCACGCACGCACACACACACCCACACACCCACACACACCCACACACACCCACACACCCACACACACACACACACACACGCACACACGCACACACGCACACACGCGCACGCACGCACCCACGCACCCACGCACCCACGCACCCACGCACCCACGCATCCGCGCACACATGCACACGCGCACCCACGCACCCACGCACACATGCACACACGTACGCACACACGCACCCACGCACCCACGCACACATGCACCTAAGCACCCTCGCACCCACGCACCCACGCACCCACTCACACACGCACCCACGCACCCACGCACCCACGCACACACGCACACACGCACCTACGCACATACGGCCAGACTACACACGCACACACGCACACACACACACACACACGCTCACACGCACACACGCACACGCGCACACACACCCACAAGTTCACACGCACACGCGCACACACGCACAAACGCACACACGCACACACGCAAACACGCAAACACGCACCCACGCACCCACGCACGCACGCACACGCGCTTTTTGCGTCGGCGGCAGTGCAGAGGTCGACTGCTCCGTCGGGATGGCAACAGGCGACGGGCCGAGCAGCCCAGAGCCCGGCAAAGAAGGGCGCCGGAGGCGGCGCGCCCAACCCAGCCGCAGCGGACCGAGGCCTGGCCCAGAGCGAAAGCGAAGCGCCGAGACCTGCCTGCGAGGCGCGGTCGCGGGGGCGACGGCCGGGGAGGCACCGCCCAGGAAGAGCGGACCGAGAGCGGCCGAGAAAGGGCGGCGAGAGGACGGTATGAACGAACGGCCAGGACCTCGACCCGCGCCGACGGGCGGGAACCCCGACATCGGCAACGGCGGGGAGCGCCGAGACCAGGCGAAGAAAGGCGGCCCAGGGGCACGGCCAAGTGGGGGAGCGGCGAGCCCAGGCGGGCAGAACGCGGGAGAGGGAGCGCCGAACCCGGACGCCAGCCAGCGGCGGACAGGAGTGTCGCGCCCAATGGAGGGCGGCAAACCAAGAAAGCGAGCGGATGGGCCCAGAGGCAGAGAGCCAACTGAGCAGCAGCCGACGCGAGCGAAGTGGCACGGGAGCGACAGCGGCCGGACGCCAGCAGCCGGCGCTGGGGGTGCGGCCAGAAAACCAGGCAGAGGGGGGGGGGGCACAGGCGCCAGAGCGAGTGCCGCCCAGCCAGCAAAGCACGGCAAGGGCGCCGAGGGGTGCCGCAGGCAGGGCCTGGACAAAGCCTGCGGAAGGCCAGCGCCCCAAGAGGCAGGGGGCGGCGGCGGAGCCGGGCACCCCAAGATAGGCAGGAGGGGCGGCGCGCAGGTCGCGAGCGGGCGGCAAGACCAGCCAGCAGCGACGGAGCCAACCCGGAGCGGGCGGCCGCGATGGGAGCCAGTCGGGCGCCGGCTCAGGCGCGGGCGGGCCCCGCTCATGGGGGCGAGGAGAGGGCAAGCCCCGAGCGGCAGGGGGCTCGTGAGGGGGGCGCCGAACAGGCGCGCGATGGGAGGCAGCCGCGAGGGCAGGGAGGAAAGGCAGTGGGCCGGCCCCGAGCAAGGGCCGGGGGCCTCCGGGGGGGCACCGAATAGATGCACGATGCGAACAAGCCACGAGGGCAGGGAGGGGAGGGGAGCGGCTAGAGAGGCCACTGCCAGGGCGGGGGCGTCAAGCTCAGTGCAGGACGAGGTCGTAGGGCGGCTGCTGAAAGCTACCAGCGGTGGCCGCTGGAAGCTGACCCGCGCTGGCGGGAAGGTCGTTGCTAGGCCACGGGGCGTCCGCTGGCCGTTTCTCTTTCCCGTGCGGCGGGGCACCCTTCCCTGTGCCTTTCGCGAAGTCAGAGCTCTGCCTCCGCCTGACAAGTTCGCGATACCGTTGAGCGTTCCAATCGACGTGTATGCGTTTCTTCCAGCAGAGCCTGCGCACGTCGTAATTGACCTCGCTGAGGTCCTGCACGAAACCTTGGCAGAATTTGGGGTTGCGACCCTGCGGGTCTTTGGTGGAGTGGGGTCTGGACACATGGTCGCGGATGGCGTTCCACCCAATGGTGAGCATGGGGCCACATTCTTTGAGGCGGTTGATCATCGCTCTCCAGTCCACCCTTGCGTTGTCTCAGTGGTTCCAGGTGGGGAACCAGGTAACCTGGTGCCTTGGCTCGTTGTAGAGTCCGTCGTTGCTGTCCGACTGAGGCGTGGGCAGCGCGAAGGGGGGCAAGTGACGTGGTGCCGCCTCTCGTTTCCAGGGCGGGGTGGTCTCCGCCGAGCCTCGGTAGCGCCACCTTTGGGGTGCGCCTGGGCTGCGCTGTTCGCTGGTCCTGGGGGTTTTCCGCACTGGCTCATTCTCTGCGGTCGGCGATGCGCTGGAATGGGGCTGCACTGGCGGTGGGGGCCCGCTGACCGCTGGCCGAAGGGAGTTGCGCTCCTCCCGGAGCGCCCGCTGGCAGGACTTTCCAGGGGAGCACCTCCACTCCAGTCGCGAGAGAATTTGCAGGAGGGCTCGCGGGAGGCGGAGCGGGAGCTGGAGCTTCTCCCTGCCCTGCTCCGCCGAGCCTCGGGGGAGGCGGCAGACGAGTCAGCGCGCCCGTCCTTGCCACTTGCGCAGACTGGTACATTCCACGCCCAGAGCAGGTGGGGGACTGGCGGTGGGCACGCGGCTCCGCGTCTGGCCTCGGCGGCGCTGGGGGGGGCGGCAGTCTGGATTGCTCCGCATGCGGGGAGCTGCCGCTGGGGCGCTGGGCTGCCGACCGTCCGTGGGGCGCTGAGTCTGAAGAGGTGGCAGCAACTGCCCGTGGGGGAACGCTGGGGGGGCTTCCGTGAGGGTGAGCCTCTTCTTTCCAGCGGTTGTGCGCAAGTCCCGCACGCGCGGGTGCTGAACCGACGTGATCCCCCTTGACTCCAGGTAGCCAAGCAAGACTTCCCGGCTGTGACATGCCGGGTCTCGTCCCTTTCTGGACGCTCTGGGGTCGTGCTTGCAGCGGTATGCATCCCACTCGTCAGGCCCCTTGCGCACGCTGGCGGGGGCATGAGAGGTGGCGGGGGCATGGGAGGTCTGCCGATGCAGGTGGTTAATCAGGAGGGCCAGGGTGGAGCGCTTACCGTCCCAATGGACTCCCATCGGGATCCCAGACGCCGGGATAGAGTCGCCATAGATGGAGGCCTGGAACTCCCGACAGCATGCTTCGGGCCATGCTCTCGGTTCCGATAGAGGGCCCATGCCTCTCTTGGGCTGGCGCAGGGCGGAGTCGGCGTTCCTCGTCGTCCATGCCCTCCAGCGCTCGTTTACCTCTAGAGAGACTGCTCGGACAAACGTCACCATGATGTGCATGACGGTGTTGTCGGGAATGACGGCGCATTGTCGGGATGAATGTGCCTGGCCGCCTGCAAACTAGCGATGGCCCTCTCATTCAGGCGGGGGCATGCCGGGGGGTTAGCAGTGGGGAGGCCGTGGCACACACACACGCACGCACGCACGCACGCACGCACGCACGCACACACACACAACACACACACACGCACCCACGCACCACCCACGCACCCACGCACCCACGCACCCACGCACCCACGCACCCACGCACCCACGCACACACACACACACACACATACACACACACACGCACACACACACACACACACACGCACACACATACACACAAACGCGCACACACGCGCACACACGCACACACGCACGCACGCACGCATGCACACACGCACACACGCACACGCACCCACTCACCCACTCACCCACGCACACACGCACACACGCACACACACGCACGCACGCACACAAGCACGCACGAACACACGACCACACACACATGCACGCGCGCACGCACCCACACTCACACCCACAGCCACACCCACACCCACACGCACACGCACACGCACACGCACACGCACACGCACACGCACACGCACACGCACACGCACACGCACACGCACACTCACGCGCACTCGCACGCGCACACACACAGACACACACAGACATACACGCAACACACAAACACAACAAACACACTCCGCGATTGGACAATCTTTTCACGTCGCGGCGCGGCAGAGGCAATCCGCTCGCGCGTCCGATCGAGACCAGGGCCCGAAGTCGCGAATTCACTCGCATGCAAGAGGAAGGGTGGAGAGGCGAGGGGGCGACCGCGGAGAGGGGAGTTGGGCGCGGGGACACTCTCGCGCAGCGGGGCTGCGGCGAGCCCGCGGGGGCGGCCATGATCTCTCCCCCCCCCCACACTTACACATAACACACAACACACACAACAAACAAACTCCGCGTTTGATCAAGTACGACGCTTGAGATGTCCAGAGTCGGCCCCCAGCCCAGACGCGCGCTCCGCCTACACCAGGATCACATGGAGCTGAACTCCTGGGTGGCCTCTCGGAGCTGCCCCGTCGCCTTCGCAGGGGCGAGCGCCAATGGGGATTTAGGACAGGAAAAGGAGGAGGGACAGGGGAGGAGGGGGGGGGGCGGGGAGGAGGACGAGGAGGAGGAGGAGGAGGAGGCGGGGGCGGAGGAAGAGGAGAAGGAGCACGAGGAGGAGGAGGAGGAGGAGGAGGAGGAGGAGGAAGAGGGACGGGAGAGGAAGGAGGCGGGGAGGAGGGACGGGGGAGGGAGAACGGCAAAAGGCAGACAAAGCGCGTCCTGTTGCTGGACACGAATTTGCATGATCATGTTCCAGCGATATATTTCTGACGTTTACACGGGTGGATGCTAGGTAGTTCTGGTGCTCACAACAGACTCCGTGCGCTTCTGCAGCGCTGCAGCGCTGAGCATCTAGCAATCGAGCAGACGGGATGCGGGTGGTTGTCAACATGCCGTTCCCGCATGCTTTCCTAACGTATTACAATGGGACATTTCGACACATCATCCCCAAACTTGCATGGGTGACTGACTGTGCATGCTCAAAACCAGGATCTCGCTTGAGACACCCCTGTAAATCGCATGAACTTCTCCAGCAACTGAACAGATGGATGGTGGTTCTTGCGCGTTCAAAGTTGAACTCTCACCTCAGACGCCCCGGCATTATGAACTCACGGTCCTGGGTGCCAACGCCCGTGCAATATGCACGGGTTTCTGTGTGTCGTCTTCGGGGTCGCGTTGTCGCTGTAGCCTCCCCAGCGTTTTCTTGCATCCTATGGTACCGACGCTTAGGGGCCCAACAGCTACATGAGTTGAAAGCGTTCTGCAATTCTCTGCTCCTCTGATATCGTGCTTCGGCTTCGCACACGTATCCCAAAATATTCGACACGATCCCACGGTGTTTCGCCATGTGACGCGGCGAAGTATTGTTCCCTCCTTCCTATCTCCTCTGTTCCCTTACCCACCGCCCTATTTCCCCTCCCGCCGTCATTTTCCTCTCCTCACCCACAGTGCATTCCTACCCCTTGCCCCCCTTTTTGTTCCCCCTACACACATACACAAACACGCGCACACACACACACGCACACACACAAACAACCAGCCCAATCGCTGACTTACGTCTGATCATTTTCTTGATCATGTCTCCTCATGGCTTCATTATTACAGCCCCGCGGGTTCCCATGTTCGTCGCAGGTGGCCAGGCCCACTACCGAGCCGCGAATGAGCCCCATCTTGTCTGTCACGCCAGCAACTGTAACAGGCGAGTGGGCTGCAGAGACATGCGCCTGAACGTCATGCTGAATTTTCCGCGTAACCTCGCGGCCCTCCTGATCTCGTCTGTTTCGCGGGGTGCGCCTGTTTCGTGGTTCACAATCTACTTGCGGAGATTCTCACTACTGCTTAATGGTAGGAAGCCGCGTTCGATTGCTTCGATCATCCCCTAGCCCAGTTCAAAGGTTATCGTTTTGTCCACGGGCAGGTCCCCCAGGCTGGTTTTTCCGCCAATGTCCCCCGGTTTACTTTAACCCCCAACATTGAAGATGAGGCGGCGCCTGGCGTCGGAGTCGTTTCCTCATCTTTGTCCTTCTTGTTCTTCTAAGCCGAACTCGGCCCATCCACTCCATTGTTTTCCTCGCTCTCGTTCTCCCGCGGTTTTCCGTTCATCGCGAACATCATCGAATCCCCCTGTTCCTATAACAATGATGCGACTCGCGCGCGCGCTGCCCAGTTCAACTTTCCCTCCCCGAGCGCTTGCTTGCGGGCATCTGCATAGGACATATAACTGGGATCGCGGGGCCCAGCGTTGCCGGGCAGCATTTTTGGGTGTCGTAGACTCCACACGTCAATGAGCTCAGGAAGCTGGGGTTTCACGCATGGCCCGGCGCTGGTTTCTCCCTGCGCGCGCAACTCCTGTCTTAGTTGCACCGCAAAGAGCGTGTTCTACCGCTGCTGGCGGAAAACCGCGGGGGTCACTACCGGTTCGAACCCCTCCCCCCCCCCCTCCGGAAAACCGGGGGGGGTCACTACCGGTTCGAACCCCTCCCCCCACCCCCCCCCCAGCTCATCATGAAAAGGGGGGGGGGTCACTACCGGTTCGAACCCCCCCCCCTCGAACTCGAAAGCCGGGGGGGGTCACTACCGGTTCGAACCCCCCCCCCCTCGAAAACCGAGGGGGGGTGCGGACAGTGGTGGGGACGGTGGTGGTGGGGACAGTGGTGAGGGGACAGCGGGACAGTGGTGGGGACAGTGGTGGGGACGGTAGTAGTGGGGACAATGGTGCGGACAATGGTGGGAACAGTGGGGTCAGTGGGACAGTGGTGGGGACGGTGGTGGTGGGGACAGTGGTGTGGGGACAGTGGGAATGTGGTGGAAACAGTAGGACAGTGGAGGGTACAGTGGTGGTGGGGACAGCGGTGAAGGCGGTGGCGAGGACGGCGGTGGGACAATGGGACAGAGGTACAATGGTGGGGACAGGGGGGACTGTGGTGGGAACAGTGGGACAGCTCAATGGGACAGCGGAGGAGTCAGTGGGACAGTGGGGACAGTGGGGATAGTCGTGGAGAAAGTTGGGAGAGTGGAACCGTGGTGGGAACAGTGGTGGGGACAGTGGGGACAGTGGTGGTGGCACAAGTGGGGACAGTAGGGGCGGTGGTGGAACCAGTGGGGACAGCGGTGGTGAGGACAGTGGCGCTGGGAACAACAGTGGGGGATGTGGCGAGGACGGTGGTAGGGACCGGGAGTCGTTTGCTGGCGGTGAGAGGGGGGGGGTGGGGAGGGGTTCGAACTGGTAGTGACCCCCCCCTCCGGTTTTCGAGAAGGGGGGGGGGGTTCGAACCGGTAGTGACCCTCCCTCGGTTTTTTGAGGGGGAGGGGGGGGGGGGGGTTAGGGGAGGGGGGGGTTTTGCCGGTGAAGGGGGGGGGGGGAGAGGTTGCAGCAGGGGGGGGGGGGGGGGGGGATTTTCGGAGGGGGGGGGGGACCCCGGGGCTCCGGAGGAAAAGGGCGGCAAGCTTCCAGAGTAAAGCGGCGGAGGATCACGCTCTCTCGAATATTCGAGTCGCGCTGCTGCTCTAGCCACTCAATAACTCGGGTTCGGCAGTCGGCACCGTGTGGCTTGTGGGCCGCGTCTCCTCTGACAAGGGCTCTGCGCCCGTGGCGGCTCGGCTTGGGCCCCATGGCCAGGTGCTCGGCCATCAAAACCGCAGTCCCCCGCGCGAGGATGGGCAGGGCGTCGACGCGGTCGTCGCAGTCAGCGCGAATGGTTTTGCCAGCAGCTCCTCTGGCGAATTTGTGCATATCAGAATACGCGCCGCTACCAGCCGCGGGCCCGTCTGATACTCATCATGTTCCTCCAGACTGACTTCCATGCCCATGCCGGCATCGCGCATTTCTTGAACGGCCCCCTTTCAGAGCTGCGGTTGCTTGGTCGTCGTCGCTGTTCACAAACGTCTGTCTTGTAGCCCGCGTGCGATGGCATGAAGGTTACCACTGTAACCGAACGCGAATCTGGATCTTTCCTGAAAGCCACATAAATCAACGTTAGTCTAGTTCATCGGCAGCGCATGACCAAGATCCCGCCCCCCCGATGTTCTTCCTCGTGTTCGTCTTTCTTTCCGTTCATCCGATGGGCGCCCTGCGTTTGGTTCGCGCTGCGCCTTCGCGCGGTTCCTCCCCCTTGCATGACCTCTAACGCAATGGGGGCACCAAGTGCGGCGAGGTAAATGCGTCGCATTGGACCTCCTTCTTCATGTCCAAGATCACAATGCGCCCTCTCGGGTAACTCGTCGACCTCCGTGAAAAACGGATCTTCCGCTCCACTGACCTCCCTGCCTGCGTCTCCATCATCTCCTTCACGGCCTACTCCGCAGATATCGCCATTCGGATGGGGGCTCGCGGGCTTCGATGGACCCAAAAGAACAAATCCTTCGCTAGGATTCTCTCTGCCTCGGAAAATCACCCTCACTCGCAACTCCCTCTACAGCTCCTCCGCGTTTTGTTCGCCATGCTCCTGCCGATGCTTCGATATCAAACTGGGGCGCCCCTCCTCTTTCATGTGTCGCAGTCCACTCTGTCCAGTTGCATTGTGCCCCATGCTAACGCAAGGTACGCGCTGACCCCGATGCCTCTCTTACATCCACCACCTTGGTGGGCGTGCTCACCTGGCCCCCTTGGCCCGTTACTTCCCGCTGCCGCTCTCTGGCCATAGTTCCTGGTAGCTACGTCGTCGGTGGAACTGCGCTGCTTTCCTGCTCGCGAGGCCTCCGCGGGAGTAACTGGGATATGGCTTCTGGCGCTCGGCGGCTCCGCTGCGTCGTGGGCACCGAAGCTCAGAGAAACTACTTCGGCCTCGTGCAACCCACTGACCTCCTTGTCGGGGACCGCGTTGACCTCGAGGCACGTTCCAGGGGCCTCTATCAGCTGCACGTCGGCGTACTTTTGTTGCCAATTCTCGACCTGCAGACTCGTTTGGACTATGGCGCTGATGCGGCATCCTGGGCAGCGGAACATTCGCGGTAAATTATCTGCACGAATCCTCCTCGGGCACAACTTCCGGGCCCCTTCCTTCCGCAGTTGCTGAGGCCTCCGGCTTTTCCTTGGGGCTTGTCTTTAACGCGTTGCCAGTGCGTCATCTTTCAACCTTGGCCAGCGCTCTTCCCCTAGCTACCCTTGCAGCTTCCTTCTCGGAAGTTCGCCGCAATGTGTGCAATGTAACCGCGCCTGTAGCGCGTGAGTCCCGTTCATCTTGTGCCTTTGCCTTCGTCCGCGCGAGTCCCGTGAGTCCACTGCGTCTGCTTCTTCCCATCCGCCGCGCTCATCGTCAAAGCTCGAACCAGCCTCACCGGCCCACCAATAACCTTTCTCCTCGAGGCAACCCGCTGCGCCCCAACCCTCATGGGGGCCCAGGCGCCCCCATGGTCGTCGTCGTTGCTTCCGCGAGCGCCTCGGACATCCGCAACGTCGCGGTTTCGCGCGTCGGCGCCTGGCCTTTCTTGCGCGTCCAATCCTCACTCTTTACACGCAGCTTCTAATCATTTTCGCGCGTTAGAGAGTCGGGCGTTCTGAAGCACCCCTGGGGCCCCACCCCCTCGGACCAAACCCCGCGTGGTCCATGATGATTATCCGCGCCGTTTTTGCGGAATGGGAGGTGTAGCGAATGCGCTGGGCCGTGTTTTTCCAGCGTGTACACCAACTGGGTGGCGACATTCTGCGGTTTGTCTGGGTTCATGGCTGGGCTCGTTCTAGCCGACAGATTTGGCCCAGTTGCCCATCTGAGTTTCTGAGCCCGTCAAACTTCCCCCACGGCTCCACGCCCGCCAGCATGTCATTCGGGATGTACCGCATGTCTTCGTCTAGCGTGTGCACCGCTTCTTCGGTGATCCCAAGCTCTTCTTCATCGTCATCCTCGTGCTCTTTGCTAAGCAGGCTTCCGCGCGTTTTGATGCAGTCAACTGGCCGCTGAATCTTCTAAGCGCGCCGTTAGCATCTTCGCCCTGCAGTGCCCCGTCCATGTTTTGTTTTCAACTTACCATCCAAGTTCTTTCACGCCTTCCGGTACTGTGGGCTCACCTGGGCTAGGGCGTTCAACAGCTAGTTGACCCGCGCGCAGAATTTGGATTGGAGACCGGCGAAGGTCTTGAACTGCGGCGTGGCTTTATATTAGCTGACCAGCTTCTGATTGTTCCCTGACCTGCTCTTGCCTCTCGCTATCAATTTGGCTGTCTTTTGGTCCATCGTGTTCTTCAATGCGTTCTTTTGGTCCTCCAAGTTCCCAGCGCTCTTAACGTGAGTTTGATTGCCTCTCCTGCTGCGTGCGAATTGTGGCTCGCGATGGTGAGGATCCGCCGGCCCACGCGTGGGGCCACCGGGCTGTAGGCCGAAGGTTCGCAGTTTCCTGTGCCAGTTGCAGCTTCCAGTTTCCACTGTTACAGTTCTGCACATTGCTGCTTGCTGTTCCTCGTTGATGGGCCGCGCGAGGGGGGGGAGGCGCAAGCGAGCAAATTGGGCACGCCATGAGCGCGCGCTCTGAAGCGCTGAGGGCGGGGGGAATCTGGGGCGGCGGTTTGGGGGGCCACATATTTCCATTTTCGTCCTCTCGCTTAGCGCCGCGCACATTCTCTCCAAAATGTGATTCTCGCCTTAGCGCCGCGCACGCTTTTTTCTGTTGGGCGGGGGGGGGGGCCGCCGGTGGGCCAGTCACCCCAGGGGAACACGATTGGTAAGCCAGCCGCCCAGGGGTGGTCCACTGACGGTGTCCGTCCGGTGTCCGCCCATCCCAACGGCGGCCCATGGCTGGCCCCTCCACTGTCTGGCGGGCCCGCAGCCGTCCACTTCAAGGACGTCCAATTGTAGACCCTCCACTCAGGGCTTGTGTGCGTGCGCGAGTGTGTGATGGTGGTGGTGGTGGTGGTGCTCGTGGTGCTGGCGCTGGTGGTGGTGGTGGTGGTGGCGGTGCGCGCGCGTGTGCGCGAGAGACAGTGAGCGCGTGCGTGCGAGGACCAGGCCCCCAGGAACAAAAAAAAATGGTGGGCCAGCCACACAAATGGTGATCCACTGGTGGCCCGTGCCTGACATTGCCTGGTATTGGTTGGTCGTGCTTGGCGTTGCTTGGCCGTGCGTGGCATTGATCGGGCGTGCTCGTCGGACTGGCATTGATATCTCGTGCTTGGCATTGGTTGATCATGCTTGGCATCGGCCGTGATTGACGTTGGTCGGTCTTGCTCGGCAATGAGTGGTAATGCGTTCCATTGCGTGGCATTGGTTGGTATCACATAACATTGATTGGCGACGAGTAGTCGTGCTTGGCAACGTTTGGCATTGCTTGGTCGTGCATGGTGCTGCTTGGCGCTGATGGTTCATGAGTTGTGTTGATTGGCAGCAATTGATTGTGCTCGCATTGATCGACATTGGTTGGTCATGCATGGCATTGCTTGGCATTGCTTGGCGTTGCTCTCCGTTGAGACACCCACAGGGCTGATGACTGCGACCCCATGGGCCTTTGAAGGAACCCTCACCTTCCCCTTGGCCTTCGGGTCGTGTTCAGGGTGCTGAAATGGGGGCCGCCGAGAATAGTCTGTGTGTGCACCTGGAAACATGCGTGGTCGTGTGCATGTATGTATATATATGCATACGCATAAACATATACATATACATATACATATACATATACATATACATATACATACATACATAGGCTTCAGACTTGCCACTGTTTGACGGTGCGTGGTCGCGCTTCGCATCGCTGGGTATTGCTTGGTCGTGCCTGACACTGCCTGGCGTTGATGGCTATTGGTTTCTAGTGGTTGGCAAGTGCTGGTCGTGCTTGCAATGCTTGGCATTGGTTGGGCATGCGTAGCATTGGTTGGCCGTGCTTGCCGCTGATACGCCTCAGAGCTGATGGCGTGACCCCATGGGCCCCTGGGCGGGGCCGAGAGTTCCCCTCGGCCACCGGGCAGTGCTCAGGGTGCTGCGAAGGGGACAGCCGAACGCACACACACACACACACACACACACACACACACGCACACACACACACACACCGTTATACATCGATACATATATATATATATATACACACACATCAAGCTGCCTGCGGCAAACTCTGCCGCAGTGCCTGTGCAGCAGCGCAGCAGGAAGGAGACCGAGCGTTGTGCGAGGGCACTGGTGGACATGCCACACCAAGGGGGGGCCACTAATGAAATCTCCATGCTAGATAATAATTCTCCACACCAGAAAATCCACTGGCGGGCCCTCCACTCCAGGGGCTGTCCAGTTCGGACCACCCGCTCCTGCGACTCCGTCCGCCCCCCTATGGCAAGGGGAGGTACGCTGGTAAACCCATCCACTCCAAGGAATGTATGTGTGTGGGCCAGCCACCCTAAGGAATTCCATTGGTGGGCCAGTCGCCCAAGTGTTGATCCACTGGCCGCCCGTGCTTGGCATTGCTGTATATTGGTTGGTCGTGCTTGCCATTGCTTGGCATTGCTTGCCCCGAGAGGCCCTAAAGGCTGATCCGAGAGGCCTTGGGGGTGGGGCACCTGATGCCAAGCACGGCAAACCAAAGCTAAGCAGCGCCGAGCTCGACCGGGCAATGCCAGGCACGGCCAAGCAATGCCATGCGCGAGCACCCAATACCAGGCTACGCCAAGTACGACCGCACGACGCCAACCGATACCAATCATGAGCAAGCAACGCCAAGCAATGCAAAGCAGGACCACACATTGCCAAGCGATGTCAAGCCGGAACAAGCAACGCCGATCAACGCCAAACACAACCAGGAAAAAGGGCAATCAACGCCAGGCGACGCATAGCATTGCCAACAATGCAAAGCAATGCCAAGGACGACCACTCATTGCCAAGCAATGCCAAGCATGACTAATCAATTCCAGGGAACGCCAAGCACGACCACACATTGCCAAGCTGTGCCGAGAAGGAACAGGCCATGCCAAGCAATTCGAAGCACGAACACGAAATGCCGAGCACGGCCAACCAATGTCGAACACGACCGACAAATGCCAATCACGGGCACTCAGTTCAATTCCAAGCAGTGCCACTGACGGCTTACCAATGCCAAGCATCGCCAGGCAATGCCAAGCACGACAACGAGTGCCAGACAATGGCATGCACGACCACCCAATGCAAAGCAGCCCCAGGCATGTACAACCATCGCCAAGCAGTGCCAAGCGTGACCATTCAGTGCCGAGCACGACCAAGTACTGGAAGGCGCGACCACGCAATGCCCAGGAATGCCAAGCAACCCAAACACAATGGCGAGCAATGCCCATCCGACCGCCAATGCCAAGCAACTCCAAGCACGGCCATCGAACTAAGCACGACCGAGCTATGCCAAGCACGACCAACAAATGCCAAGCCACGCTAAGCACGACCACTCGATGTCGAGCAATTCTAAGCATCGCCCATGCCAAGACAGCAAATTTCTCAGCTCTGGAGCATCCCCCAAAAGGCTCAGGGTATCCAACGGGGTTCTCCCACAGGCTTGCCCAGCTGACTCCGAAGCATTCCACCAATGGCTGCGGGGCCTCGACGCACAGTCTGTGAGACCTCTCCCGCAAGGCCCCTTGGCAATGCTTGGCACTGGTACCCCTCAGTGTGATTGTTGTACTCACATTAGGCCCAGGGCCTCAATGTGAGTACAACAATGTGATTGAGGACGAATGTTAAAACAACCACATTGAAGCGCACTGATTGTTTCAATCACATTCAGGGCCATGGCCCTAAGGCATTTTTTGATGGGGGGGCAAAAGAAATATGAGAAACAAATAAAAACCTGTCAGGTTGGGTGGTCCGTCGTGTTTTTTTGCCCTCTCCCAGGCCTCAGGGGCCCTGATGTGTTTTTAGGGGAGGGGGGCGGAAACAAAGAAATTACAGACAAAAACTCGGGCGGGGTGGTGTGGCGTCCCCCCCCCCCCGGCCTCAGGGCCCTGGACCTGAATGTGATTGAAACAGTCAGTGCCCCTCGATGTGATTTGTTTAATCATGTTCGGCCCAGGGCACTGACAGCGATTGAAACAACCAGTGCCACCCCAGTGTGATTCAACCAATCAAGCGTGCCGCGCGTTGGCCTACAGGCCGCTACTTGACAACCCCCCGCTCTCGGGTGGCTGCCTCTGCAGGCAGGGCAGCGACCGCCACCCCAGAATCCCCTGTTCTCGACTTGCTGGGGTGGGTAAAGATTGACACCCCATCACGCAGATCCATAGGGTCAGGGTCCAAAAACACATGGGATTTGCCACACTGCCGGCATTCGTTGGCACCACATCACGCAAATCGGCGGGGCCAGGGTCCAAAAACACATGGGATGTGCAACATGTCTGACATTCGGTGGCACCCCATCACGCAAATCGGCGGGGTCAGGATCCAAAAGCACATGGGACTTGCCACATGTATGGCATTCGGTAGCACCCCTCACGCAGATCGGCGGGGTTAGGGTCCAAAAACACATGGGATTTGCATCATTCCTTACATTCGGTGGCACCCCTCACGCAAATCGGCGGGGCCAGGGTCCAAAAACACATGGGATTTGCCACACTGCTGGCATTCGGTGGCACCCCTCCCGCAGATCGGCGGGGCCAGGGTCCGAAAACACATGGGATCGATTACATTTCTGGAATTCGGTGGCACCACTCATGCAAATCGGCGGGGTCAGGGCCCACAAACACATAGGATTTGCAAAACTTCGAAAATTCGGTGGCACCTCCCACGCGGATCCACAGGGTCAGGGCCCACAAACACATGGGATTTGCCGCATTTCTGGCATTCGGCGGCACACCTCGGGCAGATCCGTAGGGTCAGGGTCCAAAAACACAGGGGATGTGCCACGTTTCTGAAATTCGGTGGCACCCCTCACGCAGATCCGTAGGGTCAGGGGCCGAAAAACAGACAGGTCCCGACACTGCTTCACGGCGGCTCCCAGACCTCATGATCTAGCTTTTGCACCTCCCATTCTCCGAAACAGGGGGCCGGCGGCATGGGGCGAAGCCCTTACGGATAAGGGGGCTCATTTGGGGGTCATCGTTAACAGTCCGTAACTTTCTTCGGTGGTGGCTGCGGTGTGCCATTCGATGAAATCGATCACCCCCCCCGTGGGTAAACCTCAGCGCTACCTTCACATAACTGTAACCCCCCAAAGAGTATGCGGCTTCACATAGCTCGCTGAACTTCCCCGGGTCTGATTTGCACGACTGGTCTCGATCCTTGGGCGATTTCGCTCCTGGACTGGATCTCCTGCGTGAGCGGGTGTTGCTGCTGTTGCAGCGGCTGCCATTGCCCTCGCTCCGCTACCATGCAAGGTATAAAGGAAGATTTGCACGGGAACGATGACAGGCAATGTGGTTTAAGAGCGGGGCTCGGCAGACGCTCCACTGCTAAGTACCTGAGCCAAGCGGCGCTGACACACATGGAATGCGAAACTCCTCGCCTAGTCATCAAGCCATGTTCTAACGCATCCTCCTCCTCTTACTCCTTCCTCTCCTCGTCGGCCTCTCTGGGACCTGAACCCTCCTCCCCCCAGAGAGGCCCGCCCTCCTCCCTCTCGTCTCCCTGCAGGGGGGCGGGGGAGACCCCCGCAACCGCCTTCTCCAGCCCCTCAATCTGCTCGAGCAGCCTCGACACGCTGCTCTGCAGCCTGAGGAGGAAAATCATGACATCCATGGTGATGGAAGTGATGTGGCGGGGATGGAGCAGGGGTGGCGTATCAAACATGGCATCTTGATGTCTGAGCGAGACCCTTGGGAAGAGAGGAAAACATGCCTTTTTGGAGTGAGGACGGGTAGTGGGACCCGGGGGCAAGATATGACATTAGCGGGGGACTGGGGGACGTGGCGAAGCAGGAAACAGGAAGCATGCAAGCATGCAGGATTGACGGGCGGGAGCAAGCATGACAGTTGAGAGAGGCCGAGCAGCGGAGGAGGGACGAGTCGACAACTGATGGCGCGAATGGGGGGGGCCTGATAGCACAACAGCAGGTGCGGACGCAGGCAGGCCGGAATAGGATGCGACACTGGGGGGGGATGATGGGTTTGGCGAAAGGGCGAAAGGAGAAGGACGATAACGGCGAGAAGCCGCACGGGAAATGGGAAGAGGGGTCAGGAGGGAGCAATCGCCACTGTGCCATGTGCACGTTGTGGCGTGGAAGACTGCCAAGGGTTGTCTGGTAGGGCTTCGGTATCATGATCAGCCCCCCCACACATTAGCATCTCCCTGCAAGCATCGCCCTCCTTCCCGAGGCCGCGATCTTCGTAAAAAACTATGGGGCCGCGCCCCAGAGGCCGCGAGCCCTGGTCAAAAACAATGCATATGCGCCCTGAGCTCCCCAGACGGCCCATACAAGCAACCAAAGACACCACGATCGCCCAGAATTTCTCGAAGACTTCCCAAACTGCCCCTAAGTCGGCCGACTATGGCTTCAAGACGGCCCAAGATGCCCCCAAGAGAGTTCAGAAGGGACACGCGAGGACCTCCAACAGGGTCTGAAGAGGCCACAAATAATGGATGTGAATGTCCGAATGGTCTTCGCATTCTCGCATTTTCGGGCTTCCGTCAGCTCGAGACGGCCCAAGACGCCTCAACGATGGTCCCAAGATGGACCAGGAGGCCCCCACGAGTGCGCCAGCATTGGTGCAAGATGGCCCCACGATGGCTCAAGAAGCATGCAAGACGGTCCCAATACGGACCAGCCGGGCCTCCCGTGGGACTCACGACGGCCTGAGAAGGCCCCTCGGCGGCCAAAGACGACGCAAAGGCAACCCTATGACGACCCCAGATGCTCACCATACGGCCGAGAGAGCCCCAAGAAGGCCCAAGAGAGCCCCAAGAGGGCTCCAAGGGATACATGAGACTGCCCCACAGGAGGCTAAGGCAGCCCCAAGACGGCCAAAACGAGTTCTAGGAAAGCTCTTCAAATAGTGAAGACGAAAGGTGTCACACGTGACGGTCTTCCTCGTCCTCCTCCTCCTCCTCCTCATCATCATCATCACCACCATCGTCACCATCATCATACAACATCACCATCACCCCCATCACGCTTACAATCCCAATCGTCCTCATCAAGGCATCCCCACGCCTGGAGGCACGAGGTGTCACACGCGGTGGCCTCCCGTGCCCCCTCGAGCAGCAGCAGCCGAACATGTTGGGCTGGCATAGCGGCGGGTTTTGCCGCAGGCAGCAGGACGACGAGGAGTGAATAAGGACTGCGGGAGGAGGGAGTGCGGCGGAGTAGGGACCGAGGGTAAATAATAATTAAGAAGAGGCGGAGAATTGGGCGGGATAGAGGAGAAGAGAGGGAGAGTGGAGAGGAGGGGAGAAGGAGAGAGAGAGAGAGAGGACTACTTTCAGATGCGCAGTCAACACACATCTTTGTTGCATACGAGCCGAGAGAAGACGCGAGGGAGAGAACAGCAAACCGAGATCTAAGACACGAGAGAGGGAGAGAGAGGGAGATAGAAAGAGAGGAAACAGCAGAGGGGTATATCAAGTACATATATACGCTTAATACAATATGACTTCATTTTTTCACTAGAAGAAGAAAGAAATTAGTAAAGAGAAAGAGAAATAGAGGGAACGAGAGAGGGAGAGAGAGAGAGAGAGAAAGAGAGAAAGAGAGTCTCCACGCACGCGCGTATCTCAGGGGATGCCACCCAGAACCGGTGCGGCGTTGAGGCGACAACCGCACTTTTGAAACGGACCCACTCTTTGTCCGTGTTGCGCTCGGGCATGCCAGGCCTCGGAATCACAAGCGCTGCGGGAACACCCGGCGACACGCCCAGCCCGCCTCACCCTGGCACCCCTGGTGGCGCGACGAGGAGGGCGCGCTGCCTCCCTTCCTGCGCTCCTCCCCTCCGTGGCGCGAAGCGCACGCCGCAGCAGATGCAGTCCGCTCGCGCGAGCAGCAACGTCGGGCTACGGAGTCGCAGATTGGCCCGCACGCAAGGAGTGGAAGAAATGGGGGGGAGGGGCGGCCGCGGAGGAAGGGGGAGGGCGGCGAGTCGCCCCTTTGGCAAAGCACAGGCCCGGCGGGCGCTGGCCCGCAAAGACTGCGGTAAGGGCACCATGTTGGGAATCGGGCAACGGAAGCTGGCCAATCGGCTTGGCGAGGTGAGAGGAACAACGAACTGCATACAGTCAACCCGCATAATAAGGACGCACGATGAGGATGCGAGGGCCTTGGAAGGCCATGCTGACACTTTGCAAGCGGGGCACGGCCAGGGAGAGCGGCCAAGGATGGACCGAAGGGAAGGATGCAAGGGTGACCTTGGAAAGTCGCTCATCCTGACTCCGCGGCTTGACTGTGAACAGAACATTTTCGGAGGTTTCCCGCGGGTTTCTGGGATCGGCGCTGGACCCTACCACCCGCCCTGTGCGCGGAGCGCGCCAAGGAGGGGCCACCAAGGAGGCCCAGCGCCTGTCCAAGAGATCCGCGCGAACCTCCGACAAATTATGCTTATGCCCTTCTCCAGCGGCGAGCGAGGGGGGGAAGTGAGAAGGACAAGGCCTTCACAGAAGGCGGCGAGGACTCTCAGAAGTGTCTCCAGGGTCGGCCTGGAGCACCTCTCCGAGGCCGGGGGAACGCCGAACCTTCTGAGGAGGCCTTCTCCCTCCTCCTCCTCCTCCTCCTCCTCCTCCTCCTCCTCCTCCTCCTCCTCCCTCCTCCTCCCTCCTCCTCCCTCCTCCTCCTCTCTCCTCCTCTCCCCTCCTCTCTCCTCCTCCCTCCTCCCTCCTCCTCCCTCCTCCTCCCTCCTCCCTCCTCCCTCCTCCCTCCTCCCCTTCGCCCGCCGCCGACCATCGACCTGGCAGGGTGGGGGGTTCTTAGCCTCCGACCGGGCGGGATGGGGTGGGCGAGCGGCCCGAGCGTCTGCGCCGCCTCCGGGGCGGCTCGCCACGGCGGGGCCGCGCAGACGCCGGCCGCGGGCGGCCGAGCGCGGGGCTCTCTGTCGCGGGCTGCGGGGAGGCCGTGGAAGCACGAAGCCCGTCGGCTGAGGAGGAGGCTCAGAGGAGAGGCGGAGGCCACCGCCGCCGAGAACGCAGCGGGGGGGGACAGGGGATATGTCGACCCCCACTCCAGGCTTCGAGGGGTTGTCGAATGGGCCAGAGCTTTGGGGCCCAACCCTGGGATATACCATGGGAGGGCGTCCGTCCTCGATAGGGGTGCGTCCGAAAAGCACCTTTGGGGTGCATCCTAGGCTGTCAACCTTTTCTGAGCGGCTTCGCTTTTCGTCGAAAAGTCGGGGGTTGAGGGAGAAACATCGCCTGCGAGGGGGGGGGGGGGGGGGGGGCGACCCCTGGGCGCAAGGCGGTGGCGAGCCCAGGCGTCGCGCAGTGCGGGACGGCGCTCAGGCGTGCCACGGCGCCGAGGTGGGCCGCCCCTCGATGGGCCCTCGGCGGCGGTCCTGGCAACACTTGCCATCGCTCGGACGTCCATTCACCGTGTATTTCTCGAGTTCGTGCGATTTTTTTCGAAGAAGATCTAAGATGCTCCTCGGTGGGCGGCGACACGCGCTGAAGCGTTTCAGCGTGTCGCGCCGCCCACCACGCTTCAGCGTGAACGCTGCCGCCCCCTTCGCTGAAGCGTGGGCGGCGCCGTGGTGGGCCAGAAGTCCTCCTCTTCCCTTCCCTCCTCCTCCTTGTCCTCCTCCTCGTCATCGTTCCTTTCGCTCTCCTCCTCCCTTTCTTCCTCATTATTCCGTCCTTCCTCTTCTCCGCCTCCTCCTCCTCCTTCTCCTCGTCGCTTGACTCCTCCTCCTCCTCCTCCTGTCCTCCTCTTCCTCCTCCTCCTCCTCCTCCTCCTCCTCTACTTCCTCCTTTTCGTTATCCTCCTCCGCCTCCCCCTCGCGGCGCGACGCGCGGAGCGGAGAGAAGAGCATGGAGGCGCACCGGGGAGGGGTGTCCACCGCCGACCTCGCAGGCCGCCAGCAGTTTTGACAGGCATCGTACTACCATGAGGACCGCGTAACCCCAGGAGGTCGCTAGCTTTATCGTAGTCGTAGTCGTCGTCGTTGTCGTCGTCGTAGCCGTCGGTGTATTGCGGCGGGTGCCGCGGAGAAATGATTACGTAGCACCCGGCAATTGCGGATGAGAGTGAGGGGGCGGCGGGGACGTCGGCAATCTGCGAGGCACTATTGGTGGGACTCCAGTCCGTCAATATGGTCGCCGGAAAAATAATACGTTTCCAAATCTTGGGGGGGGTCTAAAGACCGATTGCGGTTAACGGCAACGAGGAATGAGGGGGCCTTTTTGGCCACGGCCGGTCTAGGCCAGAATACAAGTTCCACGACATAAGCCCTAAGGAGCGGGCCGGGAAACCAGAACCCTTCCCGAGCCCAAAGCGGTCCTTGCTGCAGCGTCCTGGCTGTAGGTTTTGCGCCGTATTTTCTTAGTCGAGAGGGGCGGGGGGGAAGGGCGGGAGGAGAACGAGGAAGTCCAGATCGTCGCCTGGACTTGTCATAACTCGGGCCTCCCGCGGCCGTCCGAGACGCTTCAGGCATCCCACCAAGAACACACTCTCGGCGAGGCGTAGTTAGAGCTGTAGGGAAGCATCCCGAGGCTGGACAACCGCCGAAGACCAACGAGAACGCCCGAGAACTTCGGACCTCGCTCTTTCGCCATGGGGAGGGGCGGGGGGAGGGAGCGGAGGAGCGAGCACGGGCACCGGTGCTGACAGCGAAAGCAAAAAGGAGGGCCGAGAGGGAGGAGGGAGAGGACGAGGATGGGGGGGACCCGCTCGAGGGTGCGGCGGCGCCTGCTCTTGTCCGCGGAGGACAGGGCAACCGCCTGGGGCGGCCCACTCTCCTCCCCTTCTCTCCTCATCCCTCTGCCTCCTCCCTCCTCCTCCTCCCACTCCTTCTCCCCCTCCCACTCCTCCCACTCCTCCTCCCCCCTCCTCCTCCCTCCTCCTCCTCCTTCTCCCTCCTTCTCCCCCTCCCACTCCTCCCTCCTCCTCCCACGCTGGCGCGCCACTGCACTCCCAAACCAGACCTCCGAAGACATGCAGGGCCCCCTTGAGCTGCTACAGGACAAGTGGGCACGACGACGGCGCCGTGGACGAGGATGGAGATGCGAGAGGCGGGGAGAAGGAGGCGCAGAACCGCAAGCAACGGGAGGCAACTTCTGGCCGCAGCGCTGCGGACGCTCAGCGCGGCCGGAGCGGCTGACCGGGATGCGGAAACAGTAGCTGAGGACAGGAGGGCCAGAGCGAGCCACGCGAGCAGGCCTGTCAGCTGCTCGGCCCTGTGCAGGGCATGGTTGACCAATCAGGCGACCAGCCAGACAGCCAGTCACTCTGTGGAGCATTAGCACACATGAAGGTAGGAAGGAAGTAAGTAAGGAAGGAAGGAAGGGGGGAGGAGGCTGAGGGACGAGGAAGAAGGAACGCGCAGGTCACCGAAAGCGGATGAAAGAGGTACCGAATGCCGTTAACAGAGCTCTCCTCCTCCTCCTCGTCCTCGGCCTCCTCCTCCTCGGGGCAGGACACGGCACCGCCAGTGTAAGTGACTGGTCACGGGGGGCTCAAGGACGTCGGTGTTGGTACCAACTTTCGCCGATGATGTTGGGCCCCTGTGATCGGTGCCGCGTGGACGGCTTCTCATTGAACCCCTCTAACTGAATCCTCCTCCCCGCCTGCGGGGTCGCCGGCGCCGCGGGGTCGCAGTTGCGCCCGTCGCCCGCCGCGAGGTCGTGGAAGGAACTCCAGGAGCCGCTCAGCGCGTTCGGGAAGGCGGGCCAGGAGTCTCTGTGGCCGGGCACGGGGCTACCTGCCGACCCCCTGTTTGGAAGAAGAAGAAGAAGAAGAGGAGGATGAGAAGGAGGAACGAAAGACCGACCACTTAATCCATGTATGTTTGTTTTCATGTTTAATCATGTGCGTCGCGTTTCATCTAGAGGCACAGGATCCGCAGCTTGAAGGAGCTTGAAGGAACGAGCGCACGACCACCACTGCGGACAAACGCCCTGTCCTAGCTCAGACCGGAGGGGTGAGGCCGTGGCCTCTGGACTCTGGTGCGCTTGGACACCTCAATGCGAGAAAGAACACCAATTTGGAGGAGAGGGGGAGGAGGAGAAGGAGGAGGAGAAGGAGGAGGAGGAGGAGGAGGAGGTCCTTCGTGTCGGTGTAGGCGCGTGTGTCGTGTCGATTTCTCGTGGCGCGTGTCGTGTCGGTCTGACATGCTTTCTCGCGTGGGATCGGTGTACTGGTGCTCGCTCGAGCGTTGTCCACAAGGCGGTGTCTTGGGCTGTGCGCCACCATATGATGTCGTCTCGCTGTCATTTCGGATGGGTTGTTGTGGGCTGTCGGTGGAGGTGTGGTCTGCGTTGGCGTAAAGTAGGTGTTGATTTCGTCGTCTCAACGCTTGTGTTGGCCACCTTGCTGTCTCTATTCGTGTTAGCGTGGATTGAAGTCTGGTTGCCAGCGCAGCACTCGCCATGTCCAACGTGTGTTGTGCAGGAGGAGGAGGAGGACGAGGAGGAGATGGAGGAGGACCCTCGGGATGCTTTTGGGCTCGAGGTTCGAGGTTTTGCTGTCATATCCGTGGTTTCTCGGCGGCTTTGCAGCCTCGGAATGCCCATCAATTGCGCCTCGCCGAGAAAGTCCTCGGGGTGCCCGGATCGTCCCGACCAGCCGCCGGAGACCAGAGGTCTGACCCGAACAGGACTCGGAACCCACACATCCTCGCGCCGCCAAAGGATAGCCGCGGAAGGTCTTCTGTCGGCGAGCAAAGGCCCTCGCTGGGCCCAGCCCGCCAACACGACCCGAACATCCTCGCGTCGCGAAAGGATAGCCGCGGAAGGTCTTCTGTCGGCGAGCAGAGGCCCTCGCTGGGCCCAGCCCGCCAACACACAGAAACAGCTCGGGGTGAAAAGCCGGTCCCGGGGAAGTGGTCTGGACTTCCGGGGGGTCTACGTGTTAGAAAAAAACAACACATCGGATCTCTGGCGAGGAGGGAGGGAGGGAGGACAAGGAGGAGGAGGAGGAGGAGGAAGGATGAGTCGCAGAAACAACGGCACGAGCAGAACCCGCAGGGAGGAAGAGTAGGAGTAGGAGTAGGAGTAGGAGTAGGAGGAGGAGGAGGAGGAGGAGGAGGAGGAGGAGGAGGAGGAGGAGGAGGAAGGTCCACAACAATTTTGCCTCAAGCGAGAGCCGATGACCTTGTGCGGTGTCCGCCGGCCTCGCGCAATGGTCATCTGTGTGGAGCCTGCGACTGCAGGACCCACGCGCGGCGACGAGACCTACTGGAGCCATCGACTACAGCGGCTCCGCGCCTGACCACTCCTACCGGTACTAGAAGACGCAGGTGAAGGCCCTGCCACGGCTTGAGTGTGCGGCTCTACAAGGGCAATCAGTACGCATAGGTAGCAGGTGACGTATCCCAAAAACCATTACCAAGAGCTGCCACGGCCGTCCCGCACCCACTGCAAGGAAACCTCGGCCCCGGCTGGCCGCCCCGGCACGCTCATCCCAATATTCTTTCCGCTGTGCGTGCTGTCCTCCCCCTCCTGTCCTCCGCCGCCGCCCCCGCCCTGTCTTCCTCTTGCAGCCGGTCAATTCGTCTGCTGAGCGCCCCTGGCAAACCGAGCGCGCGGGCGGATTGCCCCTGCCGCGCCGCAGCGGAAAAAGTTGTCTTCCCTCCACGGGTCCTACAACGGCTGGAGAAACACATCGTCAAATGGCTTGGCCTGACTTCGGCCCGGCGTTTGGCCGTAGGGGCGTCTCTAAAAGGCAGGGGGCGGCGGTGATTTTGGAAGAAGAACAAACAAACGCTATAAACATAAACTTTTGGCGCTCCGCGCGAATTTCTTGGACTTGCGCTGGACCCCTCTCCCTGGCGCGCGGAGCGCGCCAGGGGCGGCGCCGGGGCCGCCGCCAGGGGGGCCCAGCGCGGATCCAGGAAATTCGCGCGGAGCGCCAACAGTTCATGTTTATGGCATTTTCTCTTCTTCGAGATTTGCCGCATGCGTCTTGGATCCGCCGCCCCCTGTTGATGTCTCAAAGGGGTGCCTTGCGTGCCGAACTTTTGATAGCGCTTTGGCTCGCCTAGAGCTCGCAGAAGGGGGTCTCGGCCGATCCCGCCGGCCTTGCGTGGCAGGCGCGGTCGGCAAGGGCTGTTCCGCTGCAGACGGCCCTGAGGTGGTCCAGGATAGCATCAAGACGGCCAAGCTGGCCTCCAAGACAGTCACGATGGCTCCAAAAGAGAGCCCAAGGTGGCCGCAACGTCTCCAATACGGTCCAAGCCAAGATGCACCCCAGATGGCGTAGGATGGCCTCAGGATGTCCCAGGGGGCCCCCAAGAGGCCTCCGAAGGGGCCCAAGAAGCCTCCAAGCGGCCTCCAAAAGGTCCTCCAGGAAGGACCGAGGAGACCGACATCATGGATTGTCCTTTGGGTGTTTGACCGAGTTTCGCATGTGTTTCTTTCCGGCCCTCCAGACGGCCCAAGAGGCCCCTTAGATCGCCCCAAGATCGCCCAAAAGGCCTCCCAGATGGCACCGTGATGGTCAAAGAAAGACGGTCCCATAAGGGCCCCAAGACGGCCAAAGAGGCCTCCAAGACGCCCAAGATAGCCTCCATAACGGCCCTGAATCACCCTAAAAACCAAGTCGGTTCAGAGAGGTCCCGAAGACAGCTTCCGACGGAGTCAGACGGGCCTGGAACGCCCTACGATGGCCAAAGAGGCCCCCCCTAATGCCACAAAGAGACTGCCCCAAGAGGCTCCCAAGAGGCCTCCACGGAGTCTCCACTGTCCCACGACGCCTCCGAGAGAACCATCAGGAAAGCCCGAAGAGACCTTGCCTTCCCTTCTGCTTTACCAACACGTGTTCCCCGAAGGGCTTCCACTACGGCTGTGCGGACACATCTTTCAATAGCTTGTCCAAGCTGTGGTCGCAACGTTCGGCCACGTCGGCGCTTCCAAAAGGCACGGGGCGGCGGTGATTCGTCGTAGGCGACTTCGATCTGTTTGCTAGCGTGGACCCTAAACGTAACTCATTGCACTGTGGATGTGTGAGCTAGGGGGTGCACGCAATGAGATGCAAGCTATGCGGTGCAACTTGTGCGGTTTCAGCAGCAAGATAAACGCTACATAGTGTAATATATGTGGTGTAGACTGCGCGGTGAAATACCTGCGGTGGAAGCTGTGTAGTGCAAGCTGCGGGGAGCAAACTCTCTTAAGATACAGGGTGAAAGCTACGTTCTGAAAAGCTGTCGTGCAATCTGTGCGGCCTCCTAGCACACGAGGCGCCCACGACGCGCACACTGGCGGGCACCGGGCGAAACCTCGGCCGACCAACCCAGCGCACGGGGCGCCCACGAGGCGCCCACCGGCGGGCACCCAGGCGAAACCTCGGCTGCCTCACCCGCCGCACGAGGCGCCCACGGGCGGGCACCAGGCGAAACCTCGGCACACCAGTCCAACACGAGCCGCCCACGTGGCGCCCACAAGCGCCCACCATCTTGACACCAGCCGAGAACCATGCACACCCAAGCAAGTACCTTAAGAAGCCAAAGTAAGAACTCTTAAGGGCAAACGCTGGTTGGGGAATAGCCCTCAAACACTACTTGCACGCATGGGTTCTCAAGAATATGGCTGAGTGTGCCAAGGTTTCGCAACGTTGCCGCCAATCGCCGTCTGTGGACGCCTCGTGGGCGCTTCGTGTGCTGGACCAGTGTGCCCTAGTTTCGCGACGTTGAGGCCCGTAGGCGCCTCGCGGGCCGCGGGCGTTTCGTGTGATAGCTGTGGCTTGGTTTTGCCACGTTGCCGCCCGTGGACGGTCGTGTGCGCCATGTGGGCGCACGCCAGTTTATGCACTGAGCTTTCACCTCATAGGCAACAGGTCGCTTGAACCACGTAGCTTGAACCACATAGCTCACTCCACATATATTGCACCACATAGTTCACACCACGTAGCTTTTAAAACGTAGCGTGCACCACACTGCTTGCACCGCAGAGCCTACACAGCATCACTTACGCTACGTACCTTGCACCACATAGCGTGCATCACATACATCACACCACCCAGATTGCACATCATTACTCACATCACATACCTCACACCACATATATCGTACCATCGATATTGCAACACATGCGCCACACAACGAACTCACATCACAACTTCCGCACTACACACGTAGACACATGGGTCACACGCCTTCAACATTGTCATTTCATGAACTCCTGGGCCACGCCCGCAAACATACATTCTTGTGTACAGTTGTTGGTATACGTGCATGTCTTTCCATGTGCGCTTCTGTATAATCTCTAAGTATACATATGTGTAATCCCCGCGAGTTCGTTTGTGTCCCGACGCTTTCTTGCGAATATCAACTGCGACCTGTTTTAGCATCCTGGGAAAATTGTAAAATCGATGTGCGCCACTTCCCATTAAGGAAGAGCACCGGGACTCCATCCGCGAGTGCCTCGTGGGGCGCAAAATGCCTGTCTGCCATACACCCGGGCGCGATGGCAGCCACATGAGCGCTGGACAGACGGTATCAGCATTGATAATTGTGGAACGAGTTTTCGGCGCAAGGGACCTTGTGAACATCCTGCGGGAACTGCGAGAATGTTGCGAGAATTGCACCGTGTGAGAACATTGAGAAAGGCAGCTGCGATGACACATCCTGACCAGCGCAAGCAGCGCTCTAGCAGCCCGCGCAGGGGGGAGCGCTCAGGCGAAACCCGGTCCAACGTCTGCCATGTGTACGTTGCTAAGCCCCGAGGCAAAAGCAGCCCTTTGAATGCGCAAAAGCCACGTTGTTAGGCAGGCAGGGCTGTGGCTCGTTCTCCGAACGCCCAGTGGCATCAGAGGCACGAACGCAGTTCTCTACGGGGGCCCTGTTTTCGCTACAAGGGGCGCTTGCCATTGCTGCATCAATGCCCGCACCATCACATACGACAGCTTTAATCTCTGGACTCGTGCTGGTGGGGCTGCGGTACGCAGCCAGTTTCATAATAATGTCAGCATGAGCAGCGCCATCTAGGGGATACAGAAAGAAGCACAGCCCAGCCGCGGCTAGGTCCAGCGCCGCTGGCACCAGTGCGTGACACATTCGGATCGAAGCTTGCGTCTCCAAATTCTGAGGCACGACGCCAGCCGAATACCCAGACATATCAATCATCAAAAAGCTGAATGCGAGAAGTAATCCACCTGCAGCCTTGGTCGCCACGTCGAACAGTGCAATGATCTTGCCCTCATCTCGAAGCCCACCAGCACGCCATTGCTCCACATCGGCCACATCTGAGATCATGGAGAACTTGACTGCAAATATGCCTCCAAAGGTACTGCCCAAGACCACCACGCACACGACATAGGCGGACACCGAGTCCACAACAAAGAACCCGATTCCAGAGGCCAGGGCCCGCGAGAACACGGCCGCGGAGAATACCCGTCTCTTGTTGTACCGATCAGCAAGGAAAGCCCAGATAGGCACGCACACCACTGCGCTCATGATATAGACCGCAAGGAGCCAAGCTGTTGACCCTTCATCTTCTAAGACATATTTGACAAAGAAAGGGAACGTTACGAGAGTGTTACTCAAGGCCGCACTGAAGAGGATCATCGATGCGAGCAAGACTACAGCTGGCCGGTTACCGAGAACGCGCCTGAAGAACACGTGCGGGCTTGAGCTCTGCCCTTGCTTGTCATTACCCGCCCCTGCGAAGTCAGGGACCACACAGAAACAGTACAAGGCAGTGCCGCATAAGACCATCGCCCAACATGCTGCAGAAATGGCCAACTTATCGCGTGTCGATGCTACAAGGACGCCCAAGGCTTCAGGCAAGCCTGCACCGCAGACGGTGCCCACGATGTATAAGGCCTCTCGCACAGAGGGTAGAAAAGTCTTTTCATCACGCCCTGATGTGAGCTCAATCCCCCATGCCAACCAAGGTACCCGTGCTAACGCAAAGGATACAGTTACACCGATTGCAGCGGCGCCCACGTAGGCCAATGCCCCGCCTTTGTCCATATGTCTCGGAGGACTAAAGAGAGCGACGACGCTTACTGCAACGCACATGGATCCGAGCAACAAGAAGGGACGCCGTCGTCCCCAACGGGAATCCTCCGACCCCGTCTTGCCGGGTGTGAGACGGCGTGAGCGCTGAGGGACTGTCCCCCTACACCTTCCCCCCTGCCCAGGTGCCCAACATCCATGTAGACGTTGGGGAGGGGAGAAACGAGCTCATCCAGGTCGTCAAGGCTCTTGTGGGGCCATTGGAGATTCCAAATCAACCGGCCGTGACCTCCAAGATGCACAACCTGGCTCCCGAGACGGCTCATCGGGGGTTCAGCACGCCGGAGAGGCCTCGACATCACCCAAGATGGCGTCAAGACGACCGAAGAGGCCCCCAATACGCCCCAATAGGGTCCGAAGAGAAATCCCAAGAATGCTCCACCTTCGGAGATTTTCGAGCTCTCGCCCTTTTCAGGCTTCTGCGAACCCAGCAGACCGACACATGACGGCCGAACAAGTCCCCAAGAAGGTCCGTAGACGGCCCAAGAGGACCCCAAGACTGCCCAACAGGCATCATAGACTGCCAAAACGGCCTTCAGAAGGGCCGCCCTAAGAGACAAGAGGGGCCCCAGAGAGGCCCCAGGGGAGCTCGCAGGGGCAACTAGGCCGCTCCCCCACAAGGTGGAAGGCAAGACTGCCGAAATGCCCCAAAGAGGCCCACAAATAGTCCACCGGGGGGCTCCAAAGCTACAAGGAGCCTTGAGATGACTCCCACGAGGCTGCTCCCGAAGCCTCCAAGAGGCCCCCAAGAAGTCCCGTGAAAGAAGCATAGGGAGAAGGTGGACAAATCAGCAAAAACTACACGCAGGCAGCACGACAGGCAGCGGGAACCAACACAGACGACATCAGAGACCGCACACAGCATCTCTTCTGGGGGTAGACAGACTGGCGTGAACCTCTTGAGTAGCACGAGTCAGATAGCGGGCCCACGAGCGGGTCAGACACTGCATCAGTAATCTGCACGACCGTACTCAGTATACCAATATGCGTCAAAGAAATGCCGATCTCGTCAACATAGAACTTCGGAAGATGTAGACCAATCATCAATCCCATGGCACCCATGCTGACAGCTGGCAACCCGTATGCGAATGTAACATGCTTGGAAAGCCCCTGCATACGAGAGAAGGTCTGGACTGGATCGCAGTGGATGCCACTGAAAGAAACTTGATCCAAATAACTTGAATGATACACCCCAGACCCAACAACTCGGAACACAAAGTAAGGTTCGGGCCTGAATTTCCCAAACAGGACTTGCACTTAGGGGTTCTTTCTTATGTTGCTAAGAAAAAGGATGGGTACGCCGATGGGGGATGCCGAGCATTCGCCATAGTATCGCCCGTTGCCGCCTGAGGGGGTATGCCAAACATTCGCCACGTTGCCGCCCGTTGCCGCCTGTGGGGGTATGCCTAAAATTCGCCCGCATTGCCGCCCGCTTCCGCCCGTTACCGCCTCATTGCCGCCTCGGGCGCTGTATGGGCAATGCCGACGATTCGCCACGTTGCTGCCCGTTGCCACCGTTGCCGCCCCTTGACGCCTCGTTGCCGTGTCGTTGCCGCCTCTTGTGCTGTGTGGGTATGCCGGAGATTTCCCACGTTGCCACCCGTTGCCGTCTGTTGCCGCCTGTGGGGGTATGCGGAGGATTCGACACGTTGCCGCCCGTTGGTGCCCGTTGCCGCCTGCTTGCCGCATCGTTGCCGCCTCGTGCGCTGTGCGGGTATGCCGGCGATTCGCCACGCCGCCGCCCGTTTCGGCCTGCGCTAGTCTGCCTCGGCTTCGCCACGTTGCGACCGTTGCCGACTCGTTGCCGCGCTGCCGACTCGTGCGCTGCGCGGGTATGCCGAGGACTCGCCACGTTGCCGCCTGTCACACCACATAGCCTACTCGACATACCTTTCACCACTTAGCTCACACCGCATGAGCTTCCACCTCCACAGTGCAATAACGCACTTGTTGGGGTCCTCGCTGGCTAACATGCCAAGTCTTGGGCAGGTTTCTGTTGCTGCTGTGGGCCTCTTGGGCACTTTCGGAAGCCTTCTCAGGCCCTCTCCAAGCATTGGTGAATAGAGCAAGCGAATATGCAAATGTTGGGACACATCTCAGGCGACATCGACATGTTGAAACCTCAACGGGCTGCCACCACCATTCATGTAAAACCTGAACGCGGTCCTTGCACCGGTTCTCATCGTGAGCTCGGGCGCGGGCCTTGCACCGGCGATCATATTAAGCCCTCGAGCGCGTCGTTGTCCTTACCCCTGCCTCTGGCTCGTCGTGTTCCTCCTCGCCCTCCCCCTCCCCCCTCCTGAGCCCCCTTTCCCCCTCACAGGGGAACTCAAGATCGAATCGATAAGTCGGATCGGCGATCGGAATGAACCGGATCGGCGGAAATCGCCAGCCGAGTCAGGAGACGTCGAAACGGCGGAAATCGGCAGGTTAGTAGGCCTCGACTGAGAAATCGGAGGCCCCGGCGAAGTCCGAAGTCGAATCGGAGGCGGAACCCCGGAAGCCGTCGCAATCGCATCGAATCGAATCTAGGAGGAATCGAAAAAGGGGAGCCCTGCCTCGTGTTCCTCTTCGCCCTCCCCCCCTCCCCTCTCGAGCCCCCCTGGCCCCCCTCGCCCTGCCTCGCCGTCCCGACGCGAGCACGGGGCGGGGCCCTCGGAGGCGGGAGTGGCGCAGGGGCGCGCCCGCAGTGGCCGCGGGCGGAGCCGCCTCGCGCTCGCGGGAGCTCCGCGCCCGCCCGCGGAAGAGAGGCGAGGGGGCGGCCCGCGGGGTCGGGCGTCTGCCCCTGGCCCTTCCTCGAGGATCGAGGCAGGATCTCGGACGGTTGTCGGGCGCTTTCGGCCCTGCTCGGGCCTCCGGGGACCTCCGGGGACCTCCGGGGACCTCCAGGGGTCAGGGTCTCGGGCGGGAGCAAAAATTACCATGCTCCTCCTGGTCCTCTTGAGGAGGACCAGGAGGAGCATGATAAAAACCGACGATCTCGCACCAGCAAACGCGTTCAACTTTCGCCCCCCCCGTCGACGCCACCCCCAAGTGGAGCTGAAGGATCCTCGTCATTGTTCTGCTCCTCCGCCTCCCCCTCCTCCTCCTTCTCCTCCTCCTCCTCGGCACTTGTCGTCGTCGCCCTCGTCCTCCTGCGCAGCCAGCGAAAACTGAACTCAGGACCAATGCCAGCAGCAGGGGCATAGAGCTTCACGAACCAGATGTGCAGATCTCCGAGAGCGGGGGTCATCGTGGTGAGGACAGGGGGGGAGGTGAGCTGCACACCCACAAGGGCCAAATACGTCTCCAAGAGGGCAGTTCGAGCTGTCATCTCCACGCGCGCGCAGGATCACAACTCCGAAGGACCTCTTGCAGCATTAAACACATGCTCCAAGAAAACTCTGAGAGTAACAAGAGATGACCCCCAGGCAGCATCGCGCTAGCTTGGGGCTCTCTGAAGCTGTCCGGTCGTCTTGAGCCGTAATGGGGGCGTCCGTGGGTCCTCTTGGGCGTTGTCAAACGAGTCATGCACCCCAGGTGCCATCTGGGGCCCTCTTAAAGCCATGCTGAGCCGAGAAGGCAAACACGCCAACAAACATGAGCGCCTCTGGGGGTCCATTGGGCAAGGCATGTGTGACGGGCATGCCGGCTTGAAGACCAATAGAGCCCGCTTGAGTAAGCTTGCCTGCTCGTTGTGTCATCTTGGGCCATTATGGGTTCTTGCCCCCCATCCCCGCTGGGGAAGTTTGGAGCTCCTCTCCTTTCTTGTACCCTCGCTCGGCTCCGAGAGCCAAGGAAACATCCGGAAAACCTTGTAAGGAATAGCCTGGTTCTGGAGGGGGGTGGGGGGCAGGGGCCATCTGGAGGGCTCCGCCCGTGCCCTCGACTGGGGGAGAGTCTCGCGGCGGGTGCACGCTGGCTCCTGCGCGAGCCGCGAGGTTCTCGGGAGGGAGGGCAGGGGAAGGGGCTGCACGTTCGGGAAAGCCTTCAAGACGTTACGAGGACGCCTGACGTTTTCGGGCGTTGTCGTAGCTTTGCAGCCTCGGGATGCTGTCCAGAAGCTGTGCCTCGCTGAGAGCGTTCCAGGGTTGCCCGAGTCGTCCCAGACGGCAGCCGGAGACCAGAGTCATGACCAGAAAGCCAACTCCATGAAAGAGGAAAGAGGAAGAGGAAGAGGAGGAAGAGGACCAGCGCATCTGACTGAGTTCTGTCTGTCTTGCTTACTGTACTTCCCCGAGCGCTTCCCGCGCTTCCTTGATGAGCATATCAAGGGTGATGGGGGGGCTGAAACAAGGCCTGCTACGCATGCATCCCTTAGGGTGGCGGCAGGTCTTGAAACAGTTCAGGGCTGCGACCTTATTATTGCTGGTGGGGCTCCCAAGGCATTCGCTCTTAAACGCCCTGGGGAAGAATTCGATGTAAGCGCCACAAGCCCAGCAGGCCAAAACGAAGCTGTCATTCTCGAGACGGTCGAAAACATATATGTCGTGCCCGTGCCTTTGCTCAGCAAGGGCCGACAGGCTCGCACAGTGCCCAGGGCAGGTCTGGGCGTCTCGTCTTACACGCGCGGCCTCTGAGCGTGCTCGGACTCGGCAGAGTTCGCACATCCAGAGGCCCTCTTCTACTACAGCCCACTGGTGGGCACCTCCCTTTTCGCGGTCGCCCTCACGAGGGTCGCCACCATCGGCCCCAGGGACCTCAGGAAGGTCGGAGGTCGGAGGCAGGAGTGGGGCAAGCAGGGCGGCACCGACCAGGGGGGCCCTTTCGGGCTTGAAACTTGGCCCTTCGCAGGCCTTGCTGCCAGGTTTTGGGGCGATTGCGGGCCAAATGGGCAGGCCTTTTCGCGAGGAACCGTAAAAACCGAAGCAGGAAACCTTGGCTCGCGTCAAAATCTTGGGCATCCGCGGCCGAGGGCCCTCCAGCTTTACTGGCAGCGGCTTTAGCAAGTCTATCGGCTGTATCATGTCCCACGGCCAGGTATTTCTCCCTGGATCCGTTAGGTAAGGTTTCTAACTCCTGATGGGCTCCTACTTTACTTATCCTAGGAAGGGTCCCCCCACTGTATTTACCCTTTGCGAACAGCTCTAACCCTGCATATATATATATATATATATATATATATATATATATATATATATATTTCCAATCGAAACCCGGCTGGCCATATTTGGTTATGGCCCCTAAGTGGTCCGAGTGAATGCAGGTGACACGGGGGCACATATGGGCGATTACCATGGCTAGGTGCTCGGTTGCTGGCGAGGTTGCCGGCAGCAGCTCTCCCGTCTGTCCCGAGAGGTGCGCCTTGCATTCGCCGTCGTCGTCTAGCGCGGCAACAGCCCATCCAGTCTGCTGCCAGATCGGGGGTCCCTGTTTGAAACAACTTCCGTCAACAAAAACGCCCCTGGCCATCGCGACCTCGAGCGAATCACCGTTTCGGGGCCAGAACTCCCAGGCGAAACCGAATCCCTCGGGGCGGTTTATGCAGGCTGGGGCCAAAAACTGGAAACCATGGGCGAGAGGAGCTGCTCTGGGGTACCCTTCCGTATACGATTCATCGGGGTGGGGGGTCAGATTCTCACTCCTCCGGTTGAAGACCAGGGGGCACTCGAACATATGCGTCATGTCGTCTCGCTCGTACCCGCAAGGGCACGTCGTGTCAATGTCATACCCTGCTGCAGCAAGTCTAGTTCGGGTCCACAAACATTGGGCGAGGTAGGACATCAAGCTGCTCTTTTCGGAGTTGGAGAGGAAGGGATCGGCAAGTGCCTGTCTGGCGGCAGCGGCGTCCAACCTTTCCTGCGGTCGACCCATCTTCTCTACCGCCTTCCTCTCGAGGTTCGCCTTCCAGGCCTCCTCGAGATGAAACTTCAGAAGCGCTGGCGGCACACACGTGAGCTGGAGGATCAAGCCCTTGGAGGTCTCGATCCAAAAGGGGATCCTCAAGGTCCAGTTGATCCTTTGGAGGCTCAATGAGGTGGTTCCTATGGGTCCTCGGCAGGTTGTCCATGTCTTTTTTTTTTGGGGGGGGCCTCTTCATGATGTTCGTGGCTTTGTCTCGGAACCCGCTGTGCGTCACCCCAAGAAACTTTGGTCGAGTAGAAAGCCCCCAGACCATTAATCCATAGTAAATCACGGGGCCCAACGCGGCCTTCCACGTCGGGCCTCCCAAGAAGCACAGACAAATGGAACGGGATCTCGTGCGGCTTCGGGGCCCAACAATGTTGAGATAGATGGTTTGGCTCTCACGGACCTCCTTGTTTGTAGGCCCCACCACCTCCGTTCCATAATGGTTGGCTTGGTCCAAGCCTGTTCGGTACAGCTTGCGCATGTCCGCTCCCGCCTGCCTTAGCGCCATCAGCTTGCGCTTGCGGGGTCTCAACTTGGCAAAACGTGCGCTGGGTGTGGTTCCCCCTCGGCGAGAGCGAGTCCGTCCTCCCGCCGTGTAATCGACGCCCAGGTTGGCTGCCGAGTCTGTCCGCTCTTCCGTCTGGGGTCCTGCTAGTGATCCCAGGGCACGAACAAGGGGGTTTCTGACCGACTGTGACGACGCGAGGATGGCCGAGTTGTGTTTGGCGATTTTGCATCCCAGATCGATTTTGATCGTCGCTGTCATGCTGGAGGCGGCGGAGGAGAGGTTTGCAACTAGGTTCTCGGGGCTCTCATCTTGGCACTGGAGGAGGAGGTCGTCTATGAACAGGTGGAGGTCTATATTCGGATTGTCTTGGACCCAGGCGTCGAGCGGGACAAGGCAAAACATCCGGACGATGAACGCAGCGAAACTGCAGCCCGCTGGGATCCCGCACTGCGGGCTGCCCACAAACGTCGCGAGACCTTGGCTCGCTATAAGCCTAGGTCCTCGATGCTGATTATGAAATCACGGTGGCGCTGGCCTGGTTGAAATTGGTTCCGACAGCTCGGGTAAACAGCTGATCGCGATCGATATGTTCGTAATAGTTCGAAAGGTCCCAGAGGATGGCTGCCGTGAATCTGGCGGTTCCTTCATAGTGGGCCGACTCGGCCTGGACAGCTTGAAGGTACACGGTTTCCAAGATTCCTCGGCCCGGCTGGCGGGCCAGGTAGGGGCGTCGGTTCTTTGTTTCCCATTTTCTGGAGAAAGGTTGTCGCATCGGGCCCAGGTCCTCGAGATTGCTACGGTCAAACCAATGCCACGATAACTCGGATTCTCTGGCGCCTCCTGCTGTTTGCGCTTGGGAATCACGGTCGTGACGGTAGCTCTTGCCTGCGAGGAAGATCCCCACTGCCTCGACAGCGTGCGACGAGCTCACGCTGCGTCAGCGGCAGCAGGGAGAAATGCTTAGGGTGAAAGCCATCGTAGGTGGACGCCGCGTCGCGGCTGAACGTCTTGGAAGCCTGGAGAACATCTTCGGCGGTAATCGGGGGAAGCTCTCTCAGAGCCTCGGGGTCGGGGCGCTTCTGTCGGCATTTGTTTTCTTGGGGATCGGTCGTCCAGATATTGGGTGATCTATCGGCCTCGGCGGACAGCAGCTCGGACGGTCGCCCTGTCCATCGACCCTCATCTTTTTCCCGAATTCTCTGAGGTCTCCATGTCGAAAAGACTTTTGTCCATTGTTGGCCCCAGCCGACCGCCCTTTTCATGCTGGTCTGGACCCAGTCTTTCCACTTGTTGGCCTCCGATGTTTGTCCCGTTGGATCTCTCGGCCCAGGGCTTCGTCGGCGCCATCGAAAAACGGATCGAGGCTTTCGCGAGCCACGGCCAACTTCAGGTTGCCGTTCTGAGCATCCAGCCGCACCGCCTGGGCCGCGACTTTGATAGCTCCCAGGAGGGCCCCCAGGTCCTCGTTTTCGTCGAAAGCGTTCGGGCGGGACTGGAGATCCTCAGAGGCATTCTGGAAATCGAGGTTCTGGGAATCGTGCTTATCTATGGCTCGGCGCATGTCCGTCAGCTTGTTCTTGAGCCAACGGAGAGGCCCCGTCACCGATCTCCAACAACATCTATGATACCCTTCGGCTTCCCGCGCTGGTAACAATTTGACCTGGGCCTCTTGGCCCCGAACTCTTCTGCTTTTCAGGGGGGCATCCCTTATCTTGCTTATGTGGTCCACCAGGTCCGTCGTGAGCGTCTGGTAGGTTTCGTCCAGGGCGCCCCCGAGCTCTCTGAAGTCCAGCTTCTGGGCCAGCAATCCTTCCATCTGGTCCAGGGCGGCGATGGATTTAATACATTCAGCAGTTTGCTGCAGAGGTCCCACGGGCGTCCTGGTCGGGAGCTTCTGGGGCTTGACCAGCGCGGGAACTAAGAAGGGCGACCCCGCGGCCAGATCAAAGCACGCGGGCCTGCGGGGGCTGAGGGGGCACTGCTTGAGGACCACGGGCTCTTGCACGTAGTCTTTGAAACACTTGGAGGCAAGGAAGTAGTCAACGGGGGTCTTAATCTTCCTGGTGTAGAGGGTCGGCCCCGACGGAGCCAGCACAAATTTCCCTCTTCTTGAACAGGGGTCGGAGCGGAGGAGCTTGGAAGGAGGGAGATTGAAATCGCCTGCTGGCACCAACGGTAGTCGGTGCTCTTGCGCCAACCGCGCGACCCGCGCCAGCAGGTCAAGGTTGGTCTCGTTCAGGCCTACCTTGTCTTCTAAATAGACGGAGCATATGAGAAACTGAGCGTGCCCCGGCACCTCTAGAGCCACAGCGGCGACTCTCCCTGACGGCGTGTCGGCCCCGAAATTGATCTTGACAGCCCCGAGATCTAACCCCTGACGTATTAGGATGGCGGTTCCTTGAATGACTGCCCCGCATTCAGAACGGACCCCTTTTCCGAGATTACGGCGCGCCAACCCCGTCTCGCACGCCGCTGGATAGCTTCCAAAACTTCGGCTCCTTGCAGCCTGGTTTATTGGCAACTGACGATCTGAAATTGTCGGGCCTCCGAATCGGACTTGACAAGTCTTGCCACTGCCCCGACACCTGCCGTTGATTGAATCGATTCGAATGTTACCCACCAGACTTGCTGGCCTCATCCGCTGCGCTGGCGGACTTCCCCGCCTTCTCCTGGGGGGCGCGCTGGCGGAGGCGGCGGGCCGTGTCGGCGGCCGCTGGCCCCACCGCTCCATCAGCCTGGAGCTGGGTGGCCGCCTCGAGCGCCTGGGAGATCCTCTTGGCGCCTGCCGCCAAGCCGAGGGGCTCCCTGGTGTCCATGAGCTCCACGTCGTCGGAGTCGTGCCCCGCGGGCTTGTCGGTGGCCTGCTGCTCGATCTTGAGCGGCGGCTCGGCTGCCGGCGACGTGGCCGTCGCGCTGGCGCTGGTGGCGGCATCTGGTGGTTCGGCCGTCTGGCTCGCAGCGGCTGCTGCGACCCTGTTGGCGGCCACGGCGTCGAGCTTCTGCTGGAACTCGGCTGAGTAGGCCATGCCGCCGAACTTCTGCTAGGCGAAGCCCGCGAGGGTGCCTGCTGCCGCTGGGTTTGCGTGCTTCGCCGCTGCCGCCGTTGCCGCCAATCTGGACTGCACTGCATTCCTTGGAAACCTCGACGTACTTGGATGAGAAGGACCCCGCCCTCTCGATGTACCATTATGCATCTCGTTGCTTTCCCGCGAGACGCTCTCTCTGGGCCGCGAGCTGGGCGTTGAGGCTCTGGGTCTGCAAGTCTGGCGACTTGGAGGCCAGCGCCGCGGCCTTCGCCGCCTTTGAGCTCCTCCTGCGCCTGCTTGTAGTGGGGCCCCGCGACGCCCTCGATGCTCTTCCAGAAGGCGGCCGCTTTGATGCATACGGTGACGGGGTCCAGCTCGCTTGCGCCCATGGCGGGCGCGTCCTCCGCGGCCTCCTCGAACGTGACTGTGCTGCGAGACCAGCGGTTGGCTCGGCTCTTCGAGGTGGAGCGCGACGGAGTCTGGCTGCTTGGCGCTGCCGAGGGGGCTGCAAAACTGGCACCGCACTTCCCACCACGGCGGTGCTGGAGATCTGACCACGACCATCCCCCGCATGACGGCGCACGGCAGACCTGGTAGCTCCTCGGCGTTCGTGACTGGCTCCGCGGCGTGCGTGGATCGCGCCCCTCGCGATCTCCGCGGCGGGCGCCTGCGGGCGGCGCGTCGCGCCCCATGCCGTCAGCGCCGCGAGGAGGCAAGCAGCGAGGGGGCGTCGGCTATGGCTCGGGCCCCTTGTGGGCCTCTCGAAAACGAGCCGCGGCGCGCAGGCTGGTCGACGCAGCCAGGCCTGGGGGAGGGGCTGCCCTTCCACCTCGACCTCGGGCCTCGGAAGTCGGGACGGGGAGGAGTTCCCGTCTTGAGCCACAATGGCTACGGGAGAGAAGGAAAAGGATGAGGAGGAGGAGGAGGAGAACGAGGAGGAGTGCACGTGGCCATTGGAGGACATGGACGAGGAGGAAGAGGCGGAAGAGGAGGAGAAAGAAGAGGGGGAGGAGGAGGAGGAGGAGGAGGAGGAGGAGCAGCAGGAGAGGAGGAGGGAGGGAAGGAGGACGGGGAGCAGGAAGAGGAGGAGGAAGAGGAGGAGGAGTAGGAGTAGGAGTAGGTGTCAAGCTAGCCAGCTCGAGCGAGTCAAGCATGGCATGCCCAGTCCCACCCGCCCTCCCACAACATAAGAAGCAAAGCTGGCACAACTGGGGGCCGAAGTCACACCGGCCAGCCGGTTTGGTACAGCTGATGCGGCCGCGATGGCGGTTGCCGACGGGAACTGGCGAGCGCGTGTTGAATGCCGCGCACGCATTGCCAGACGAGTCGAGAATGGC
>CAUYUJ010014655.1:27500-30000 GCA_963575745.1 Prorocentrum cordatum | reverse complement strand
TAGTAGTAATAGTTGCAGAAGTAGAAGGAGTAATAGTACTAGTCGTAATCGTGGTAATAGTCGTGGTCGTAGTCGTAGTCGTAGTAGTAGTAGTAGCAGCAGTAGTAGTAGTAGTAGTAGTAGTAGCAATACTACTACTACTACTACTACTACTACTACTACTACTACTACTAGTACTCCTAGTAGTAGTAGTAGTAGTAGTAGCAGTAGTAGTAGTAGTAGTAGTAGTTGTAGTACTCCTAGTGGTAGTAGTAGTAGTAGTAGTAGTAGTAGTTGTAGTAGTAGTAGGAGTAGTAGTAGCAGTAGTAGTAGTAGTAGTCGTAGTAGCAGTGGTACTCCGAGTAGTAGTAGTAGTAGTAGTAGTAGCAGTAGTAGTCGTAGTAGTAGTAGTAGTCGTAGTAGTAGTAGTAGTAGTAGTAGTAGTAGTAGTAGTAGTAGTGGTAGTACTAGTAGTAGAGTAGTAGTAGTAGTAGTAGTAGTAGTCGTAGTAGTAGTAGTAGTAGTAGTAGTAGTTGTAGTAGTAGTAGTAGTTGTTGTTGTTGTCGTAGTGGTAGTAGTAGTAGTAGGAGTAGTAGTAGTAGTAGTGGTAGTAGTAGTAGTAGTAGTAGTAGTAGGTGGTCGTAGTACTAGTAGCAGTGGTAGTAGTGCAACAACGCTTGAGCGAATCGTTCTCCCTAAGATGTGCAAGCCCAGACGCGATGAAAATCTTAGGGGGGCGACCTCAGGAACTAAAAGAACGTGTGTGGCGATATTCGGCCCTTTTGGGCCCTCGACTAGCATTGGACCGTCAAATAACAACTCAACATGATAACCAGGCCGTGCGAAAAAAAAACGCCATCGTGCCTGCAGTACGTGGGCGTGTTAAAATGCCAAGTGCTGCTCTGCAGCGTGATCTAATTCGCCCCCTTCCCCAACACATCTGTTACCAGACTAGCCCATGCATGCCCCCTCTTCCCGAGGCCGCGAGCCCTCGCATTTCGTTAACATGGGAGCCGCGCTCCCGAGGTCACGATCCCTCGTGGAAGTTTGCGCGACCGAGTCCCGAGCTTCCAAAACAGCCCAGGCAAACAACCAAGGCAACCAAGATGGTCCAAGATGCCTCGAGGCGGCCGGATAGGGGTTGCAAACAAGCCAAGATGCCACCAAAAGGGCACACAAGAGCACCAAGAGGTACGATACCAACAACGAAGCAAAATAAACAATAACACCAAAAAAGGAACAATGCCAAGCCTCGTGTCATGATTCGGACAAGCCTCGTGACATGCAGCCCTGGAGGCACAATAGTTTATATTGGGGTCGGCGGATGTGCCGTATGCCTATAGAGTCGCATTCGAAGTCGTACTATTGGTATTTGCGCGATTCCTTGTTCCCAGCCCTCCTTGGTTGGGTATTCGTTTTGAATAAGGGATTGTGGTCTGCACCTTCCTTCCTCCCACCTACCTCCTGCCTCCTGCCTGCCTCCTCCTGTCTTGCCTGCGGGGGGCTGCGATCTGTGAAACGGTAACTACTTTCGAGGCCTGCTGGGGGGCCCAGCACAGTGACGCCACGCGCGGACCCAAATTAGACCTATCCCTGGGGGCTGCGATCTGGTCGCCACTTTCGAGGCCTGCTGGGGGGCCCAGCACAGTGACGCCACGCGCGGACCCAAATTAGACCTCGCCACCCCTGGGGGGCTGCGATCTGCGAAACCGTCACTACTTTCGAGGCCTGCTGGGGGGCCCAGCACAATGACGCCACGCGCGGACCCAAATTAGACCTCGCCATCCCTGGGGGGCTGCGATCTGTGAAACTGTCGCCACTTTCGAGGCCTGCTGGGGGGCCCAGCACAGTGACGCCACGCGCGGACCCAAATTAGACCTCGCCATCCCTGGGGGGCTGCGATCTGTGAAACTGTCGCCACTTTCGAGGCCTGCTGGGGGGCCCAGCACAGTGACGCCACTTAGACCTCGCCATCCCTGGGGGGCTGCGATCTGTGAAACTGTCGCCACTTTCGAGGCCTGCTGGGGGGCCCAGCACAGTGACGCCACGCGCGGACCCAAATTAGACCTCGCCATCCCTGGGGGGCTGCGATCTGTGAAACTGTCGCCACTTTCGAGGCCTGCTGGGGGGCCCAGCACAATGACGCCACGCGCGGACCCAAATTAGACCTCGCCATCCCTGGGGGGGCTGCGATCTGTGAAACGGTCACTACTTTCGAGGCCTGCTGGGGGGCCCAGCACAATGACGCCACGCGCGGACCCAAATTAGACCTCGCCATCCCTGGGGGGCCGCGATATGTGAAACTGTCGCCACTTTCGAGGCCTGCTGGGGGGCCCAGCACAGTGACGCCACGCGCGGACCCAAATTAGACCTCGCCATACCTGGGGGGCTGCGATCTGCGAAACCGTCGCCACTTTCGAGGCCTGCTGGGGGGTCCACCGGGGTGAGGCACCGCGCAGACCTGAGGTAGACCTCGCCGTCCCTGGGGGGCTGCGATCTGCGAAACTGTGGCCACTGTCGA
>CAUYUJ010014655.1:0-22500 GCA_963575745.1 Prorocentrum cordatum | reverse complement strand
GGTGGATCCGGTGACGAATCCCAAACCGGCGCCCTCGCTTGAGACATCCTCACAAAACCCGGCCCCGGGGGAGGTGCCCAGAGGAGCCCAGAGCGGCCTCCGGCACCGTTTCCGGACAGATCCGGTGGATCCGCTGGATCCGGTGACGAATCCCAAACCGGCGCCCTCGCTTGAGACATCCTTACAAAACCGGCCCCGGGGGAGGTGCCCAGAGGAGCCCAGAGCGGCCTCCGGCACCGTTTCCGCACAGATCCGCTGGATCCGCCGACGAATCCCAAACCGGCGCCCTCGCTTGAGACATCCTCACAAAACCGGCCCCGGGAGAGGTGCCCAGAGGAGCCCAGAGCGGCCTCCGGCACCGTTTCCAGACAGATCCGGACAGATCCGGTGGATCCGCGCCCCGGGGGAGGTGCCCAGAGGAGGAACTTGTAAGCGTCCAAAACCCGGATAGCGAGGCAAGGCGCGGAGCGCAGAGCGCTCGAAAGCGGCGCACGGCGACCTCTGCCAGGCCGCCTGGAACGATGCGTGGAGCGCTGGAAAATTCGCAGGAGAAACCTGCGGGGGCGTCTTTTACAACCCGCGGGGCTCTGTGAAACCTACCACGACGCCTCTGCCTAGGAGCCTGCGAGCACTGGCGAAGCTCTGCCGAAGCTCTGCCGAAGCGCTTCGCCACCCTTGGAGCCACGCGTATTGGAAAAACGAGCTAAAGCCACGCTCCCGGACACGCTGCAAGCCGCGGCGAGTCGCTGCGGGGATCGTGGACCGGCAGAAGTAGGCGTGTCCCCCTCACCACCCACCTCCGGCTTCTTCTCTGAAACCCTTAGCTCTCCAAGGAGCTATCCGGGAATCCGCGCCCCGGGGGAGGTGCCCAGAGGAGGAATGAGGAGGAGGAGGAGGAGGAGGAGGAGGAGGAGGAGGAGGAGGAGGAGGAGAAGATGTTGGAGCTGTGGGGTGGAGGAGGACAGACGGAGGCAAGAGAAGGATGGAGGAGGAGGAGGAGGAGGAGGAGGAGGAGGAGGAGGAGGACCTCATCCTCACCCTCGCCAACAAGCGCACGCACCTTCTTCTATATACAGAAACTCCCGATCAACCGCAGAGCGGCCGGCCAGTAATCCTTATGTTACTATTGTATCCCGAGCCTATAAGTATTGTGTTCCTAGTGCATTGCATTTCTATAACACGCCATGGGCATTCCTATTGTGTGGAGAAAGGAGCATCAGGATGACCAGCAGGATCAAGTGGAGGAGCAGCAGGAGGATCAGCAACAAGAGCATTAGGAGGCGCAGACAGAGGAACGGGAGGAGCACCAGAGAAGCAGGAGGCGCAGCAATAGCAGGAGCAAGGTGACCAGTCAGGAGGAACACCTGAGCAGCAAAACAGGAATAGCAGAAGGAGCAGCAGGAGGAGGACTAAAGAAGCAGCACGGAATAATCAGGAGGAGCAGGAGGAAGAGGGGGAGGAGGAGCAGTAGGAGGAGCATGAGCAGGAGGAACATCAAATAAACGAGAGCGTCAGGAGAAGTAGCAGGGAAGAGAGCAGGAGGAGTAGCCAGAGCAGCAGCATGAGAAAAGGAAAGGAGCCGCAGGAGAAGCAGCAGGAGGGCGAGCAGGAGGACCAATGGGAACTGCTGCAAAAGCAGCATGAAAAGAACATCACGAGGAGCAGAGGGATGACCAGCAGCAGGAACAGCAGGAACACCAGGAGGAGCAACAGGAAGAGCAGCAGGAGTGGCGGCCGGAGGACCAGCAGAGGAGCAGCAACAGTGGGCAAGAGCAGCAGGAAAAGGGGGAGGAACAGCAGCAGGAGCTGCAGACGGAGCAGCGGGAGGAGCACGATGGGAGGAGGAGGATGGGAGGAGGAGGAAGATGGGAGGAGGAGGGAAAGGATGAGAACGAGGAGGGGAAGGGAGGGAGGGGAAGGATGAGGATGAAGAAGAGGAGAAGGTGAGGAACTGGGCGCTTTGAGACGTCCGGAACATCCTGGACGGCGGAGGGAAGGAGACGATAAACGGACAGGAGACGCGAGGGCGGGTCTCTGGCCTGCCCCCGATCGACAGCCGATGGGAGGCCCATCTCGATCGTCATTCCCACCTCCTTGACGGCATCCTCCTCGTCCTCCTCATCCTCACCATGTATCATCGCCCTCATCCTTATCCTCCTCATCCTCGCCCTCCTCCTCCTCCTCCTCCTCATCATCATCACCATTGTCCTCTTCATTCTCATCATAATCACCATCCTCATCCTCCTCATCATCATCACTATCATCATGTTCGTCTTCATACTCATCATCAACATCGTCATCATCGGCATCATCGTCATCGTCTCCGTCGTCGTCGTGGTCGTCGTCCTCGTCACCATCACCACCGCTATCACCACCAGCGTCACACACACTGTACTCATAATCATCATAATCTTCATCATCATCAACAACACAACCATCACTATCATCATCATACTAATACAACAATCATCAGTATCATCATCCTCATCAGCGTCATCATCATCATCAACATCATCATCATCATCCGTTTCCTCGTGCCTCCCTGTCTCTCTTCCTAGCATTACGCCTATATGGTACTAATGATAATCATAATCATCCTCTCCCAGCTAGTGATCCTGATTATCCTTCCCTTCATGCTCCCGCCTTCCTCTGATCCTCGCCATGCTTTTTCTACGTCGTCTTCGTCTGCTCCTTCTTGTCACCGTCGCCCTCATCTTTGTACCCGTTCGTTCGTCCAAGTAATCAGCGTGTCTCTGGCCAGCAGATGCCCCCGCAACTGCGAGTCTCTTTCTGCCTAGGCCATCTGCTACAGCGAGTCTCTTTCAAACGATTCTCTTTGCCGCGGCCACCTGCTACTGCGAGTCTCTTTCAAATGATCCTCCTTGCCTCAGCGCCTCCAATCAGGCCGTGGCTTCCTTTTGGTTGCCTGGGTGCTGCCTTACGTAGGGATGGAATAATACAATGATAATAACGAAGAGAAGTACGAGGAAGCGGACAGAGGAGAAAGGTGAGGAGAAGGAGGGAGGAGGATCATGCGGGAGAGGTGAAGTGAAGAGGAGGGGGGAGGAATGAGGAGCAGCTTAAGGGGAAGGAGGAGAAGGAATAGAAGAAGGAGGAGGAGCAGGGGGGAGGAACAGGAAGAAAAAACGGGAAGAGGCATATGCAAGGTCCAACCACCATTGAAATTGGGGGGTGGGACTCCCTTCCGCACCTGTATCCCGTTCGTGGTCCCTGGTGCTATTCGCCGAGATGACATTCCTCATCATGTTCTCCGCGCCAGTGGTGGTGGGGCACTGCGGCAGAGGACGCGGGGCATTGCCGAGCGGGGCAGGCAGGGCGACGCGTGTCATGTAGGCAACCACGTGTGACCTCTACCCCTGCAGGTCCGAGTTCTTAAAATCGCTCAGGGTGCAAGATTCGAAGGACCTCTGCAACCAGGGGCACGCCAGCGGGGGTGTCTGGTACCCCAACGTCGATCGGACCCGCTGGGGCAGCGCTCGCAAGCGCTCGCGGGTCATGGACCCCAGGGTCTTCCTCGGAACCAGCCCTTCGTCCTGGCCAACTTGCAGACAACCCAAAGGAAAAGGGAGGGACCCCGGGAGCCCGAAAACCGCGAGACACCTCGGGGCCCATTCCGCTCATGTGGAGACGAAGGTCGGTTGAGAGCACATTCGGATGAGGATACATCGGGGATCTCTGTGTCGGTCACTGCGGCTGTACCAGAGCGCTGGAACGATCTACCATCATAAGCCTGCCTGAATGGCGACCCTGAATCATCACCCCCCCAGACCTCTCTTGGAGTGCGCTGTGGCCAAGGTTTTTTGAGGGGGAATCCAGCCGCGGCGACGAGGAGCCTCAAAGAGGCTCGCACAAGGAGAACACCACACCATAATGTCGATCCTCGAAAAGAGGGGAGGGGACGGGGCGGGGGGAAGACGCCAGTCAAGTCAGCATGACGCTTCGGGCCCTCGAGGCCCATTAGCTTGCCCACAGAAGGTCCAGATCACATGTCTGGATCAGATTTCGAGAACACTCCCTCCTCCCTTCCATACCCTCTCAGGCAAGCTAGTGGGCCTCGAGGACCCGAAGCGTCAAACTCACACTCCGCCCTCCCCGGCCCACGCCCTTAGGTTTTGTCGTGGCCGCCAAGGGCTGGCGAGGCCACCACGGCAGCGACAGCAGCTGCATGGGGCCCGCCGTCTGGGCCGCGTGCCCGAGGTCGGCCAGGCCGCAGGCGAAGGGAGGTGAAGAAGCGAGGGGGAGATGGCTCAGGATACAGTGGAGGCCAGTCTTCCTCCTCCTCCTGCTCCTCCTCCTCCTGCCCCTCTCCTCCTCCTCCCCCTCCTCCTCCTCCTCCTTCTCCTCCTCCGGTTCCTCCTCCTCCTCCTCCTCCACCTCCTCCTCCTCCTCCTCCTCTTCTCTTCCTAATATATATATATATATATATATATATATTTATACTTATATATAGTTATTTATCTATTCGTTGTCCTCCTCCTCCTCCTTCTCGTCCGCGTCGCTGTGCAGTGGATGCCAATCCACCAGAAACCGTCCAAAGAAACCCAACCCTGAGACCCCAGGACGTCCACTGATGTTCGGCGTGGAAGCCAGTGCAAAACCATGGCAAAACCATCGAAACATGGCAAAACCATTGCAACATCATCCGTCTGGCACGCTTTCCATGGTAAAACCATCAAGGCCCAAGAAACCCAGGGCACCCTGGAGGCAAGCAGGGTGCTCCTTGGCATGGGTCTCCACTGCACGTTCCAGGAAATCTAGCGTATATAACATCGGCGGCGAGCGAGGGGGTAAGTGGGAAGGAGAAGGCATCCTCAGATGGCGGCGGGACTCTTCCGAAACCCTCGCGCCTTCTGGGAAGTGTTTTTTCTTCGGGGAAGGCCGAGACAATTTTTCAGAAGGCAGTGGTCATCCTCCCGCCTCTCCGCCGCCTGCCCACGGCGGGGTGCAATGGACGCTGGTGGGCTCCGCAAGCGCGCCCTTGGCTTGCCGCCTCCGCCCTCCGCGGCCGCAGGGCTCGCCGCCGCCGCGGCTGTGGCTCCAGCAGCCGCTGCAGCCGCCGGCAGCGCCGCCGCGGCCTGTGGCCCAGCGGAGTGCGCCGTGCTGTACTCGCCTCCTGGGACACCAGCACCAGACGATGGCGGCGATGACGACGGCGAGGCCAATGCCGGCGGCGATGTTGTTACGTCCGCCAGTAACGATGACGATGTCCTCGCGTCGGCAATAAAGGTTTTCAAAGGCGTTCGACGGTGGTCGGGGGAATCGTCCCCTGACAGGCTGGCCTCCAGCTGCGGCTCCACTCCGACGGCTGCAGCCGTGCTCGCCGAGGCATCCCCTCTGCACCAGTGAGGCCAGGGTCGGCGCTGCCCCGGACGGGGTCGCCCTCGAGGTCCTCGAGGTGCTGCAGCGGCATGACGGCCTCGAACGCGCCGGGGTCTTGACGCTCAGCGGGTTCCCGAGCCGAAGGGGGGCCGCCGCAGCGCTGCCGTCTGCACTTTGGCCACGGTGCCGGCCTGATCCACATCTGACGGCGCCGCCTTTACGCCGTCCCCGACAGGCTTCAGACTTGCCTGGACCTGCTCGCACTCCCCAGCAGCCTGCCCCGCATGTGCGATTGGCCCGAGCCCAGGGTTCGCAACAAGATTCGTTGGTTTTCGGTCGTAAACCTGGGTTTTCTCCGTCTTCCTGCTCACGCGCCAGGGTCTTGGTGAGCGGATCCGGCAACACTAGCTGTCGCCGTCGAGCAAGCTCGGGGCCCGGTGAGCGCCGTCGGTAGCACCGCTGCCGCACTCGGCGCCGAAGTCCAGCTTACTTGCTTGATACGTGCAGGGCTCCAGGCGTGCGCTGAAGTAGCGTGAGGCCCCCGTCGCCGCGCTCAGGAGGAGGTTACTCTTGGCCTGCGTCGTGCCGCAGGCAGGCTGGGCCGAGGACTTCTGCTGGGTGGCCGAAAGCGGCCCCTCGCGCACCTCGCTGGCGTTTTCAAGGCCTGGGCCGCCTGGAGCCCTGCCTGTACGGCTGTCGAGCTGGCCACCAGAAGGCTCGCATCTGCGGCCCGCGCTGTGGCATCGGCCCTCATCTGACCCAGCACGGTCGGCTTGCAGGGCCTCTGGTCTGGAGGGTCCTTCGCCTTGGCCGTGAAGGCCTTCCTGCCGCAGCGCACGCACTGGGCGCCCTCCTCGCCGACTGGCAGACGTGCCTCGTCAAGGTCAGCTGCCACAGCGCCGCGCGTGGTTGACGGAGCCGCCGCCGCAGCTTTGCACTGTTCTCGTCGAGACATCGCCAGAGGTCGAGCTGGCAGATCCGCGCCGCCGCCCAGACCACGCAGTCCCGTCGTGTTTTTGGTTCTCTCTCTCTCTCTCTTTTTTCTCTCTCTCTCTCTGCCACCCCCGCTCGCTCTGTCTCTCTCTCTCTCTCGCGCTCTCTCTCTCTCTCTCCCTATGTGCACAGGTATTGCTCTTTGTATCTCTAGGTATACATGTGTACAGATTTGTCTGTTTCTCGCTCTCGCTCTCTCACACACTCTCTCACAGGTTGTACATACCGAACTGCATTTCGACTACTGCAATATCATGCTCTGCATGTGTACACTTATATTTATATATACATGTGTACAGATATGTGAAGCCAACCATTCATACACACATAAACATACATATACCTACAGTTATACCATTATATACATTTATAAATATGTATATATGTATATATCTCTGTCTCTCTGTATATATATACATAAATAAATGGTATGTATATGTTATATCTCTCTATGTGTATATACCTCCCCCTCCATATATCTCTCTCTCATGTCTCTCTCTCTCTCTCTGGCCGTTCACATCCATCTCTCTCTGCCTCTCTCTCTCTTTCTCGCTGTGTGTTATCCTCTCTTGTGCAATCCGACCTCGAGCGTACCCGAGGCGGAACAAGTTCGATCATCTCACTGACGGGCGGGCGACCTGATGCCGCGCATATCGAACGGCCTGCCTTTGGCGGCGCTTGCTGATCGGGGTTGGGAATTCATGGTGAAGGAGAAAGGCGTGGATGGTGGGAAGCAGAGACGAGCGAGAGGGCGCAGTGAGGCCAAGACGAGCGATGGGGCAAGAGGGGAACGACAAAAGAGAAGAGCAAACGATGGCACGAGAGAAACGAGGGCAGCACCACAGACGACGGAAATTACAGGTGTGTGGGCAGTCCACACACCACCTCCTCCTCGTCCTCCTCCTTCTCCTCCTCCTCCTCCTCCTCAGGGTCCCGCCCGAGTCAATTCCTCCGACGCTTCCGATTCGGTTCGACGGCTGCTCGCGATGTGCTCTGTGAGCAGCGGAAGGGAATACACAAACTTCCTCCTCCTCCTCCCGCTCCTCCACCTCGTGCTCCTCCTCCTTCTTCTCCTGCATCCCTGCTCCTCCTTCGCTTCCGTCCCTGCTCCTTCTCCCCCGATCAGTATTATCCTCCTCCGTTCCTCCCCCTCACTTCCTCCTCCGCATCCTCCTCCGTCCAAGCTCCCTCTGCTTCTCCTACGCACCCACCCCACCTGCCTCCTCCTGCCGCCGCTGCTTCCGCCCTCGGGCCTCGGGTTCCTCCCACCTCTCCGGTTCTCCTGCTCTCCTCCCTCCAGCTGCCACTCATCACCCCTAATCCCTCCTATCCTCCGTCGTACTTCACCCCCTCTACATATGTCTCTATGTCTTTCCCTCCCTCCCTCCCTCTATCTCTCTCCTTCTCTCTCTCTCTCTTCCTCTCTAGATCGTCTTCTGTCCTGGTCTGCCCCGCCAGCCACCTGCTAAGTATTCTCTTCCTCTGTCCCCCTTTCCCCCTCATCCTCTTGCTCCTTCTCCCCCTCCACCTCGTCTTCCTGCCCCCTCCCCGTCCTCCTCGTCATCCTCCCTGCTTTTTCCTCCTGTTCCTTCTCCTCCGGGTGGTCGGTGCAACCGCACGTCTTGCGGCCCTCGGGCCAAGGACAGATGAAACAACGCATGTTGTCATTCCTCTCGGCTCCTCCTCCTCCTCCTCCTCCTCCTCCTCCTGCTGCTGCTGCTCTGCTCCTCCTCCTCCTCCTCCTCCTCCTCCTCCACCTGCCCCTGCTGCCAAATTTGCCCTCGACGCTCGGGGATCGAAGAACACGTTTCCAAGCTTTCTGTTTGTACTGACTACGAACCAACCCTGCGGAAGCCTCCAGGAGCCTCCTTGGACCTCCAGAGGTCCAGACCAGTGGCGACCAACCGTGGTGCTGCATCTCACCTCCTACCTGCTCGTCCGCCTCCTCCTCCTCCTCCTTCTCCTCCGTCTCGTCACGCGCCTCTCATCGTATACCCATGTGCGTTCTGTGTGCTCCCATCGGCCAAGAGGCGCCGCTGCCTTCTTCGCGTCCTTGATGTCAAGTCCCGCCAGCATGGTGTCAAGCTTCGTCTCCATGCTCTCTATCCGCTTCACCTCTGTGTACGCACAGGGGCCCCCTCTGCCAACGGCTTCCGTGGGGCCGGAGGGCCCCGCCCTGGGATCGATTTGCCGTCGGAGGTGGTCACGACGGAAGACGAGGACAGGAAGGGGACGCCTCCTGTCCGAGAGCCCCCACCTGTGGCCAGTGTGATGTTCACGCAGGCAGAAAGACTGCCCCCCCAAACCCAGCCGTTGTGGACCCCTCGAGAATAGACGCAGCGGGACTTGGGGTGGACAGAGGGTGTCTTTTGCATGCGGTTGCCTCGCGCCCGCCCCAATGGCCCAAGAGATATTGTGGGAGGAGGCTGACGTCATGATGCGATTGGCTCCTTCTCCTCCTCCTCCTTCTCCTCTTCCCTCCTCCTCCTCCCTTCTTCTCCTGCTCCTCCTGGCAGGAGGGGGCGCGAACACTGAGCATCCCCCGACTCGGCCTCCAACGCCGTGCGAATCAGAAGACCACCATGCAAACCGGGAATGCCACACGAACCGACCTGCGATAGGCAAACTCATGCACTGGACCGTGGCCTGGAAGATGAGCGAGCGTGCTGCCGACGAGGGAATAGGAAGAAGCGAGCGGGAGATGGCTCAGGATACGCCCCAGGAATTCTAGAATACCAATCGGCGGCGAGCGAGGGGGGAAGTGAGAAGGAGACGGCCTTCTCATATTAGAAGCCCACGCGCCTTCTGAGAAATTGTTTGTGCCTTCGCGAAAGGCTTAGGACACTCCTCAGAAGGCCAGGGGACTTCCGTACCTTCTGAGAAGGCCCGCCTCTTCTCACTTCCCCCCCCCCGGTTTCGCCGCCGATGATGGGCAGATAGCTCATGATACGTTTCAGGAACTCTAGAATTCTAGCGGCGCTGGCGGCCCTCGTTTCTGCAACCCGTGCGCAACATCTAGAGCATGGGAAATCCCAGGCATCTTGCCCGCGGTTGTCCTCGCGCACAACCCGGTGGCCCCCAGGAGATCGGAGGACGAGAATACTGTCATGATGCGGCCTGCTAAGGATACGTTCCAAGAGGTCTGGAGTAGTTAGCGGCCCTGGTTCCTGCAACGCGTGTGGAACATTAGGGGACATGTAGGGAACCAAACTCTATACACCGACGCTTGTATTTCTGGCCCTGCATTGACAACTGCGCACGAAAACGCATCCTGGTATACACGGGGTGTACACATGTTTCGGCGTTTCCTGGGAAACGGGGACCAGAAACATACGCCACACCACCCCGACGTCGCCCTCGACCCTCAACATGTCCCAGGATTGAAGGAAAACCCGCCACTGGTCTTGTATCTGTTCCAATTACCGAGCACGGGGACATCCTGGGCACCTGCGCGCCCCAGTATCGGACACGACTTCGAAAAGCCATGCCTGAAACCCAGCATGGGTGAAACTAGGAGGACGCGGCTAGCAGCTGAGTAGCGTCAAAGGAGGAGGAGGAGGAGGAGGAGGAGGAGGAGGAGGAGGAAGAGGAGGAGGAGGAGGAGGAGGAGGAAGAGGAAGAGGAGGAGGAGGAGGAGGGACATCCTGAGACGTTTCACTGTCAAGACCACCTGCCCCTCCGCGCCCCGTGGGCCCGGGCCCTGGAGCTCTCCGGGGGGCCCGCTGCGTGTGAGAGCGGCCCCGAGCATCACGTCAAGCCGCGCAGGCCAGTGCTGCTCCCGCCTGCGCGTTCGCCGTTGTCCTCAAGGGGCCCAGGGAAACACCAACCCATCTGCACAAATCCCACCAGCCCTTTAGGGCATAGGTGGTCTAGAGCGTTTTGTCGTCCATGTGCCCCTCTGCCCCTTCGGGGAGGGGTTTGCCACTGCTCCTTATCAATATACACCCCCTCCCCCACCTGGCCGGCGGCCAACCCGGACCCGCCCCCCACCATCCCTGTCAATAACAATACAAACCACACTCGGCTTCCACATTTGGAGCATGCGCGGCCAACCCGATGCGCCCCCCCTTCCATCCCTGTCAAACAAATGCACAGTACCCTTTGGGGCAAAGTCTTGAGACATGTTCGTGAGGCCCTCGAGCACCCCTTTTTTGTTTTTGTCAGGGGCGGCGGGGGTGTCAGCATATCCCTGCTGCGCGTAAGGCTGCCATCCCTGACAACAAAAAACAATACAACATGCACCTCGCAACTATATCTGGATCATACGCAGTCATCCCTCGATCACTGTGAACTGTTTTTTTTGACAGGGACGACGGAGGTGGCGGCGCGTGGCCTGCTGTGCGCAAACCCATCAGACAAAATGATGAGCATTGGCTTTCGACAAGGATGGCGGGGGGCCGGCATGTTTCCCGATGTTAGCTGTCACGTGCGCAGGCGCACCTGACGTGCTCTGCACGTGCCCCGAACGTGGCGCACCTTGCGCGGCTGGAGTGTGCTGCACACATGGCGCACTCGGAGCACGAGGCGCATTTGGCGCACCAGGCGTGCCTGGCACGCTCGGGCCCCAGGGGTGCCTGGCGCGCGTGGCGCTGGCACGCGTGGCGCACCTCGCCCGAGCGTCGAGCACCTGGGGCGCGGCTTTGGTTCCAGTTGCTGCCCATCCAAAGACGACCGCTGAACATGCTCAGGTTCGGGTGTTACTTATGTGTTGGGAGGGCGGGTGGGAGTGCGCTAGACGGCTTGCGGGCGGGTGGGTAGCTTGATCCCTCCCCCTACCCCCAACCCTGGACCTGGACGGGGGTCCCCCGAGGGGTTGGAGCGTCCAAGATGGCCCAAGATGGCTCCAAGAGCGCCTCGGAAATCCCAATATGAGCTCCAAGATGGCTCAAGCTATCCCAAGATGCCTCAAGATGGCTCCCAATATGCTCCAAGAGGCCCTGAGACCGCTCCAAGACGGCTCCAGGTGGCCAAGGTGCTCCCCAAGCAGGCCCCGAAGAGGCACAAATCCTTCCAAAACCTAAGGACAGCAATAGGCACGTGCGCCAAAGATTATACAACTACGGGCGCAGATGGGGGTCCATGGGGCGGAGGGGGTGGGGGGGGGCATGGTCGGTCGGTCGAAATCATGCAGTGCGAGATCACACCGGTAGGTATGATAATTAATGTTTGTTGCTATCTCGCCTGGGCCTCAATATGGCTCCAAGATGGCCCAAGAGGGCCCCGGGAGAGACCCAAGATAGCCCCAAAAAGGCCCCAAGATCGCCCACGAGGGCTCCAAGAGCGCCCCAAAAGCGCCCCAAAAGCGCCCCGAGAGGCGACTTTTTGAGCTCCCAAGGGGGGCGGGTCCTGATTGAAGCTTCCCTGTTTTTTGGTCGATATCCTCCAAGGTGGCCCCAAGAGCGCCCCTGCAGCTCTCAAGAGCGCCCCAAGAGACGCCCAAGATGCCTGCAAGTGGCTACCCCCAAGAGGCTGCAAGAAGATCCCCGAGGCACCCAAGACGCTCAAAGACGGCCCCAAGCTCGCCAAAATGCCCCTTCTCATCGTCCCGTTCCTCCTCCCGTTCCTCCTCCCCTTCCTCCTCCTCCTCCTCCTCCTCCTCCTCCTCCTCCTCCTCCTCCTCCTCCTCCTCCTGGCGCACCGAAACTATCGAGAGGGCCAGCCTGTTGCAATGCTTGGCGTCTGGAGGCCAGCTTCGGGCCTGGGGGCCGGTGAACAGACACGGGGGCGAGCGCCTGCCCTGGGGAAGGTGTCGAGAGGTCCGAAGCGCCAGATGTCTGGGACCTCCTCTTCCTCCTCCTCCTCCTCCTCCTTCTCCTCCAGCCCCTGTCCTTGCCTTGCTCATCCTCTTCGAACGGCTGACCGTGCTGGCAAGGCGGTCCGCGCGCTTCGCCGTGTGACTGCCTTAAACCTTATGGGCCTGCGGCTTGGGACCTCCAAGCGTTGCGTATGTACGAGTGGAAAGCGACTAACTTCGGGCGAAGATACATCGGACATCTCTGAGAGCTGGCGGTTCTGGAAGATATCTCGGGCGCCGCGGTCTTCTCAGAGCGTTCTGGAACGCTGGAACGCACTAAGAGCGCTCCAAAATGCTGGAACGGATTCAAACTCGTCCTAGCGCCGTCCGAAAGCAGGGCTCCTGCAGGGACCCCAAGAAGGAGAGGACGTGAGATGGGGGGGGCGACGCAACGTCGCTGATCAAACAGAGGGTTTATAGCGACCCCGACCTGGGCGGGTTTTCGACCAGACCGAAACGAAGCCGCGAGGCCAAGCTCAGAGATACACGACGGAGAGGGGAGCGCCCCTCCTGGGTGCGCCTGGATCGCCCCCCTCGGGGTGCATCCCCGAGCTTCCCTCCACCTTTCTGAGCGGCCTAACTTGTCGGGCGGACTCCCTGGGATTCGGGGCTAGGAATCTCGGCTACACGTACGAGCGATCCTGGGCAAAGGTGATCTGTAGTGCGCGGCTTCTGGGGCCGCGGGAGGGGCCAAGTCCAAGCGTGCTGGCTGGCTGGTGGGGTGGGGGGCCCTCGGAGCCCGCACCAGAGGTCACTCCGGCGAAGGGTCACTCTCACGTGCGGTCGAAAAACTAACCGCATGCGGTGATCGGGGACCCGCGACCCCGCGCAAGCGCAGGCCCGGCTCAGCCGCCGGGCCACGTCGCGAACACCGGGCTGTCCACGAAACAGCTGTTGCAGACCCAGGGCGGCAGAGGGAGGGGAGGGGTGGGTCGGCTCCAGGAGGCACTGGGTATAGGCCAGAGGGTCTCGGAGGCAAGTTGGGCTTACCCCGTTGGGGCTGAGCCCCGTTGCTTGTGCCACCAGCTGGTGCATCCTGCGCCGCCTCGATGCCTGCACGCGACGAAGATCACCGCGGGGCAACTACGGGAAGGAAGAATGGGAACAGAAAAAAGAAAAGCGGGGTGGGCGTTGATGCATCCTGGTGTTACTCTGGTCTTCCTCTTCTTCCCCCCACGTCGGACAGCAGACAAATATCGAACATCCAGGTTTCCGAATATTTGGTGGCACCTCCCCGAAGGCCTCCAGGGACCTCCGCCCAGACATCCAGCGCATGTTTCGTTTTTACATGCGCTCTCGCGCCCTTCATAAGCCATTGCTGGTCCTGGGGCCCCCAAGCCAGCAACCAGATGCCTAAAAAGGCTGAACAAATGGCCGCCAACTTACTTAGTCTCCAAGCCGCAAACCAACTGTCCGGGGATCGTGGGCGGACAACATACCCGTATCCACAGCCTCGCGGGCCGGGCCCTTGGGCCGCGAACCCGCGGGTGCGGGGCGTTTACTCGCGGATGCCCCGCGCGGAGTGTATCCATGCGACTGCGTATCCACGGGATCGCGCCCTGGAATCCGAACCGCGAGGGCATGAATGCGGTTACGTTTGCCGCCCACGAGGGGAGGTTTTCCCGCCTGCCTCTTTGAGCACGTCGTCCGTCGTCTTCTTGCTCATGTCGAGGATGCCGCGGACCTTGGGAGGACGGAGGGAGGGAGGGAGGGAGGGAGGGAGGGAGGGAGGGAGGAGGAAGGAGGCAGAAGCAAAGGGAGGAGGGAGCAGGGGAAGGAGGATGAGGTGGGGCAGGAAAAAAAAGAGGAGGGGGAGAAGGAGGAGGAGGAGGAGGAGGAGGAGGAGGAGGAGGAGGAGGAGGAGAAGAGAGAAGGAACGGGAATGAAGAGCGGGAGGTTGGTTGAGGCGGCGCGCCGCGACGGCGGCGCGAGGCGGGCGGCGGCAATTGCGGAGCGGGGCGGCCTGTGCGGAAGACGACCAGAAGGCCGTCTCCTCTCTCTCTGTTTCTCTCTCTCTCTCTCTCTCTCTCTCTCTCGAGGGTCCCTGAGCCAGGGCGCGGCCGCGACACGAAACCCTCAAAGCAGATATCAGATGCCTCCGCGCATGCCAGAACTGGACGCACCGCGCCCCGCGGTGCGATTGAAACGCGTCATAACCAGATTCCTGCACTCGCCGCAACGGTTCCTGTGAGCCCTCGCCGTGTGCTTCATGTACTTATGCAGCCCAAACCACCAAACAATAGCCTCCAAGCCTTCTGTCCAGTTAGCCTTCCCGTGCTCCAGGAGGCCTGCACTGCTGCTCTCCAACGCAATGGCGGCGCAGACTGGGCTGCCTCAGCCTACGACCAAGGGGCCACGAAATGTGTAAGGTTTGTGCCAAAATGGGCGCGGTGGTGCCATGCGAGCACAGCCACTGGGGCCCTCGGTGGAGCTCCCCATGGGGCCACGAAACGTGTAAAGGGTGAGCCGAAATGGGTGTGGTGGTGCCGTGCGATCGCAGCCACTGGGGCCCTCGGTGGAGCTCCCTATGGGGCCACGAAGCGTGTGAGGGTTGTGCCGACATGGGCGCGGTGGCGCCATGCGACTGCAGCCACTGGGGCCCTCGGTGGAACTCCCGATGTGGCCACGAACCGTGTGAAGGTTGTGCCTTAATGGGTGCGGTGGTGCCATGCGAGTGCAGCCATTGGGGCCCTCGGTGAAGCTCCCTATGTGGCCACGAAGCGTGTGAGGAGTGTGCCGAAATGGTTGAGTGGTGTGGAGGGCAGAGGCATGGAGGGAAGGATGGGAAGAGGAGGAGGAGGAGGAGGCGGGGAGGAGAAGGAGGTAGATAGATAGATAGAGCGGCATAAGGGGGGCGTAGCAGTGCGTTCGGCCGCAAGGATGGGCCCCCGCCGTCGCCGCTCAGAGCGGCACCTTCATCGTGATCGCGGCGCCACGCACGCCGATCACCTTGCCGAACGAGGCGTAGTCGAGCCGGCCATCCATATTCTCATAGCCATAGCCCTGCCAACCACGCAGCCAGCTCATCCTCCATGACTCCCGCTGGTGGTTTGCCCGTCTTCACAGTGGCTCCCGCTTGGATCAGCGCCCTGCGGATGCTGTCCTTGGTGTTGCTCTGCTGCTTCTGCTCCTCTGAAGGATCCTCCTCGGCCTCCGCATCGGTCCAGGGCCCCTGCTCGATATACAGTGTGATCTTCGCCTGGTTGTTGTCGTAGCACTTGCTGATCTTCAGGTGCTTCACCTTGTTGAGGACTGTCGCCACACTGACCTGGTCCACGAACTTCCCGTGCTCTGCGAGAATGCTCTTGGTCTTGGCGCCCACGTCCTCGGAGCAGAGGGTCGAAATAAGCGTGACGTAGAGGTGTCCTTCTGGTGGTCCCAGCGAGTGTCCCTTGCCCGCCTCCTTGCACTTGTCCGCGCAGATCTTCCTGCAGGCTCGGAGCGCCTTGATTACCTTGGTCTGGGCCGGCATCAGGTACGTGCTGTATACCGCGGAAACGACCCAGGCGATCTGCTGCGTGTTGGCCAGCACTTGCTTGATCAGCACTGTGAGCAACTTCTTCAGCTTGGGGTCGCACTTGGTCTGGTAGGCTTCTCCCCCTCGTTGTTGGCGTCGTACTTGCTGGCCTGAAGCTGCGGCTGCTGCTGGGCTTGCCACGCCCTGCTGCTCTTCCTCTTCCTTGTCCTGCATATGGGTATCCCCGTCCGCGTCCTTTCCCTCTGCCTTTGCGCCTTTCTTGTGGTGGCCGCCCTTGCCCTTGGTGTGCGTAGTCTTGCGCTGCTTGCTGGAGCGATCCGTGTCCGCCATGCTGCTCGCCACCTCCTCGATGTCCTTCTCGTTTGGCACGCACCAAGTCATCCTGAAAGAGGCCGATGTCGATAGAAATCTCGTGTTCTGCGGCGGGGAGGTGATGCGTGCAAACGTGGTCCTGGAAGCTTGAAAGGTGTGCAAACGGATGCAGGTGTGGGCAGAGGGGACAGACTGGGTTCTCAATCGGTGTCAACGGATAGTGAAGCCTAGTGTTGTCGGCAATCCAGCGCTTGCGTTTGAGAGATCGCAACAGATGGTCTTCGGCCTGGGCCCGATCGAGAAACGTGGTACGACAGAGCGGACACTGATTGGTGATGGTGACTGCTGCAGCTGCTGATCGAAGCCCGTGCTCTCCTCCTTTTGTCGCGGTCTGATGGGTACAGAGCGCTGCCCATGTTGGGAAAACACGGCCGAAGACTTGTCCCGCGTCCGTTAACAACTCACACTTGTAGTAACCCAGTTCGTCTCCTGCTCGTTGGTCTTGCTCGTGTGGTTGCGGCTCGAAGCCAGGAGGTGGAATCGCTACTGCTGTTGCCCTGGCTCTGAGCTCTGCCACGTCGATCTTGATGAAAGCCGCTGCAACTTCTGCGTCGTAGTACAGTTGAGTGATGCTCCCGTCCCATGCGTAGCTGAACTCCTCGGCGCTGCCTAACTCGAGGATGGAGAGGACGTCGTTGTAGTACTGCTTTGCCATGGGGCTCGCGTCCGCGATGAGATGTCCATTGTCGTCGAGCTCTCCGATGTGCTCACGATTGTAGTCGATCTCGAACTTGATGGAACCGAAGAGTGCCATGAGCCACTGATCATAGTCTGTCGGGTACTTGACAGAGGCCTGTATCATGCGCAGCCTCCTCACTCGCAGCTCAATGTACATCGGGGAGAGGTGGCAGTGCTTGAACACTTCGCTGTTGGCCATGGTGCGGTAGGTGCCCGCTTCGTCAATGTTGGCGGCTTTGCCTTGCATGAGTACGCGTGCGCAGGTGGCAATAACGGCGTCGAGGCGCTTGTATTCGGTGTCCTTGAGGAGGTAGGATTCCATGCCGCTGGTTGCAGCACCAATCACTCTGTTAATGAAGATGATACGTTCGAGGGAGGAGAAGGAGGAGGAGAAGGAGGAGGTGGATCAAGAGGAGGAGGAGGAGCAAGAGGAGAGGAGAAGAGGCGGAACGCGGGCGCTATCTCTTCAAAACGAGGGCCCAACACCACAGGATGGTTCACCCGCCGAACAACGTGCCAGGTAGCTTGGGGGCCTGAAGCGCTGCCCGGGCCGCCAGGGCCGAAGCGCTGCCCGACACTACATGCCTCGTCCCGACACCACAGGCAGCACCGAGGTCAAGGTCTCCAACCAAATTGTTGACGCTTCGCGAATCCCCACCAGCCCATCCAGAAACGGTGCCCAAAGGAATTGCCTCGATCAGGGAAGTGGGCAGCCCACAGAGGAAGCCATTATGAGACATCTTGGGATATCTTGAGCCATCTTGGAGGTCATCTTGGGCTCTCCCAGGCGCTCTCGGAGTCATCTCAAGCAGTGCCCCCCCCCCCCCCCCCCCCCCAAGAGGCCAACATGTGCCTAAAACCTTAATAAAATCAATGATATGACATTCTCGCCGAGGCCTCTTGGAGCATCTTGGGTGCCTCGGGGGGGTCGCTTGGGGCCTCATGGGGGTCTCTTGGGAGCCTCTTGGGGGCTTCCTGGGAGCCTCTTGGGGCTTCCTGGCCACCTCTTGGGGCCCTCTTGGGGCACCCTTGGGCGCCTTGGGGGCCATCTTTGGGCCAGCCTGGGTGAGATCGATCACAGGAGGGGGGGTACTAATTAGCGTCCCCCCCAGGAGGCCAAAATGGGGCCCAAACCCTAGTAAAATCAATGATTTTGGTTTCCTCGCCGAGGCCGTTTTGGACGCTCCGACACCTCGCGGAACCCCCTTGTCCAGGTCCAGGGACGGGGTAGGGGGAGGGGTAAACCCCTCCTCGAAGGTGAAGAAGGAGGGGTGGAAGAGGAAACTCTCTAAACCACCGACGCCCAGAGGGCTAGTGGGATTAAACACCCAAATTCTCGGCCAACACGGCACCGTCATTGGCCGCACAGGCGATCAAAAACAGTAATGGGTGGTCCTGTTAACCAATCGAAATACTGCCGCCCTGTTCACGTCAAGTTTGATCCCTCGATCCCCGCATCAGCCTGTAAGGAGTAACGCTGCGCCAACGTCAGGGGCCAGGTCAGCAGAGACCTCAGACTCGTCAACGGCGTGACCTACGGCTGCGGCGCCAGGCCCGCCTGCGCACATGCAGACGCCCGTGCCAGGGCCTGAGCTCGCGCCTCCGATGCCAGCCGTCGCACCAGCGGCTGCGGCACCGACAGGGCTCACGGGCACCCTGGGGCTTAGTTCGCGGCAGCGGGAGCGCCTTCGCAAACTCCGCAAACACCGACGCGGACCGCGACCCCGCGTCGGTCCACCTTTCCCCGGCATCCTGGATGATGACGCTGAGCAGGCCCCGCACGAGTTCATCGTGACGACCCCCACGAGCTCCTGACTGGAAGAGGGGACAAGAAGGAGACCGACGACGCACCGAACAGCGGGGGCGATGCCTGCGCGGGCGGAATCTGCTACTCCCTCGGCCCCAACCCCTCCTCCCCACGCAGCTACGACAAGGGCGCACGGATTGCGTGTGTTATGCGGCACTGTTGTCTTTCTCCGACCGGCATGGAGAGCTCGAGGGCCCTTAGCTTGCTTTGGCTCGTATGTGTCACTGAACCCACTGGGCCACGCTTCGCGGAGCACCGCTCTAGTGCACCAGGCCAAAAACGTAATTAGGGCGAGCACACGCATTATCCTCCCCGCCCGAGTGGTCGCGGCCAGCCCCATGGGGCTTGCGCCCACGACTGTGACGAGCAGTGCAACGAGCACGACGTCTCCGAGAAGTATGTCAGGGACCAGCACCACGACCCTGTAGAGTACGACGGGATCAAACACAACGACGTCGCGCACCAAAACGGGATCCAGCACCAGCAGCCGCGCATCCACGAGCGAGACCGGCAATACAATAAGAACCAAGTTTTCGAGCGGCACATCTGGAACCATCGTGGCACCGTGCAGAAAGACGAAATCGAGCACTACGACGTCGAGTAGCACGAAGAGCTCCAACTCAAGCAGACCCACACTCACGAGTGAGACGAAGAAGGTATCTAACAACACGTCCTGCAGCAGCACGGCTGTGACCAGCACCTGTACACCGGGGAATGTGACGGAGTTGAGCACTACGGCGTTCGACAACACGACGGCATCCAGCACCAACAACCTCACAGCTACGAGTAAGACGAGCAGTGCGACGAGCAGCACGTCTTGGAGCAGCACGTCAGGGACCACCGCCTCGACTCTGAGCAGTACGTCTGCACCAAGCCTCACAACGATGCGTATCATGACGAGACCCAGCACCACCAGCCTCACATCTACGAGTGAGATGAGCAATGCAATGAACATCACGGCTTGGAGCACCACGCCCCGACCATCGTGACACCGTATAGCAGGATGAAAACGAGCAATACGACGTCGAGCGCGACGCCCCCCAGCGCGCCGGGGAGGGCCTGCGCCCTCATGAACTTGCGCATGTCCACCACGTCCTTCACCGTGGCCTCGCCGCTGACGCGCGTGGCGGCCGCCGCAGCCGCCGCCAACGTCGCCGCCGTCGTCGCCGTCCTCGTCCTCGTCGTCGTCGCCGCCGCCGTCACCGTCGCTGTCGTCGTCGCCGTCGTCGTCGTCGTCGTCGGCGTCGTCGTCGTCGTCGTTGTCGCCGTCGCCGCCGACGTCGTCGTCGTCGCCGTGGCAGTCGGCGTCGGCGTCGGCGTGGACGTCGTCGCTGCCATCGTCGGGGTGGTCTCCGGCGTCTTTGGCCGTGGTCGCGGTGGATCGCCGCCGTCGATCGGCGGCTCGAGGCTCGAAGGCTGGGCGCCGCTGTCCGGCGGGCTGCTCCGCTGCCTGCGTGCACTCGGGGGCCGCTGCGCACCGACAGGGGGAGGGCCCTGCCGCGCTGCACCTGCCCACTCCCCCTTGGGTGGGAGTGCGAGGCTCGAGGCTCGAGGCTCCAGGGTGGTCCGTTCCTCCCTCCTCCCCCGCCCTTCCTGCCCTCTCCCCCGCCCACCGCGGGCGAGGGACGCGATGCCACATCGCGAATGGCCCGGGGCGGCGGCTTGCGCCGCCACCCTGCCTTGTCGTGGCCCCGAGGAGAGGAGCTTCACTGGGGAAGGACGCCCTCTCCTCCAACACACTTGGAACGCCACCAGGGGATGCACAGGAGCAGCCAGCCTCTTTCTCGTTACCGCCGTCGCTGACGCCGCGGCCGAAGTCGTCGCCGCCGTCGTGGTCGCCGTCGATGTCGTCGTCGCCGTCGTCGTCGTCGTCGTCGGGAAGTAACGCGGTGGTCGTCGTCGTCGTCACCGTCGCCGTCGCCGTCGCCGTCACCGTCGCAATCGACGTCGACGTCGACGTCAACGTCGTTGCCGCCGTCGTTGGCGGCTGCCGTTGGCGAGCGCGGCGCCGGGGGCGGTCGGCGGCTGCCGTGGGGCGAACCCGGGGAACGCAGAGGGTTTCCTTTTGAGGACCATCTGGGACCCCAGAAGCTGGCCAAGACCGGCGGCTGCACCCCCGAAGATAATGGAGATGAGCCGACGCACCTATCGTCGGACAAAAAGGGGGGGCAATAGATAGCACAAGTGACAATGCGAGATGAGGGCGTTTCTCTTCAGGCTCAGGCAAAGTTGCTTGCATGGCAATCCCCCCCTTCTCCGCCGCCTTTTTGAACAGCGCTGGGCCGGAAAGGTGTGCAAACGAGTCAGGACTTACGTGAATTCCAGAGCTCCCTTCGGGCCTCGTCACGCCCCTCCGTCCCCCCTCCTTTCAAATCCGCCGACCCCAGAGGCGTGTGAGGGAGAGTGCGTGCTAGAGCCATTCATCGTGAGCTTCTCCTTTCAAGCAGCCACCGACCGATGCCCTCCTCCTGGCTCCCTTCCTTGGAACCTCTGTTCTTGGGCCCCCCTGTCCCCCATCCCACCACTTCTCGCCCAAAACCGACCGATACCCCCAACCACGCCCCCCACCACGCTCCTGCCACGCTCCAATCACGCCCTGGCATCCTCACCCCCAGGCTTCTGGGCTCTGTTCTTGGGACCCCCGACCCCCCGATTTCTCGTCCAAAAACGACCGACGCCTTCCACAATGACCCCCTCGTGGCCCCGACACCCTCACCCTCAAAGCTTCTGGGCTCCGTTCTTGGGACCCCCGACCTCACGATTTCTCGCCCAAAAACGACCGACGCCCCCACCATGACCCCCTCCTGGCCCCGACACCTCCAGGCCTCTGGGCTCTGTTTTTGCGGCCCCCGACCCCACGATTTCTCGCCCGAAATCGACCCATACCCTCCACCCCGCCACTCCCTGGCCGCCACCTCGCACCCACCTGGCCCCGACACCCCCAGGCCTCTGGGCTCTGTTCTGGAGACTCCCGACCCCACGATTTCTCACCCGACATCGACCCATACCACCCACCCACCCACACCCTGGCCGCCACCTCGCCCCCACCTGGTTCCGACACCCCCAAGCCTCTGGGCTCTGTTCTTGAGACCCCCGCCCCCCTCCTGGCCTGACATCCCCACCCCGGGAGAGCTCTGTTTTTGAGACCCCCCACCTCACAAATTCTCGCTCAGAACCTACCAACGCCGCTCTCCTGGCCTGACATCCCCACCCCGGGAGAGCTTTGTTTTTGAGACCCCCACCCCACAATTCTTGCCCAGCTGGAAAGATATCCCCACCCCGGGAGAGCTCTGTTTCTGGGATCCCCCACCTCACAATTTCCCCCCCTAGATTCTACAAACGCTCCCCTCCTGGCCTGACATCCCCAACCCGGGAGAGCTCTGTTTTTCGGACCCCCCACCCCACATTTTTTTTCCCAGAACCTACCAACGCCCTCCTCCTGGCCTGACATCCCCACCCCGGGAGAGCTCTGTTTGTGGGACCCCCCACCCCACAATTTCTCGCCCAGAACCTACCAACGCCCCCCTCCTGGCCTGACATCCCCACCCCGGGAGAGCTCTGTTTTTGAAACCCCCCACCCCACAATTTCTCGCTCAGAACCTACCAACGCCCCCCTCCTGGCCTGACATCACCACCCCAGGAGAGTTCTGTTTTTGACACCCCCCACCCCACAACTCTTGCCCAGAACCTACCAACGGCCCACTCCTGGAAAGACATCCCCACCCTGGGAGAGCTCTGTTTTTGGGACCCCCCACCCCGTAATTTCGCGCTCAGAACCTACCAACGCCCCCCTCCTGGCCTGACATCCCCACCCCAGGATGCTCGTCTTAGGTTTTAAGGGACCCCCACCCCACAATTTCTCGCCCATAACCTACCAACGCCTCCTGCCTGGCCTGCATGCTCAAACCCGGCGAGCTCTGTTCTTGTGACCCCCCACCCCAAATTTCTCGCCCAGAAATTACCACGCCCCCCTCCTGGCCTGACATCCCCACCCCAGAGAACATTGTTCTTGGGTCCCCCCAACCTTCATTTCTCGCC
>CAUYUJ010014654.1:371137-386851 GCA_963575745.1 Prorocentrum cordatum | reverse complement strand
ACGCACACGCACACGCACACGCACACGCGCTCGCACACGCACACGCACTCGCACACGCACACACACACGCACACACACGCACGCACTCACACACACACCACAACACACACTACACACACACACACGCGCACCACACACACGCACACACACACACACACACACACACACACGCACACACACACACACACCACACGCACACCACACACAACGCCACACGCACAGCAAAAACACACTCGCACAACGACACGCGCCGCACACGGCACACGGCACACGCCACACGCACACGCACACGCCACACGACACACGCACACGCACGCGCACACGACACACACACACACACACTCACCAACACGCCGCCAACACTACACACACAGGGCGCACACACGCACACAAACACACACACCAAACACACACACACACACACACACACACACGCACGCACACACACACACACACACACACACAGCACCACACCACGCACACGCACACGCACACGCACACGCACACGCACACGCACACGCACACGCACACGCACACGCACACGCACACGCACACGCACACGCACACGCACACGCACACGCACACGCACACGCACACGCACACGCACACGCACACGCACACGCACACGCACACGCACACGCACACACACACACACACACACACACACACGCGCACACACACACACACACACACACACACACACACGCGCGCACACACACACACACACGCGCGCGCACACACGCGCGCACACGCACACTAGGCTAGCATACGCTCGGAAGACTTTCGAGCCCTCCCCGCCGCCGCCCGAGGCAACGGCGCTGCGCTTCCGCCCGACTGGCCCGTGCGGGCCGCCTCCAGGCGGCGGCCGCCAGCCGGCCCAGCTGCGGGTCACACCCACCATGGTCGCTCGAGACCGGCGAAGACCCTCGCCGTGTAAGGGCGAAGGGCCCTCGCCCCGCCGCGACCGCTCCCGCCCCCAGATCCTGCCCCTGCCGCCTGCCACCGCAGCCGATGTTGTTTCATCTTGCTCTTCCTCCTCTCCTTATTTGTAACGTTTGCTGGATCAGTCAGTAATTGAAGGGTTTTCACTGAAGGATTCATACTTCTTTTCCAAAAACTCTGGCCCTGAATGTCGGTCTGGCGGTTTCGTGCTCGCCGTCGCCGCCCCGTCGCCGCCTCGTCGCCGCCCGCCGTCTGGCCTTCCATGTCGATTTGGCGGTTCCGTGCTCGCCGTCGCCGCCTCGTCGCCGCCCGTCGTCTGGGCCTGAATGTCGGTCTGGCAGTTCCTTGCTCGCCATCGCCGCCCCGTCGCCGCCTCGTCGCCACCCGTCGTCTGGGCCCGATTGCTGGTTTGGCGGCTACGTTGTCGCCGTCGCCACCCAGTCGCCGCATCGTCGCGGCTTCGCGTTACTTATGGGTTGTTCCACATCGATTGTTTGTTCTAGCATATGATCTAGATATCATCCCCGGTTTTTCAATTGAAACGCGCGGCCTCTCATTTGGAATGTCAAATATGATCCTGACCCATTGCCCATCTCAATTAGGATCTCGTACCATCCCAGCCGGGCCAATATCGAATGGCGCCGTCACCCCTGCCAAATACTACAATGCGTGCACACTTCTTCATCTTCAGAAATATTAGTTCAATAGCTCATTGCAAAAAGCGGGACGAAGTGCACAGGCGGGCGTCGACGCGCGCGCATCCCGAAATCATTCAAAAACGTTAGGTTTCGCACGGATTTCGAAATCGAGTGTCCCGAAAAATTGTTTCGCAACAGGAATGATCAAAAATGCCTGTGCTCGCGCTCTTGCGAATTTGAATGGAAGCCCCTGCTGCATCACAAGTTCCACCAAATGCGACCAAACGCGCCCCTCGCGCGCGCATGTCGAAGCCATTCGAATGCCCTTGCCCGCGTGTTGTCACAAGAATCCCTTGCAAAAAAACAGGGCGAAGTGAACACGCGCGAGTCGCGCGTGCGCCTGCCGACAACAAAACGAACCAAGAAAAACGTACTTCAGGTTTCGCTGGGATGTCAAAATCGAGTGCTCCGAAAACCTGCAAGAAAACATGTGGATGTGTAACATACATGAATCTTCAACAAAACTATGTCCGCGCTCTCTTTCGGACTCTCAAGAAGACCATCGGCTTTTAAAAATGCTCATCCAATACGACCAAACGGACCCCTTTCCGCGCGCGCATGTCGCGAGCACTCGAATGCCCTTTGCGCACGTGCTGGGAGGGCACGATCTAAAAAAATTCAAAGATGCGGGAGAAAAACCCAATTATAATCTTTTTAGGGCTGCAAGGCTGTAGGGCTGTAGTGCTATAAAGCTATAGGGTTATAGGGCTATTGGGCTATTGGGATATAGGTCTATAGGGCTATAGGGCTATAGGGCTATAGGGCTAGCGGGCTGGCCACCGAAATCGGCGACCCACCTCACCTAACCATATGAATCCGCCAGGACCCTACAGAGGCAAGCTCTGACTGGGGAATAAAAGCCACTCGCGCGCGCCGGCCGCATGCGACTATCGAAATTCCAAAACCTTCATAACCGACGCGAGAACACCATCATCGTCATCGGCGTGATCAGCATCGGCGCCGTCATTTCCCGTGCCGTCGTCCTTGTCATCATCGTCACCAGCATCGCTACTATCACCATCGTGTGTGCTGTTGTCGGCGTCGCCATGATACCGCGCCCGCCCGAATAACCGACTCGCACTGATGTGCCCGCGCGACAGCGCGGCCTGCGAAACGTTCTGGGAAGTCCCCAGCGGTCAGCGCCACCGCGGCTGCGTCAGTCGCCCCACACTAGCTGGCCGCTCTGCGCGCTTGCCTGCGCGCACTAGCGCCACCGCTGCGATGCAGCCAGCGCCAAACAGTCATCGCAATCGCCGCCGCCAAGGTTTTGCAAACCAAGTTACGGGTGGGTGGGTGGGTTGGATGATTGCACGAACACGGGAAACGGTCACGCGCGATGCAGGGTAGTCAATTGCGCCACACAAATTACACCACGTATAGTAAAACAAACATAGTGCACCGCATCGATTGCACCACATCGATTCTCCTTTCTAAAAAGAAAATAGACTCCCCCCCCCGGACTTATCGGTTCCCCCTGGGATAATACGATTTCATAATTATTCTGTACACTCGTCCATTCTAAAATGAAATCATACCATTCCAGCTAGGCCGGTTTCCCCCCCTGAGGTTCCCTTGTTTTTTTTTTGTTTGTTTTGAAAAAAACTATGCGGTGACATTGTTTGCTCTAACATAACACTTTTGCATGAATCCCTTGCAACAAATGGGACGAAGTGCACACGCGCACGTCATCGCGCGCGCATGCCGAAATCCTTCAAAAACCTTCGGTGCGGGAAGGATTTCGCAATCGAGCTTCCACCCAAAAAAAACATACAAAAACACATGGTTTCGCAACACTGATTGCTAAAAAAGCTTCCGCGCGAGCTCTTGCGAAGTCTTAACAAAACCCTAGTTGCTTCAAGATTTTCACAAAATGCTACCAAACGGGCTTCGCGCGCGCATGTCGAAATCTGTCGAACGCCCTTGCGCGTGTGCCGTCGCGAGAACCCTTTTGCAAAAACTGGACGAAGTGCAGACGCGCGCGTCGTCGCGGGCGTATACCGAAAACCTTCAAAACCCATCGGTTGTGGAAGGATTCCAAAATCGTGCGTCCAAAAAACCTTTTTAAAAAAAACCAAGGTTTCGCAACACGGATTTTCAACAAAAGCGTGCGCGCGCGCTCTTGCGTCGTCGTCGTCGTCGTCGCCGTCCTCCCTCCTCCCGCGTCTTCGTCGTCGTCGTCGCCTACGTCGTCCTCTGGCTTTCCTCGTGTTCGTCGTCGTCGTCCTCTTTGGCGTCGTGGTCGTTTCCGTCGTCGTTGTCGCCGTGGTCGTCCTTCCTCCTCCTCCCACGTCGTCGTCGTCCGTCGTCGGCGTCTCGTCGTCGTCCCTCCTATTTCGTCGTCGTCGTCGTTGTCGTCGTCGTCGTCTTCCCTCCTCCCTCGTCGTTGCCGTCGTCGGCGTCGCCGTCCTTCCGCCTTCGTCGTCGTTCGCGTCGTCGCCGTCCTCCCTCCTCCCTCGTCGTTGTCGTCGTTGTCGTCGTTGTCGCCGTCGTCGTCCTTCCTCCGCCCTCGTCGTCGCCTTCGTTGGCGTCGTGGCCGTCGTCTTCGTCATCGTCGGCGTCGGCGTCGTTGTCGTCGTCGAAGTCGTCGGAGACGTCGTCGGTGTCGTCCTAGTCGTTGTCGTCGGTGTCGTCGTAGTCGTTCTTAACAGGTTTTGCAAACCAAGTTGCGGGTGGGTGGGTGGGATGTTTGCGCGAGCAGTGGGGATAACGACTTCAAGTTCAGCAGAGTGGATTATCCTTTCTAAAAGCCCCCCCCCCGGACTTATCGGTTCCCCCTGGGATAGTACGATTTCATATATATCTATATATATATATATATATACATACATACATACATACAGACATACATACATATACATAGTCTGCACACGCGTCCATCCTAAATGTGGAATCATACCATCCCAGCTAGGCCAGTTTCCCCCCCCCGAGGTTCCCTTGTAAAAAACACTGTGCGGTGACTTTTTTGTTATAACATAACACTTTTTTTCGCGAATCCCTTGCAACAGACGAGACGAAGTGCACACGCGCGCGCTGTCGCGCGCGCATGCCGAAATCCTTCAAAAACCTTCGGTGCGGGAAGGATTTCGCAATCGAGCGTCCACAAAAAAACATACGAAAACACAGGGTTTCGCAACACTGATTTGCTAAAAAAGCTTCCGCGCGAGCTCTTGCGAAGTCTTAACAAAACCATAGTTGCTTCAAGATTTTCACAAAATGCTACCAAACGGGCTTCGCGCGCGCATGTCGAAATCTGTCGAACGCCCTTGCGCGTGTGCCGTCGCGAGAACCCTTTGCAAAAACTGGACGAAGTGCAGACGCGCGCGTCGTCGCGGGCGTATGCCGAAAACCTTCAGTTTCGGAAGGATTTCAAAATCGTGTACCCAAAAAACATACGAAAACACAAGGTTTCGCAACACGGATTTTCAACAAAAGCATGCGCGTGCGCTCTTGCGTCGTCGTCGTCGTCGTCGCCGTCCTCCCTCCTCCCGCGTCGTTGTCGTCGTCGTCGTCGTCGCCGTTGTCCTCTGTCTTTCCTCGTGTTCGTCGTCGTCGTCCTCGTTGGCGTCGTGGTCGTTTCCGTCGTCGTTGTCGCCGTGGTCGTCCTTCCTCCTCCTCCCTCGTCGTCGTAGTCGTCCGTCGTCGGCGTCTCGTCGTCGTCCCTCCTATTTCGTCGCCGTCGTCGTCGTCGTCGTCGTTGTCGTCGTCGTCGTCTTCCCTCCTCCCTCGTCGTTGCCGTCGTCGGCGTCGCCGTCCTTCCTCCTTCTTCGTCGTTCGCGTCGTCGCCGTCCTCCCTCCTCCCTCGTCGTTGTCGTCGTTTTCGCCGTCGTCGTCCTCCCTCCTTCCTCGTTGTCTTCGTTGGCGACGTCGTCGTCGTCTTCGTCGTCGTCGTCGGCGTCGGCGTCGTTGTCGTCTTCTGCGTCGTCGACGTCGGCGTCATCGTCGTCGCCGCCGCCGCTGTCGTCGTCGTCGCCGTCGTCGTTGACGTCGTCGTCGTCGTCGTCGGAGTCGTCGTCGTCGTCGGCGTCGTCATCGTCGTCGTCGTTGTCATCGTCGTCGTCGTCGTCGGTGTCGTCGTCGTCGTCGGTGTCGTTGTCGTCGTCGTCGTTGTCGGCGTCGTCGAAGTCGTTGGAGACGTCGTCGGTGTGGTCGTAGTCGTTGTCGGCGGCGTCGTCATCGTCGTTGTCGCTGTCGTCGTCGGCGTCGCTGTTGTTGCCAAGTGCCATGTGGTACCCACCGTCACGGTCTTAAGAAATTTTGCAAACCAAGTTGCGGGTGGGTGGGTGGGATGTTTGCGCGAGCAGTGGAGTGGACAATTCCCTGCGAACAGAAAATAATTCTCCTTTCTAAAAAGAAAATAGGCTCGACCCCCCCCCCCCAGACTTAACGCTTCCCCCTGGGATCGTATAATTTCATTGCTATATATATATATATATATAATGTATATATATATATATATTATGCACACTCGTCCGTCGTAAATATGAAGTCATACCATCCCAGCCAAGCCGGCATCCCCCCCTGAGGTTCCCATGTAAAAATATGCGGTGACATTTGTTGTTCTAACATAACACTTTCTCGCGAATCCCTTGGCAAAAAAACAAGACGAAGTGCACACGCGCGCGTCGTCGCGCGCGCATGCCGAAATCCTTCAAAAACCTTCGGTGCGGGAAGGATTTCGCAATCGAGTTCCCCAAAAAACATACGAAAACACAGGGTTTCGCAACGCAACATAGAGTTACTGAAAAAGCTTCCGCGCGAGCTCTTGCGAAATCTTAAGAAAACCACAGGTTTTTCAAGATTTTCACAAAATGCTACCAAACGGGCTTCGCGCGCGCTCATGTCGAAATCTGTCGAACGCCCTTGCGCAGTGCCGTCGCGAGAATCCTTTGCAAAAACTGGACGAAGTGCAGACGCGCGCGTCGTCGCGCGCGTATGCAGAAAACCTTCAGTTTCGGAAGGATTTCAAAATCGTGTGTCCAAAAAACCTACAAGAACACAAAAGCGTGCGCGCGCGCTCTTGCGTCGTCGTCGTCGTCGTCGCCGTCTTCCCTCCTCCCGCGTCGTTGTCGTCGTCGTCGTCGCCGTTGTCCTCTGTCTTTCCTCGTGCTCGTCGTCGTCGTCCTCTTTGGCGTCGTGGTCGTTTCCGTCGTCGTTGTCGCCGTGGTCGTCCTTCCTCCTCCTCCCTCGTCGTCGTCGTCGTCCGTCGTCGGCGTCTCGTCGTCGTCCCTCCTATTTCGTCGCCGCCGTCGTCGTCGTCGTCGTTGTCGTCGTCGTCGTCGTCTTCCCTCCTCCCTCGTCGTTGCCGTCGTCGGCGTCGCCGTCCTTCCTCCTTCTTCGTCGTTCGCGTCGTTCGCGTCGTCGCCGTCCTCCCTCCTCCCTCGTCGTTGTCGTCTCGTTGTCGCCGTCGTCGTCCTCCCTCCTTCCGCGTTGTCTTCGTTGGCGACGTCGTCGTCGTCTTCGTCGTCGTCGTCGGCGTCGGCGTCGTTGTCGTCTTCGGCGTCGTCGACGTCGGCGTCATCGTCGTCGCCGCCGTCGTCGTCGTCGTCGTCGTCGGTGTCGTTGACGTCGTCGTCGTCGTCGGTGTCGTCGTTATCGTCGTCGTCGGCGTCGTCATCGTCGTCGTCGTTGTCATCGTCGTCGTCGTCGGCGTCGGTGTCGTCGTCGTCGGTGTCGTCGTCGTCGTCGTTGTCGGCGTCGTCGAAGTCGTTGGAGACGTCGTCGGTGTGGTCGTAGTCGTTGTCGGCGGCGTCGTCATCGTCGTTGTCGCTGTCGTCGTCGGCGTCGCTGTTGTTGCCAAGTGCCATGTGGTACCCACCGTCACGGTCTTAAGAGATTTTGCAAACCAAGTTGCGGGTGCGTGGGTGGGATGTTTGCGCGAGCAGTGGAGTGGACAATTCACTGCGAACAGAAATCAATTCTCCTTTCTAAAAAGAATTCTGCACACTCGTCCATCCTAAATATGAAATCGTACCATCTCAGCCAAGCCGGTATCCCCCCCTGAGGTTCCCATGTTTTAAAAAAAAGCGGTGACATTTTTTGTTCTAACATAACACTTGTTTCCAAATCCCTTGAAAAAATGTGACGAAGTGCACACGCGCGAGTCGTCGCGCGCGCATGCCGAAATCCTTCAAAAACCTTCGGTGCGGGAAGGATTTCGCAATCGAGTTCCCAAAAAAACCTACAAAAACACATGGTTTCGCAACACAGAGTTGCTAAAAAAGCTTCCGCGCGAGCTCTTGCGAAATCTTAAGAAAACCATAGGTCGTTCTAGATTTTCACAAAATGCTAACACATGGGCTTCGCGCGCGATCCTGTCGAAATCTGCCGACCACCCTTGCGCAGTGCCGTCGCGAGAATCCTTTGCAAAAAATGTGACGAAGTGCAGACGCGCGCGTCGTCGCGCGCGTATGCCGAAAACCTTCAAAACCCATCGCTTTCGGAAGGATTTCAAAATCGTGTGCCCAAAAAACATACGAAAACACAAGGTTTCGCAACACGGATTCTCAACAAAAGCGTGCGCGCGCGCTCTTGCGTCGTCGTCGTCGTCGTCGTCGCCGTCCTCCCTCCTCCCGCGTCGTTGTCGTCGCCGTCGTCGTCGCCTACGTTGTCCTCTGTCTTTCCTCGTGTTCGTCGTCGTCGTCCTCTTTGGCGTCGTGGTCGTTTCCGTCGTCGTTGTCGCCGTGGTCGTCCTTCCTCCTCCTCCCTCGTCGTCGTCATCGTCGTCCGTCGTCGGCGTCTCGTCGTCGTCCCTCCTATTTCGTCGCCGTCGTCGTCGTCGTCGTTGTCTTCCCTCCTCTCTCGTCGCTGTCGTCGTCGGCGTCGCCGTCCTCCCTCCTTCTTTGTCGTTCGCGTCGTCGCCGTCCTCCCTCCTCCCTCGTCGTTGTCGTTGTCGCCGTCGTCGTCCTCCCTCCTCACTCGTTGTCGTCGTCTTCGTTAGTGGCGTCGTCGTCGTCTTCGTCGTCGTCGTCGGCGTCGTCGTCGTCGTCGCCGTCGGCGTCGTCGTCGTCCGCGTCGTCGTCGTCGTCGTCCTCGTCGTCGGCGTCGTCGTCGCCGTCGTCGTCGTCGGCGTCGTCATCGTCGTCGTCGGCGTCGGCGTCGTCGTCGTCGGCGTCGTCATTGTCGTCGTCGGTGTCGCCGCCGTCGTCGTCGTCGTCGTCATCGTCGGCGTCGTCGTCGCCGTCGTCGCCGTCGGCGTCGTCATCGTCGTCGGCGTCGTCGTCGCCGTCGTCGTCGTCGGCGTCGTCTTTGTCGTCGTCGTCGGCGTCGGCGTCGTCGTCGTCGGCGTCGTCATTGTCGTCGTCGGTGTCGCCGCCGTCGTCGTCGTCGTCGTCGTCATCGTCGTCGTCGAAGTCGTCGGAGCCGTCGTCGGTGTTGTCGTAGTCGTCGTCGGCGACGTTTTCGTCATCGTTGTTGTCGCTGTCGTCGTCGGCGTCGCTGTCGCCGCCAAGAGCCATTTGGTATCCACCGTCGTGGTCTGAAGATGTCTTGCGACCAAGTTGCGGGTGGGAGGGTGGGATGTTTGCACGAGCAGTGGAGAGGACAGCTTCAAGACAGTCGAAGTGGATTGCACCACATAGATTCTCCTTTCTAAAAAGAGAATAGACTCTACCCCCCCGGACTTATCGCCCCCCCTGGGATAGTATGAATTCATACATATATACATATACATATACATATACATATACATATTATATATATCTATATACTATATATATATATATATAATATATATATATATATATATATATATATATATATATATATATTCTACACTCCCGTCCATCCTAAATATGCAATCATACCATCCCAGCCAAACCGGTTCCCCCCCTAAGGTTCCGTTGTAAAAATCACTATGCGGTGACATCGTTTGTTCTAACATAGAACGTTTTCACGAATCCCTTGCAAAAAAAAGACGAAGTGCACACGCGCGCGTCGTCGCGCGCGCATGCCGAAATCCTTCAAAAACCTTCGGTGCCAGAAGAATTTCGCAATCGAGCTTCGAAAAAAAAACAGGGTTTCGCAACACTGGGTTGCTAAAAAAGCTTCCGCGCGAGCTCTTGCGAAATCTTAAGAAAACCATTGGTTTTTCAAGATGTTCACAAAAAGCTACCAAACGGGCTTCGCGCGCGCATGTCGAAATCTGTCGAACGCCCTTGCGCGTGTGCCGTCGCGAGAATCCTCTGCAAAAAAATGGGACGAAGTGCAGACGCGCGCGTCGTCGCGGGCGTATGCCGAAAACCTTCGAAACCCATCGGTTTCGGAAGGATTTCAAAATCGTGCGTCCAAAAAACCTACAAAAACCCAAGGTTTCGCAACACGGATTTTCAACAAAAGCGTGCGCGCGCGCTCTTGCGTCGTCGTCGTCGTCGTCGCCGTCCTCCCTCCTCCCGCGTCGTCGTCGTCGTCGCCTACGTCGTCCTCTGTCTTTTCTCGTGTTCGTCGTCGTCGTCCTCTTTGGCGTCGTGGTCGTTTCCGTCGTCGTTGTCGCCGTGGTCGTCCTTCCTCCTCCTCCCACGTCGTCGTCGTCGTCCGTCGTCGGCGTCTCGTCGTCGTCCCTCCTATTTCGTCGCCGTCGTCGTCGTCGTTGTCGTCGTCGTCTTCCCCTCCCCTCGTCGTTGTCGTCGTCGGCGTCGCCGTCCTTCCTCCTTCGTCGTCGTTCGCGTCGTCGCCGTCCTCCCTCCTCCCTCGTCGTCGTTGTCGTCGTTGTCGCCGTCGTCGTCCTTCCTCCTCCCTCGTCGTCGCCTTCGTTGGCGTCGTCGTCGTCGTCTTCGTCGTCGTCGGCGTCGGCGTCGTTGTCGTCGTCGAAGTCGTCGGAGACGTCGTCGGTGCCGTCCTAGTCGTTGTCGTCGGTGTCGTCGTAGTCGTTCTTAACAGGTTTTGCAAACCAAGTTGCGGGTGGGTGGGTGGGATGTTTGCGCGAGCAGTGGAGATGACGACTTCAAGTTCAGAAGAGTGGATTGCACAACATAGATTGCACAACATATCTTGCGCAACCGATGTTGCAACACACATATTGCACCGCAAAGATAGCACAACAAATGTTGCACAACAAATATGGCACAATATGACTTGTCCAACGTAGGTTGCGGCACATATGTTGCACCACCTAGATTGTTCCGCATAGATTGCACGGTATCAGACATTGAACCGCATAGACTGCACGACAATGACTGTCCAATATAGATTGCACAACCTAGACTGCAAACTCCAACAATGCACAACATAGATTACAAGAAATCTGTTGGGGTCCACGCTGGATACATGTACTTGTGTTGAGTTTCTATATCAGGAGTGTGCTCGGGATCTCAATCCCTGAGCTTTCCTGGCCCTTCCTGGAACAAACCTCCACCATTCGGCCCAAATGAGCTGGGCACTCACCGGGCAGGGCTTGACCTTTCCGTGGACAGTCGATCCGGTCCGATCCTTCCCCTCCGCCTCCCCCAAGATCAGCCCCTGGGCCTCTCCTGGGGCGCGACCAGACCAGAAGTCCGTTGCGGATCCAGCCGTGGCGACGAGGGGGGGGGCAGGAGGCCCTAAGAAGGCAAACAACCTTCAACCACATCCCTCTCGCCCTTCTCCTCCTCCCTTCTCCTCCTCCTCTTCCTCCTCCTCCTCCTCCTCCTCCGCCCCCTCCTCCTCCTCCCCCCCTCCAAGAACGACGACGGCGGCGACGACGACGACGACGACGATGACGGCGGCAGCGGCGGCGGCGACGGCGACGGCGAAGGCGAAGGCGACGGCAGCGGCGGCGGCGCCGGCGACGACGACGACGACGACGACAACGACGTCGGCGACGTCGGCGACGTTGGCGACGGCGGCGGCGACGGCGATGGCGGTGGCGACGGCGACGACGGCGACGGCGACGGCGGCGGCGACGGCAACGGCGACGGCGACGACGGCAACTGCGACGGCGGCGACGAGGACGGCGACGACGGCGACGGCGACGGCGGCGACGGCGACGGCGACGGCGACGGCGGCGACGGCGGCGACGAGGACAGCGACGACGGCGACGGCGACGGCGACGGCGACGGCGGCGACGGCGGCGACGTCGATGGCGACTGCGACGGCGACGGCGACGGCGCAGGGGCGGGACCGGCTGCGTGCCAGGCTCCGGGCTCAGGAGCGCCGCGAAGGAGAGGCGCTGGGTCCAGCCCTCGGATTGGCCAGCGGCCACGGGGGACCGAGCGCTGGAGGGACGGAGCAGCGCCATGCTGTCTGGCATGAAGCAGTCGGGGAGGAGGAGGAGGAGGAGGAGGAGGAGGAGGAGGAGGAGGAGGAGGAGGAGGAGGAGGAGGAGGGGGAGGACGAAGAGGAAGAGGAGGAGGAGGAGGTGAAGGAGGAGGAGGTGGAGGAGGAGGTGGAGAAGGAGGAGGAGGAAAAGGAGGGCGGATCCGTGCTCCATGTGTGTACCCACTGCGCCCTTTGATACCATAACTGGTCGTAGACATCTACAAGACGTCAGGCGAGAGCCCAATTGTGCAAAGGGGCCGTCCTCCACACCTCTTTGTTCAACACATTGTACACTTGTGTTCATGTTTTTGTTTCGGAAGTCTCACGCGGGAGCAACGTGCTGAAAAGGATACACCCTGCATCTCGCTAGCTGCTGGAAGCGTTTCATACAAATGCGCGCGGCACTAAGGCGATAGCCACATTGTGAAAGCCATTCGCCCTCCATTCTCGCAGCTGTTGGAAGATTTCAGGTCGAATGCGCGTGTCGCCAAGGCGATGGCTGCTTTTTGAAAACGACATGCCCTCCGTCTTTGTAGGTATTGAGATGTTGGAGCCTCGGGGTTGCTGGAGGTAAGGAAGCCTAAGATAAAACGCACGTAGCGTCCTAGCAACACGTCTAGTGGTGCGATGAGCAGAAGCTGGTCAGCGTGAAGAAGGATGCACGAGGAGGAGGTGGAGGAGGAGGAGGAAGAGGAGGAGGAGGAAGAGGAGGAAGAGGAGGAGGAAGAGGAGGAGGAGGAGGAGGAGGCAGAGGAGGAGGAGGAGGAGGAAGAGGAGGAAGAGGAGGAGGACCCAAAACAGTTAAAACAAATAACACAAAAATAGTCTGGGGACTATTTTTTGCATCTGGTTTGACCTTTTGGGGGTATGTTCGGGGTATTTCTATTTTTCGTCGAAAATCCCCCTGTAGGGGGACAGGCCCGACTCAAACCTGGAGTTCAGAAGCTGCGAGAAAAACCCGAGGACCCGCTTCCTCGGGACCCGCTTCCTCACGGCCGCAGGGCAACCTGCGCTGCCCGCGAGCCTCAAGGGTCTGGGACGACTGGCCCCCCTGGGGCCAGGTCACGCGACACTCGAAGCCCGAATTCCCCGAATGGGCTGCTTCACAAAGCTTGTACACCCCGAGCCTCCAAGTAGAGGCGCCAAGACGCCTCCGTACGCGACGACCTGGTAGAGCCACCGCGAGCATACATGTCAAGTTCCTCGCAGTCTTCGTAAAAGCAGGACCATGACAAGAACGCATGGACGTTTGCGGACTTGGAGGTGGCCAAGACGGCACATCGACAAACGGGACCCTGAATCCGGAAGTCCCCAGAACCCCCTAAGCCAAATAATACTTTCTGCCTCACGCAACATGCACAGCAACCTCTCCAGCTTTCCTATCACGCGTCGAGCAAGCAGTACATGCCATGCATGTCCTTGCCTTGCAGACAAGTGCAGCAGATCTGGCACCACACACGAAGGCGTGCCTAATCTATGAACAGCTGCCGGTGCCTAAGATATGCACACTGTGCACGCTACACTGGCTCTTTCTTTGGAGACGAAAAGAGGCGCGCGCCGAAATCCATTCCAGACGAAATTGAGGTTTTTCTTAGAGTTTCAGTGTGCAGGCGCGCCCTGCCGCGCGGTGGTTCCCAGACGCACCTTAGAGAGCGCTGACGTATAATGCGAGGCATTCACATTGCACGTTGCGCATGCTATCGCGTGCAAATCACGCATGGCTTGAGCTACTTCGCAGACGCTTTCTGGCGAGGCCATTCGAGGGCCCTATCAGGGCCCGCCGGGGTCGCCGAGTGCCGCGAGCTTCCGGCAGCCATTGTCGACAGTTGGCAAAAGCAACGTCGCCGAATTGGTCGCCGAAAGAGCCGTCGAAAGGGCCGCCGAGATTGCCGCCGAAGGAGCCGCCGAAAGAGCCGTCGGAAGGGCCGCCAGAATTGCCGCCGAAATTGCCGCCGAAATTGCCGCCGAAATCGCCGCCGAAATTGCCGCCGAAATTGCCGCCGAAATTGCCGCCGAAATTGCCGCCGAAATTCCAGATGGTTCCGCCGAGAAAAGACCGAATTTGACCTTGGCTGTGACTCTATGCCTGTGTCTGCGGCGTCATCGCGCTTACTGGAACAGCGATTTCGCTTGCGACGGGGCAATGAAAATTTCGGCGACTGAATTTCGGCGGCGATTTCGGCGGCTGAATTCCGGCGGCTATTTTGGCGGAGTTCGCAATTATTTCGGCGGCAATTTCGGCGGCAATTGCGGCGGCAAGTTCGGCGGCAAGTTCGGCGGCAATTTCGGCGGCAATTTCGGCGGCGATTTCGGCGGCAATTTCAGCGGCAATTTCGGCGGCGATTTCGGCGACGATTTCGGCGGCCCTTTCGGCGGCCCTCCTGGCGGCCCTTTCAAGGACCATTTCGGCGGTTTTGCTTTTGACAGCTGTCGACGAATGCTGCTGGGAGCCCGCGGCGCTCAGCTTCGGTAAAGAGTCGATGTACGGCGACGCAGACCGACCTGACCTCAGCCCGACGATGATTGTAACATTTGTTATCTTGTGGTTTTGGCGGTGATGATGGCGACGGCCGCGGTAATGTTTGGTTCAACATGGATGCTCGTCAGGGGGCATTACAGGCTGGCCTACGCGCCCAGCACTGCATGCTTTCAAACAAGAATTATCCCGGCAAAGCAACCTAACAGCCATGTGTAGGAGCATCTCTGGGTCGAACAGCATGTCGATGTATCATACGCACTAACTTAAAGCGGGCGCGTTACGTTCGGAGGAGGGATCAAGGAGAGGAGGCCGGCGAGGGGGGGGCTGCGCCCATCCGAGGGAACGGGGCAGCCCCCCCCGCCCCAAAAAATGTTTCGGCCTCTCAAGGCCCCCCCCGCTCCACGAATCCCATTGGGGGGTCGAGATCCCCGCTCTGCAGTGGGATTCGCGGAACGGGGCGCCCCCCAGGTGCTTGTTATCTTCGCGCTGGCGCCGGCAGTGTGCACCTGAGGGAGCGCGGGTTGAAATGAGTGAGGGATCAGGAAGGATGTGGAGGGGCGTTCCGCTCTGAAGCGCCCTCACAATCTGGCAAAACCGCAACCCCTCCCCGGGGGCACCGCGCGTGCTGGACCAGGCACATGCGTCGCCCTAAGTCGGCGCGCACATATGAGAGGCCCATGTTTGTGTGTCTGTCCCCCAGGAAGGCCCGACATGGCGAGCAGAAGACCCGAATAATTCGTCCGGTGTGTCTGTCCCCCAGGAAGGCCCGACATGGCGAGCAGAAGGCCCGAATAATTCGTCCGAGGGGCTCCCCAGAGGGGCTCCCCAGAAGGGCGCAGGGAGCCTTCCTCAGAGCCCTGGTGCGCACGACCTTGGCCGAAGGCCATCAGATATGCAAGTACAACAGTTCATGCAGGAATGTCTTGTGCATGTGCTGGCGCCACTGCTGCGAGCAGGCAGTGGAACGAGCGAGGAGGGGGTATCAACCTTGACCGCCCGCCCCCGCCCCCTTCCCTTGACCGCGCTCCGCGGCCGGGCGCAAGCGCGGCCGGTCGGGGCAGCCAGCCGGGGCAGCCGGCCGGGGCAGCCGGCCGCCCTCCCCTCCTGCTCGTCCTCCTCCTCCTCCTCCTCCTGCTCGTCCTCGTGCTCCTCCTGCTCGTCCTCTTTCCCCTGCTCCTCCTCCTCCTCCTCCTCTTTCTCCTGCTCCTCCTCCTCCTCCTCCTCCTCCTCCTCCTCGTCCTCCTCTTCCTCCTGCTCGTCCTCGTTCTCGTCCTCCTCGTCTTGCTCGTCCTCCTCCTCCTCCTGGTGCTCTCTCCTCCTCCTCCTCCTCCTCCTCCTCCTCCTCCTCCTCCTCCTCCTCCTCCT
>CAUYUJ010014654.1:330232-371037 GCA_963575745.1 Prorocentrum cordatum | reverse complement strand
CTCCTCCCCCTCCTCTTCCTGGTCGCCCTCCTCCTCCTGGTCGTCCTCTTCCTCCTGCTCGTCCTCCTCCTCCTCCTGCTCGTCCTTCTTCTCCTGCTCCTCCTGCTCCTCGTCCTGCCCCTGCTCGTCCTCGTCCTCCTGGTCTTGCTCGTCCTCCTCCTCGTCGTGCTCTTGCCCCTGCTGAAAATGTGGCCCAGGAATGGGAGTTCTGGGAAGTCGAAGAGCACGAAGTTGCCTACAGTTGGCTACGGTCATTCAAAATGTGGCCCGGGAATGGAGTTCTGGGAACTCGAAGAGCACGAAGTGGCCTACAGTTGGCTCCGGGCATTCAAAATGTGGCCCGGGAATGGAGTTCTGGGAAATAGAAAAGCACGAAGTGGCCTACAGTTGGCTCCGGGCATTCAAAATGTGGCCCGGGAATGGAGTTCTGGGAACTCGAAGAGCACGAAGTGGCCTACAGTTGGCTCCGGGCATTCAAAATGTGGCCCGGGAATGGAGTTCTGGGAAGTCGAAGAGCACGAAGTGGCCTACAGTTGGCTCCGGGCATTCAGAATGTGGCCCGGGAATGGAGTTCTGGGAGGTCGAAGAGCACGAAGTGTGTGACTGTTGGCTTAAAACGACTTCTGCGGCACCCTGTCCGGCACCCGCCCAGACCCCCCTGTGGAGTCATCTGCTGCTCTCTTTTGAGTCTTGTAGAAACCTATCAGTCTTCGCTGTTAGGTAAATTATCCCGGCAAAGCAACCTAACAGCGATGTGTAGGAGCATATCTGGAAGCATTCCCCTTAAGATTCAAATGAGAATCCAGTTGTAGAATTGTGCTGTTCTCGCAGTCGTAGTCGCATTCGCGATGACAGTCGCAGTGGCAACGGCAGTCACAGACACAGCCTCAGCCTCAGCCTGCCTCAGCCTCAGCCTCAGCCTGCCTCAGCCTCAGCCTGCCTCAGCCTCAGCCTCAGCCTGCTTCAGCCTCAGCCTCAGTCTGCCTTCAGCCTCGGCCTCAGCCTCAGCCTGCCTCAGCCTCAGCCTGCCTCAGCCTCAGCATCAGCCTCAGCCTCAGCCTCAGCCTCAGCCTCAGCCTCAGCAGCATTCAAAATGTGGCCCATTCAAAATGTGGCCCGGGAATGGAGTTCTGGGAACTCGAAGAACACGAAGTGGCCTACAGTTGGCTCCGGGGCATTCAAAATCATGCCCGGGAATGGAGTTCTGGGAACTCGAAGACCACGAAGTGGCCTACAGTTGGCTCCGGGCATTCAAAATGTGGCCCGGGAATGGAGTTCTGGGAACTCGAAGAGCACGAAGTGGCCTACAGTTGGCTCCGGGCATTCAAAATGTGGCCCGGGAATGGAGTTCTGGGAACTCGAAGAGCACGAAGTGGCCTACAGTTGGCTCCGGGCATTCAAAATGTGGCCCGGGAATGGAGTTCTGGGAACTCGAAGACCACGAAGTGGCCTACAGTTGGCTCCGGGCATTCAAAATGTGGCCCGGGAATGGAGTTCTGGGAACTCGAAGAGCACGAAGTGGCCTACAGTTGGCTCCGGGCATTCAGAATGTGGCCCGGGAATAGAGTTCTGGGAAGTCGAAGAGCACGAAGTGTGCGACCGTTGGCTTAAAACGACTTCTGCGGCACCCTGTCCGGCACCCGCCCAGACCCCCCTGTGGAATCATCTGCTGCTCTCTTTTGACCCCACTAGAAACCTATCAGAACAAGCTGTTAGGTAAAAACGACCCTACCCTAGGTTACAAGTGCGTGGTCTGTAAACCTCCTGGGAGCCCCCAAAGCCTAGAGCCGCCAGGACGCGGCACATCATGCAGGGTTTACCCTGTCAGCCCACAGGAGTTTCAGCGCACAGCGCCTCGTAAACCAGGGTAGGGGCGTTTTTTATGCCCACGAATAAAGACAGAAAAGCAGAGGATGAGGAGTGGGACAGGAGCCGGAGGTGGAGGTGGAGGAGCTGGAGGAGCAGAAGGAGGGAGAAGAGGCCGAGGAGGGATAGAAGGATGAAGGCGAGGAGGACAAAGGACGACGCGAGGGACGAGGACCAGGGAATGGTGGTGCAGGCCCCAGGTGCGTCGAGGCCCCTGGCCACACAAGGCCTCAGCCGACCTCGACCTGGGTGTTCCAGCGGGCCAGTCCTCGCCGCGGCCCTCCGAGTGGGGCTTGAAATGGCCCATGACCGCCAGGTTCAGCACGCTGACCGGGTCCCTCGCCAGCTCCCCAGGCCTCACGGCTCGCGCAAGGTCCCTGGCAACCAGGCCCAGGACCCGCTCGCAGTCGCTGGCGTCGCGCTTCAGCGGGGCCTTGGCCGGCCGCGGCGCCGGCTGTGGGGCGGCTGGGGGCTGCAGACGGGGACCTGGCGGCACGCGCGGCTGCGGCTGCGCCCGCACCTGCGCCTGCACGTTCCTCAGGATGCGCGCGACCCGATCTCTGCCGTACTCCGTGCCCGGCAGCGTTGCCAGCGCAGGACTTCCCCCGCCCGCGTGCAGGACGGGTCCTGGCGCCCGTGGGGCGCGGGCACTGCTGTGGCCGGCCACCAGCGGCTCTGGCACCAGTGGCACGCCCTGGCGGCAGCCCACGTCATTGAATGCGGCACGCGTCGGCAGGGACGTCTGGATCTCCATGGGGCCTGCCGCGCGCGGGGCCTGCCTGCCCAAGCAGTGAGACGCTCTCGGCGGTGCCAGTGGCAGTGGGCCCAGCACAGGCCCTGGTGCCAGCGAGGCGGCGTCGTTGGCGCTGCAGACCCCCAGCGGCGCTGGCGCCTTTGGCACGCCCTGGTGGCTGCCCTCTGTGCCAAGCGATGCTGGCGGCGTGGAGCTCTCCACAAACCCTGGCGCAAGCGAAGCACCGTCGCTGCTAATGGAACCCACCAGCGGCCCTGGTACCATTGGCTCGCCCTGATGAGCTCCCGCGCAGCGGGCTGCGTTGGGCAAGGCCGGCGGCGTGAGACTTCCCGCCAGCCCAGGCGCAGGCAGGCCGGCGTCGCTGCCACGGCCGCCCTCCAGAGGCCCTGGCGCCACTGGCACGCCCTGGAAGATGCCCTCGCAGCGAGCTGTCGGTGCCACCCCTCGAGGCTGCGCTGCCCTGGCCAGCGCGTAGGGCGTCAGGGCGAGGCGCGGCCTCGCCCGTCCTACCTGCGCTGGCATGTACGCAGCAGCGCTCTGCGCCCCCGCGCCAGTCTCCTCCAGGCGCTCGGCAACCTCAGCCGCAAGAGCAGCCGCAAGCGGATCGGCAACATCCTGCTTTCTGTCGTGCTTCGGCGCTGCTCCATGGGACGCCGACTCCACGGCGTCCCTTACCTCCTGGCGCACCTCGTCGACACTCTCTGGAGTCGTAGCCCAAACAAGGTTGGGTATTGTCCTCTGAGCCAACTTGTTGTCCATCTCCGAGGTCCAGTTGATCTGCTCCACTTCAACCGAAACCAACTCGATCAACGGGGCCACGACCTTCAACACGAAGCAGCGGCGGTTGTCTGCTGAAAACCACTGCCGCGATCTCTCATCGAACGATACGCGAATGGCGGGAAAGTCGGTAACCTTGCTTTCTCCAAGGGCCAGCGCCACCATAAGCTTGAAGACGCTCTGCCCGTCAGAAAATGTCTTCCAAACTGTCCTGCGCCGAAGGATCCAACTGTTGGGCACGCTGCACAGGGTCGGTCTGGGGGGGCCTCAAGTGTTTTTTGTATGTTTGGCTTCCTTTGGTCTGCTTCGTTCGTCGCCTATCTTAAAAATTATGTTTTTGGGGGGGGTGGCCTCAAGTGGGCGTGCATTTCGCTCCTTGGAGGAGCTCTCTCGCCAGGCTTCCCATGGGTCCAGCACGCTGGCGCTGTCCGCGAAGCCCTCGGACTCGGAAGCAGCACTCTAACGGGGAAGCCCCCCCCATCCCCCAGCCCAAGAGAGGACTGCCTGTGCAGCTTTGCCCTCCGACGATGTCCTCTGCGTGTTCTGGATCTCGCACGGGTCCAGCCTGACCACGCCGAGCTTGGTCTGCTCCTCTCACTGGGAGCGAAAGACCCACGCCTCCGTCTGCCACCCTTCCTGCATAGACCTCCCTTCAGACCTCCTCTCGGGGGGAGATATGGCCAGTTCCGGAAACCGCGAAAACCACAATAAGTGTATCTTGTTGGAAACAAATGTGTTACTTTCGCCAGCAGCTGCCAGCCTTCCGCCAGCTTCCGCCGGGGGAGGCGGCCTCGCGTTGCTCCCGCCGCCTTCCGCCTTCCGCCGCCTTCCGCCGAGGACGAGGTGCCAACTCCTTCGATCCTCGAAGGCGAGGCCCTGTCTGGAGCGCGCCGTCCAGGTGGAGAGCGGCGGGAGCTGGGAGGGCGGAGCGCGCGCAGAAAGGGCAAACGAAAACAGCATGCGCAGCAGGCATCTGGACACTGCCACAGTGCCTGGCCAGGGCCACCCTGGGCCCTCGCACGGTGCAAGGCCCAGGATGGTTCCGTCCAGCCACGGTGGCGGTGCCTGGCTGCACTCCACGGGGGGAGAGAGGACGAGGGGGGGGGGGGCAGAGAGCAGGGCAAGAGAGGGGGGGCAGCGGGAGCGGGGAGCGGGGGGCGGAGCGAGACGCAGGAGCGAGGCACAGGAGCGGGGAGGGGAGGAGGGAGAAGCAGGAGGGGGGAACGGGGAGCGGAGTATGAGCATGAGGGTGAGGGCGGACACGAGGGCTGGGATGACCAGGAGCAGCAGAAGCAGGATGGCGAGACTGATGATGAGGAGCAAGACGAAGGGGAGGGATAGGGAGGACGCAGCCCAAGGCGCGACGATGGCGGACCACTGCTGCCCATGCCAGCACGAGAGGGACACAAGAACGGGAGGAGGAGGACGACGACGACCACGACGACGACCACGACGACGACCACGACAACGACGAAAACGACGGAGATTATAGAGACGGCAGAGACGGCAGAGACGACGACGACGACGACGACGACGACGACGACGACGACGACGACGACGACCAGCAGACCTTGCCGCTCGCGAGCCGCAGCCGCTCGGGCCCGTCGTCGCCTTGGAGGCACCCCCCGACCAAGTTCCACCTGCGGCCCGATGCGCCCCGACCCATCCGCTCCGACTGGGACGCACACCAGCGATCGAGAACTCGCCCGACCAGAAGAGGAGGAGGCAGGAGGGAGGAGGAAAGTGGAGGGAGGAGGAGGAGGAGGAGACAGGAGGAGACAGGAGGAGGAGGAGGAGCAGGAGGAGAGGAGGAGGAGGAGACAAGTGGGAGGAGGAAAGTGGAAGGAGAAGGAAGAAAGGAGGAGGAGCACGAAGAGTACCAGGGAGGTATGAGGATGGGGAAGCTGAGGAGGAGGACGAAGAGGAAGAGGACGAGGACGAGGAGGACGAGGAGGCATGAGGAGCAGGGAGGAGGGCGCCAGAGGGGAGAGGATGAGGAGGATGAAGAGGAGGAGGAGGAGGAGGATAATGAAATCAAGACGAATCAACGATGCTGAAGTACAGCATCCCGTCCCAAGGCCCTGCCCACCATCCCCAACGAGCATCCATAGTGTTTGACTGCGCGGAGCACCCCCCTTGAAAGACGAGCGCCCCACGGGCCTGCAGTGCAGGCGGAAGCTCCGATCTGAAGGAAGTCACCCTCCATCCTACAAGAAATAAGCAATGCGACGAGGTGGGGTTCTGAAGCTCTCGCAGGGGCCCAACGAGGGCCCCGCTTTGAAGAGGAACCACCCTGCGTCCGTGTAGCTCCTCCTCCTCCTCCTCCTCCTCCTCCTCCTCCTCCTCCTCCTCCTCCTCCTCCTCCTTCTCCTCCTCGGTATGAACTCCTGGTCGCTAGATCACACGACTCCAGCGAATGCCCGATGTTGGAAAGGAGCCGCCATTCATCCGCGCAAGTGTTGCACAATGCTACGATTGAGGTCATATTTTTTGGATGAAGTCTCAGGCGATAGCCGTCTCTAAAACGTACTGGCCTCCGTCCGTATGACTGCTAAACGCGTTTGAAACAAATGTGCATGGCGCCGGGAACCACATTCGCAAACGACCGGCCCTCCTTCCGTGTCACTGTTGGAAAATTGTAAAACGAATGTGCGCGGCGCTAAGGCGAGAGCCTGAAAACGACCAACCCTCTATCCGTGCACGTGTTGTAAACTGCAAGCTTCAAGTTAACGTATTGGACGGTAGTATCAAGCGAAACGCCCAGCCAGGCCTACGGACACCTCTCGTGGTGCAGAATGGAAGAATTATTCATAACGAAGGGGATATGAAAGGACGGGGACTAGAAATAACACAGGAGACATCAATGACAAGCCCCCTCCTCATGAGTCCGTACATGCCTTCGATTCACTACAAGAAGCACCTCTTGAATAACGAGCGTGCAGCAGGCCTGCAATTCAGGCCTTGTAAAGGAATTCTGCAGCGAGAGTCCCATTTTGATTTTGAGAACGCACCGCCTTCCAGCCGTGTAACTATCACAAACATTCAAAACGAATGTGCGCGGTGCTACGGCGAGAGCCCCATTTTGAAAACGTACCGCCCTCCATCCTTGTAACTACTCGAAACCCGAAGCTTCATGAGCCGCGCCGAGGAGGTTTCGAGCGAAACATCCGAAGTCTGATGGTGCGACAGGGAGTACTTGTCTATATGGAGAATGGGTGGTGGAGGAGGGGGGAGGAGCAGGAGGAGGAAGAGGAGGCTGCCTGGCTGGCTGGCTGGCTGGCTGGCCAGCCCTCCGGGAAAGCGCTCGGGCACGCGGGCACGGACCCTTTTCAGCAAGTTGGTACCAGGCGCAGGGGTAGGAGGAGGAGAAGGAAGAGGAGGTGGTGGAGAAGGGGAGAGGAGGAGCAGGAGCACGAGGAGGAGCAGGAAAAGTGGACGACGACGACGACGCCGCCGACGACGCCGACGACGACGGCGACGACGATGACGACGGCGACGACGACGACGACGCGACGGCGACAACGACGGCGAGAACGACGACGGGCGGGCCGGGAGCCTCTGAGGCTGCCGCCGTGTCTGGCCGGCATCCTCGTTGGCGCGGGCTCGCGCACGCCTCCGAGCACCCCTGGCGGCCACCAGCCTGGCTCCAGCACCAGCGGCGGCACGTCCTACAGAACGCCGTCGCCGCCGCCGACGCCGCCGCCGTCGCCGGCGTCGTCGCCGCCACCGCCGCCTTCGTCGTCGTCGCCGACCTTATTTGTCGTCGTCGCCGCCGTCATCGTCGTCGTCATCGTCAGCGTCAGCGTCATCGTCGTCGTCATCGTCGTCGTCGTCAGAGTCGTCGTCGTCGTCGGTGTCGTCGTCGTATTCGTCGGCGTCGTCTACGTCGGCGTCGTCGTCTACGTCGGCGTCGGCGTCGGCGTCGGCGTCGGCATCGTCGGCGTCGTCGTCGTCTACGTCGGCGTCGTCGGCGTCGTCGTCGGCGTCGTTGGCGTCGTCGGCACCGTCGTCGGCGTCGACGTCTGCGTCGGCGTCGTCGTCGTCGGCGGCGTCGTCGTCGCCGCCGTCGTCGTCGCCGCCGTCGTTGTCGTCGGCGTCGTTGTCGTCGGCGTCGTTGCCCTCACGACGAGAAGAGGGCTGGGATCCTCCCCCCTCTCCAGAGACGCCCGTCGGAGCGGTGCACGACCGCCCCTCCTTCACTCGTCGTCCAAAAGTGACGACGGACGGTTATGTTGGAGAGAGCGTGATCCACCGCCGCTTTACTGTGGAAAATTCCCCCCCCTCTTCCTCCGGAACCCGGGGTCCCCCCCCACCGAAAATCCCCCCCCTGCTGGAACCGTACCCCCCCACCCTCTTCCCCCGGGCAAAGCCCCCCCCTCCCCTACCCCCCCCCCCTCCGGAAAACCGGAGGGGGGTCACCACAAGTTCGAACCCCCCCCCCCCCTCGAAAAAACCGGGGGGGGGTCACTACCAGTTCGAACCCCTCCCCCCCCCTCAGAAAACCAGAGAGGGGTCACTACCGGTTCGAACCCCCCCTCCCCCTCCGGAAAACCGGGGGGGCGTCACTACCGAACCCCCCACCCACCCCTCCCCCTTCGAAAACGGCTCGAACCCCCCCCAACCCCTCCGAAAAACAAGGGGGGGTCACTACCGGTTCGAACCGCCCCCCCCCCCACACCCTCGAAAACCGAAGGGAGGTTACTACCGGTTCGAACCCCTCCCCCCCCCTATCGAAAACTGGGGGGTGTCACTACCGGTTCGAACCCCCCCCCCTCGAAAACCGGGGGGGGGTCACTACTGGATCGAACCCCTCTGCCCCCCCCCCACGCTCACCGCCAGCAAACAACTCTGGGTCTCTACCACGGTCCGCAGCACATCATCCCCCACCCCACTGCTGTCCCCAGCACCACTGTCCTCACCACCACTGTCCCCACTGTTCCCACCACCGTCACCACTGTCCTCACTAGTGCCCCTACCACTGTCGCACTGTCCACACTGCCCCCACCACTGTTCCCACCACGGTTCCACTCTCCCCACTTTCTCCACGGCCCCAACCACTGTCCCACTGTCCCCACTGTCCCACTGTCCCACTGTCCCACTGTCCCCGCCGCTGTCCCACTGAGCTGTCCCTCTGTTCCCACCACTGTCCCCACTGTCCCCACCACTGTCCCTACTGTACCTCTGTCCCATTATCCCACCGCCGTCCTCGCCACCGCCCTCACCACTGTCGCCACCACCACTGTACCCTCCACTGTCCCACTGTTTCCACAACATTCCCACTGTCCCCACACCACTGTCCCACCACCACCACCGTCCCCACCACTGTCCCACTGTCCCCACCCCCCCGTTTTTCGAGGGGGGGGTGTTCGAACCTGTAGTGGGGGGGGTTCGAACCAGTAATGACCCCCCCCCCGGTTTTCGAGGGGGTGGGGGACGGGTTAGGAACCCCCAGTGAACCCCCCCAGTTTTCCGCCAGCAGCGGTAGAACACGCTCTTTATTTTGTTGTGGTCGCCCCTGGGGGAGGCTCAGGGCCGTCAGATAACGACTGGGGATGGAAAACTGGTCCCGGGGAAAAGGTCCCGACCTCAAGGGACCCACGTCGCGAGAATCCAAACGTCGGAGCTCTGGGTATCCCAGGCGCCCGTCCTTGACCTCGACGGGCCACACGGCCTCCCTCATAGAGGCATCCCAGATGGGGCCGGAGTCGATGGAGTCGGAGGATCTCGCCGCATCGGCGATGCATCGCCGATGCATCGTAGATGCATCGCCGATGCATCAGCGACGTCGGCGACACAACGGCGACGTACGCGGAGAGAGCATCGGAATCCGCATCGAGCCGCATCGCCAAAGCATCGCCGACGCGGCGCGATCCTCCGACCCCATCTGCTCCGACCCCAGCTGGGAGGCCCAAACCTCAGCACCCTGCTCGGGACGCGGTTGTGCTCGTCGAGCCAGCCCCTGCGGCGCAGGACCAGCAGGGCCACGTAGAAGAGCTGCACCTCCACGCCGGGCGGCACCGCGGCCGCGCGCGGGGCGCCCTCGAAGAAGCGGCGGGCGTCCGCCTTGTGATGGGGCATCGCTGCGGTCCGCGAACCCTTGGACAGCGCATCGTCGCGGCGGCCCCAGCGACACGGTGTGCCTTGCGAGGGCACGGCGTGTCGCTCCGCTCCGCGGGGCGGGGGGCCAGGAGGGGCTCGAGACGGGGAAGCCTGGGGAGTGGGAACACGGACAGCGTGTCGCACCGAAGCGCGGTGTGCCAGAACCCTGGCGGAGCGGCTCGCTGCCCGAAAAGTCTCCGGCCGTCGGGGGGGGCCCGCTCAGGGGGGAAACGTCGAGCTGGAACCAGCGACACATCGCCGACAGATCGGCGACAGGCCCCAATCAGCGACTCCGCACGCTCCTGGGGCAGGGTGGGCAATCGGGCCCCGATCGGCGATGAATGGGCGATTGAGGGTCGATTCGCCCCCGCCTGAGCCTATTCCTGGGTGGTTTCTGGGACATCTATCGTGCCTCTGGCGGCCGTTCGGGACGATCTGGGCAGTCCCAGAACGCTCTCGGCAAGGCGCAGCCGCTGGAAGGCATCCCGAGGCAGGAAAGCCACCGAGATCCAACGAAAACGCCCAGGAAAAAAATCAGCCCTCGAATCTCGGAGCTCCAACGTTGCCCCTGACTGCCTCCGCCAGCACGCAACCCCCGCCTGGGCCCGGCAGCACAAGCCCGGGGCCACCCGCATGCGAGGCGTCGACCAGCAGTGGCACCTTCGGCACGGCGGCGTCCTCCTCCTTCTGCGTCCGGCCCCTGATGGTGGCCTGGCCGCTGGTGAGCTTGGCGACGTACAGCCAAAGCAGCTTCTTGGCGTTCCCGAAGTTCGGCGGCGCGCCCAGGGGGGGGGAGTCAAAGGGGGTGGGCCTTGCTGGAAGGCGGCGGGGCTTCTCAGAAGCCTTCCCGCCTTCTGAGAAGCCGCCTGCGTCGTGGGAAAAGGCTGAGATAGCTTCTGAGAAGGCCGGCCCCTTCTGCCTTCCCCCCTGTGCGCGCCGCCGAGAAATTCACCTGTGCACCGGTGCTGGGGCAAACGTACGGGTGCATGCCAGGGATGCGCTCGAAGCCCACTGGCAGCCGGCCCGCGGCGGGAGACGGGCCAGGCAGCGACTCGTCTGCCGCGACTTCTTGCATGAGCCCAGCCCTCTGGATCTCCACGGGTGGGTCGTTCTCCACGTAGAATATGGTCGCCCTAGGCAGTCGTGCTCGGCCAGCGCCTTGGATGTGGGCCTTCGAGGTGTGGATGGCACTGAAGCGGACCACGAACGCGCAGGCGGAGACGTCCACGCCCTCCTCGGCGCAGTTGGTGCATACGAGAAGGCGCGACTTGCCAGTACGAAACCTCCAGAATGCATCGTTGCGGTCCTGCTCTTTCATAGACCCGGTGCCCGAAGTGACCTCCACATCCATGCGGAGCTCGTCTTGAAGCAACTTGGCCAGCGGCATGGCCAGGCTCACCTCGGACACGAACACCATGCCGTGCAACTGCTGGTCAGCAAACGTCCCCCGCAGAACTCCCACAACCGCTTTCACCTTGTCGCTGACTGCTTTCACTGAAACCGCATCCAAAATCTCCTGCTTCACCTGCACCATGGCCGCTCCGATGCCCTCTCGGAGGGCGTCCAGGTGTCCCTCCAGAAACAGGGCATGCCGCTCTGTCTCGGGCATCGCTTTCCCGTCGTCGATCTTGGCCTCGATCTGGGGGACGATGCCGTGCTCGAGCGACCAAACGAAAGCGTCCCGACCAAGCTGCTCGAGGACAACGCTGGAGGCACGGATAATCTTCTGGAATGCCTTTTCGCTCGACTTCACACCGTGCTCCGTAACGCACTCGAGCACAATTCTGCACAGTCGCTCCGCGAGGCACCTGGTGCCCTCGGGGGGCACCTGAAAATCTACCTTTCTGAACTTAGGTGGGTAACGAGGTGGCCCTCTGCACACTTCTATGCGCGCCTGCATAGCGTCAACAAGAGCCTGGCGATGCTCCTCAAAAGTATGGCGCTGTTCGGCCTTGCACTTCACGATGGAAGCAGTGAGCCCCAGAACCCGCACACGCGCGTGCGGCTTTCGGCGCGGGCGCTCGTTCTCGGCGTCGCAGTGCAAGTGTGCCATCAACGCCGCCGCGTCCGACTCGCCAGACACATGGTGGCATTCGTCGACCACGAAGAGGGAGAAGTCTTCCAGGCGGAGGAAACCTGTGTCGATGAGAGCTTGCCTGAAAACCTCCGGGGTGCCAACGAAGATGTCGTATCGACCTCGGCAATCATCCCACTCGTCCTTGCCCCACTGGCCAGCGGTATACCCCGTCACCTCCACAACCCTCGCCTGAGATAGGAAAAGAACGAAGTCTTGCGCGAGACGACGCGGCCGCCTGACGCGGTAGCCTACGCAGGCCGCTAGCGCGGCGCAAGTCTTGGAGAAGAGGGCACTTACGTGCTTCCTTGCGCAGTGGCCTACGCAGGCCACTGGCGCGGCACACCGCTTGAAGAATAGAGCACTTACGCGCAGCGGACAGCTCACGCGCGAAGGCCCGCGCACCCGACTTCGCTCTTCTACGCCGCCCACCTGGCGCCCAGGAGGCTCGCCAGCCTGCGGCGGGGCAAAGAAGTCTGAGAAGCGCTCGAACTGCATGTGCGCCAGCAGCCTGGAGGCCGTCGTCGTCGCAGCCGCCGGCGCCATCGCGGTCATGGTCGTGGTCGCTGTCGCCGCCCTCGCCGCCGCCGTCGCCAGCGGCCTAGAGAGCGTTGTCGTCGTCGTCGCTGTCGTCGCGGCCGTGGTCGCCGTCGCCGTCGTCTTGCCGTCGCCGTCACCAGCAGCCCCGCAGCCTGTTGGGCGCCGTGAAGGCCACCTTGCCGAGCTCCAGCGCGCGCTCTGCGGCCAGCAGAGCGACCAGCGTCTTGCCCGCGCCGGTCTCGGCGCTGACGATGACGTTCTCGCGGAGCGCCCGCTCGGCGGCGCGCAGCTGCCACTCGTGCGGGCCGAGACGTCGCGACGCGGCCATCCGATCCAAGAGAGGGGGGGCGCCGCAGGGAGGGCCACTGCGGAGGCGAGCGGGGGCGACTGAATGCGCGCGCCTGGCGCCCCCATGCTCAAGCCCCGTGCTGCGTTCGCGCTCGAGCCCCACGTGGCTGGAAAGGAAAAGGATAGGGAAGGGGGAGAGGGAGGGGAAGAGGGAGAGCGAGGGGGGAGAGGAGAGAGGAGAAACAAAAAAAAGTGCGCTCGCGCCACACCTGACGTCCTATCCCTCTCTCCTACGTATCCCTTTCCATTGCGCTGTCTTGTCTCTATCCGTGGACGTGTGACATAGCCGGCCTCGAACTCCAACAAAAAAGACCCCATCGCTTTATGCGCAGTCGGACAGGGGGAGCTGCGAACATAGGAGGAGGAGGAGGAGGAGGAGGTGGCGGGTGAGCAGGAGGATGAGCAGCAGAAAAACGCGGAGGAGGAGGGGGAGGAGGGAGACAAGGACGAACAGCAGCAGCAGAGGCATGGGGTGGGAGGAGCAGGACAATCAAGAGGACCACGGAAGGCGGAGGAGGGGAAAGGAGCGGGGCGACAACTATGAGAGAGGGCTCAGATCCAGAAGTGTGGCCCTCCTGAACCACGGGAGCACAGCGCCGATCCCAACATGAGGCCCATGCAGCAGTGCGAGCACCGTGTTGGAAGGACCAAGACCGTTCGGATTGGAACAAGCGCACGAGACGACAAAAACAACTCTTGCCAATCCTGTGCAATAAACTACGCGGAGGGAGCGTGCCTCTCATCGAAACAAGCGAATGAGACGACAAAAGAACTCGTGCCAATCCTGTGTAAAAAAACTGCGCGAGGGGGGGGGCGCCTCTCTCGGCGCGCCTTCGCGGGAGAGTGGAGAGCAGCACTCCTGTTGTCCAACGGTAGAAGGGCGAGGCAGGTGCGCCTGCGCCACATCTGGCCATCCTGCCCCCGTCCCCTCCCACTGCCGGAGTTCCCAGAGCAGCTTGTCTGTACGGGTCCTGTACAAGGCCTCTACGGCCTGCAGGCTTAGGTCGGGCATGTCCTCCTACAGACGGAAGAAATATTCCAAAAGTGTCCCAAAGAATCGTCCCCTGACTATTTCAGATTTTTCTTGAATGATCCTCTTGTAGAGGGACATGCCCGACTTACCTGGAAGCCGCCTTCGCGATCAAAACCAGTGGCCCGCGGTTTCTGGTAGTGGTCTCTGGTCGTCGCCTCCGGCCGTGGCTCGTGGCCTCTGGTCGTGGCTCGTGGTCTCCGGCCGTGATCGCGGCGTTGGTCCATAGCGTTGTAGTCCTGAGCAGGCCATGGCAGCGGGGAGAACTCACGCGGGGATGACGAACAACTCCGTGCGGGCGCCCTCTTCTCTGACTTGGCCGCGGCAGGCAGGTGACTGGACCTCATGATCGGCGTGGCAGGCGCCGAGGCGTGGCAGGCGCCGAGGCGAGAGCATCGTTTCGAGCAACTGGGGGCGCTCCGAGTGGAAGAAGACACGTACGGGAATGAGTCTGCTGAAGTCGCACGCCAAGAGAAACGTGCGCGGGAGTGAATGGTGAAAAACACAACGCGGTCAGGGGAGAGAAGGTAGCCGTATTCATCTTGCGCAAAAACCGGAGATGCGGAAAGAGAGAGGGGCAGACGAGAGGGTGGCCGCGACAAGCAAGCCCAGCCTCCCAGTCAGCTGCTATGACCGCCGTTCGCCCTCGTCTGATCACCGGCGCTGGGCTCCAGAACAGGCCTCTCCCCGACGGAAGGCTCGGGATGGCAAGTGCCGGGGCAGGGGCGCTCGCTCGGTGCGAGGGCCGCGACCAAGCCGCCGGCCCGCTCGTGCAGATCGCAGCCCGACGGGCCATATTTTCATGGGAGTCGGCAATTAATCGTGTCTGTGTGTTTTGTTCACCCTCCTGAAATTCAAATGACGCAACTTGCACAGATGCACCGCTCTGGCAATCTTGGATCCAACCAAAATGCATCTCTTTTGGAGGAACGGCTTTCTCCTGCCGGATTCCGCCGGCTGAGCCGGCCTCGTTTTGCTTCCTCTGGCTTCCGCTGGCCTTCCGCCACCTTCCGCCGAAGAAGAGAAGTCAGTTTTTCGATCACGCGAAGGCGAGGCCCCTTCTGGAACGCCATACGTACCCTCGCAGTCTCGCCCCTCCCTCTCAGATCATCTCCCTCCCCATCCAGAAGGAGGGCAAACAGGAGCGCAAGCAGCAGCTGCGGAGGTGCGGCGGCAGCTGCTGTGATGATGGGAGGAAGTGAGGTGAGGTTAAGAAGGTCGGCCGACAAGACAATGAATGCGGGCAGCACGAGAGGATGCGAGAATACGGCAGCCTCCCTACCGATGAACACGGATCAAACGAAGCAGGCCACGGGGAGGGCCTCTGGCTGTCAAACCCCGTCAGCCTGCATGAGCTTCGCGTCTATCATCTGCTGGGCGCTTGCAATGCCGTGCGAGCTGCCCGTTATCTTCACGGTGCTGTAGCCGAGCTCCTTCGTGGACTGGTCCAGCGAGCACCGAGCGCCGCTGGTGGTCTCGATCTCCCGGAGCACGACGCCCCCCTTGCCGAGGAGCCAGCCCACCTTCTTCTGCTCCACGGTCATGTCGAAGGTCTCGGTCCCCGCCCCGGCGTCCACGAGCTCGTCCGCGCCACCCTGCCCGCCCTTCTCCGCCATGGCCAGGGAACTCTGGATGCTGTCCAGGGCTGCCTGCACTGCGTTCCCCGGGCCCGTGACCTTGACCAGCGTGTACCCAAAATCCTTGGTGCTCTGGTCACACGAGATCTTGCACCCGGTCGTGGCCTCCATCTGCCGGATCGTCTTGCCGCCAGAGCCGAGCAGCCACCCGACCCAGCGCTGCTCGACCTGCAGCTCTACGGTCTGGCTCCCTATCGTGATGCCAGGCCCCTTCGCTTTCGGCGCCGTCACCGCCGCGGAAAGAGGTCTTGCTCCAGCGCCAGCAGCTGTGGCTGTCAGGGGGTCTCCAGCGAGCTGCACGAGCCCGCTGTCGGCTGCCGTGGGGTCCACCTGCGCAATCTTCTGGTACATGAGGGCGTAGGCACTCTGTATCTGGGGAGTGGTGCCGCTGACGACGGCCACACTGTAGCCCTCCATTTTGGTGGCCTGGTTGATGGAGATCTTCGCTCCGGTGCCGAGCTCCATTTCCTTGAGGACCGAGCCAGACTTGCCGAGCAGCCAGCCCACCCACTTCTGCTCGACCTGCAGCTGCATGGTCGTCTCGCCCGCCGAGCCCGCCAGCGGAGCGCCGCCCACCTGAGCGACGATAATTTTCTATATATTTTTTGGGGGAGAGGTCTTGCGCGATACCGCATCGCGACCTTACGCAGTGGCTTATGCGAGCCGCCAGCGCGCCACACTGCACAAACGAGGGCGCTTACGCTCAACCTGCGAATGTCGTGACGATCTTGGAGGCCGCCGGGGCGTCTGAACTGCTTGGGGACACCAAAGCCAGCCAAGAGAGGGATAAAGCCAAATCCTCTCAGAATCGGTCTCTGGATCCCTCCAAAGATCCACCTCGCACAGTGTTTTAAACCGGACCGGTTTCCTGATGGCCCCGAAAACAGCCAAAAACCCTCCCGAACCCAGAACCTCGAACCTGCCCGCCCTTCCTGCTGGCCAGAACCAGTGCTGGGCCACCTCAGACCCCACACGGCTCCAATCGGCGCAGTCGATCCCGATTTTCTGCGTCGCTCACCTGGGAGAGCTTCCCCAGCACGAGTTGCTTCGCGGCGGCCACCTGCGCAGGAGGCCCGTCGATGTGCACGGTGCTGAAGCCCTGGTCGCGGCTGGACTGGTCGATTTTTATCCTGACGCCGCACTCCTGCTATCAGCTGCCCCGATACGCAACACACACGACGCAGCGTGTTGAGCTCAAAAATGATAGTCTGGCGAGATAAACTCGTCGAAGTGTGGACCGACACGTGCCGAGCCAACACGCAGCGTGTTGACACGGACATTGTGGGCACGGTACGTGTTTCCTTTCAGCACGGGCTTTGGAGTCCCGAAACGGTGCGGTGACAGACCGTGCGGTGACCTCGGAACCCCAAGAGACCTCACCGCACGGTCCGTCACCGCGCGGTCTTGGGACCCCGGAGGCCCCTGCCGCCCGAGACATCCTCGGAGAACGACCCGAGTCCAAAAACCGTGCGGTGACCCCGAATCCCCACCGACGCACCGCACGGTGTGGTCACCACACCGTTTGGGGGCCCCCGAGCATCAGGGCAGCCGAGCTCCTGCTCGATCTCCCGGCATAGGCCGCCCCCCTTGCCCAGCAGGTAGCCCACCAACTTCTGCTCGATCTGCACCTGCTCCTGGCCAGACGCGCCGCAGCCCTTGCCGACGAACCCCCCAGCCATGGCGCCGCCGCCTCTGCCCGCGCCCCCGATGGTCACGGTGAAGCCAGGCGTGGACGACGCACCGCCGCCCCGGAGCGTGAACATCGGCTGGCCGCTGGTCAGAGGGGAATCCAACTGGGGCGGGGACCCGGAAGGGGGTATGGCGGAGGATCCAGGGCACGACGTTGGCGGGGAGGGAGGCAGCCCCGAGCAAGCTTCCCCGAGGGCCACCCCCGTCCTCTTGGGTGCTCCCCCATGCCAGGCCCTATGTTGTTAACATCGCACTTAAGAACCACATCCCAAAAATGATTTGAAGCACCTAGAAGAATATCGAAACGGTGTCGAACGAGCATCGCCTCCCAGGGCCCGACACGTGATAACCCTCCAGCTTCGGTACTTTCTTGGCGCTCGAACTTCTTTCTGGTGATTAAGTCTAGAGTAGGTTTGAACATCATGAGCCAGGTCTGAGCTGGCTGGATCGTTCAAATAATACATTTAGAGAAAATGTTCTAAGAAAAATCGGAAGCGGATTGGGCCGCGCCCGAATCGGCACGGAATCGTACCAGGATCGGCTCTTTTGGGATCGCGGGTTGGACTCGGCCCCTGCGGGCCAGAGAGGGAGGCGGTTCGTGTCGGATCGGGTCGGTTCGGAATCGAAGTTTGGGGGATTGAATCGGATCGGACCGGACCGTGAGCAGCCCTGCCCGTCACCCCTTCAGGGCCCCTCCCCGGGGTCCCCCTCTGGGCTGGGAACGAAGCCGCCCTTACTACCGCGCGGTGGGACGACGGCGCCGATGGCCATGGGCGGGGGGCCGCCGCGGGTCTGCCCCGCGCGCTGCAGAGAGGCGTCGATCGCGCCCCGGGCCTGCTCCCGCTGGACGGCGTTGCCGTACAGTTGGAGGGTGCTGTAGCCCTGCGCGCGGGTCTGCTGGTTGATGCTCACCTTGCACCCGCTCTCCTTCGGTGGCAACTCATGGGAGCCTCCCATACCATCGTGTTGGCTCGTGCGGATCGACGCGAGTCGACGCTAACCGACGCTAACCGACGCTAAATCGAGGCAAATCGACGCTAAATCGAGGCTAATCGAAGCTAAATCGGCGCTTCCCCATCGGTTACCAGACGCTAACGCACGCTGATGAACTCTGAAGGCGGAATTGCGACGACATACGCACAAGGTTCCCATGATTTGCTACCGAATTCTCCTGCTCGATCTCGCGCACGACACCGCCGCCCCTGCCGAGCAGCCAGCCCACGAAGCGCTGCTCGATGGTTATCTCCTCGGAGCCCACGTCGGGGCCGCCGCGGATCGGGTCGGCCTCCAGCGTGGGTGGCGTTTCGAGCAGGAAAGGGCCTATGGTAACGTCGCCGGAACTGTTCCCGCTCGCGCGAGCGAGGGAGGTATTCATGTGGTCGGCCGCATTGTGCACGTTGGTGGATGGCCCCGCGACGATGATCTTGCTATAACCCTCACCCTTCGTGGCCTGGTCGACGACAACCTTCACGTCGTAGGCAGCCTCCACTTCCTTCAGGGTGGCCCCCGCCTTGCCGATGATCCAGCCGACGAGCCGCTGCTCAATGAACCACTCCGCCTCCACCGCGCCGTCGGCGCCCTCTGCCAGCCCCCGCGCCCTCTTGGCCTCGGGCTCCTCCGGGTCAGACCCCTCGCGCGGAGCGGAGCGCCCCTGGGCGCCCCACACCATCTGCCCGCGGGGCGCCCTGGCGGCACTGGCCGCGCTGCCGGCCAGCGAGGGGCGGCCCGAAGGGCACTGGGGCGGTCGCCGCTCGGAGCCCGCCGCGTCCCAGGCAAGGCAAAACCCGCCCCCCCCGTGATCTAAGACGGCGGCGGCGGCGGGAGGGCACGGGGGTGGGAAGGCCTGGCAAGCCAGGGCCACTGCGGAAAGGGCAAGGGCAGGAGCCAGGGCTGGGGCCAGGGCAAGGCCGAGGGAAGGGAGGGGAAAAGGGCAGCAGGAGAAGGCAGGACGGGGAGGGAAGGTGCGGAGATGGTACTTCGTAGGAGTTACCAGCACCCCGTGCTCCGACGCGACTGGCGTGAACGGTGCCTCCCACGCACTCCCGCGCGTCATGCCTGCTTGAGGCCACAGACGCCCCTTGGCACCTGGGCCAGCCAGAGGTTGCTCCGACTCGCCAGATGCGCTGACAGCGGCGACGCTTACACGAACGCACGAACGCTCGAATGGGAAAAGAAACGCCGTCGCGCCTGAAATGCCAGGCTGCTGCAGGCTGCTGCAGAGGGAGGAGACGGATGAGGCGGGCACCAAGGATCCCCGCCCACCTGGCCAGCACCAACGGCAGCGACAGCAGGAACTACGACTACAGCCACGTGAATATCTTGCCAGTGAAATGTTTGACGGACTCGAGGGTTCGTGGCTGGGGCGCGGGTCGCACAAGCTGCCTTTTCAGACGATGGCCCGGCCGTCCTGTCGGCATTATCTGCTTGAGCAGCTTTCCATCGTCAAAATTGGATTCTGGAGCCCACGCCGTGGGTTGCTGGAACGATTGTCCCTGGTGGAAAAAAGGGTGCTGGAACCCACCCTTCTTGACGGCATAATATGGTGGAACCGCTTTCCCTTGACAAAATTGGGTGCTGGAACCCACGCCGTGGGCTGCTGCTGTAACCATTGTCCCTCGTAAAGATGATGCGCTGGAACCCACCCGTTTTGACTACATAATGTGCTGGAACCATTTTACCTCGGAAAAATTAGGCGCTGGGACCACACCCCTGTACAATTATAGATAAGGTTTGGGGGAGGTACGGGGTCCAGGGACGGGTGCCCTGGCATTGTAGCGGCGCCCCGCCCTCAAACGGGCTGCGCGTGAGCGTGCGCCTGCGCGCGCGTGAACGCGCGCTTCCGACATGTTGGCATGCGCTGAAAAAAAAACGAAAAAAAAAGACCAACAATACCCACCTGACTGCTGGAAAGAGACCAGATGTTCCCACGTGCTCTCTCCGATCACTATTCGTCTGTTGCTAATAATAGTGCCCCTGACCCAAGGTGCCCCCAGGACGTCCAAGGAGGCCACCACGGCCTCCAGAGCACCCCTCACAAGGCCCAGAGAGCCCCAGGGGTTCCAAAATTGAGCGATATCTTGGGCCAGGGGCACCTTTAGCAACCCCCAACATGTACCTCTGGCCACTCACCGAAACTGCGCGCCCACAGCTCTCAGCAATGAGTCCGAGCCTCTGTCTCTGAACGCGCTTCCCAGGGAGGCCTCTTCGAGTCCGGCAGCCCCCTGCCTCCCGGCCCCCTCGCCTTGTCGCCGCAGGCCTCCCCGAGCTCCACACGGAACCTGGCGAGGGGTGGCGCTGGCAGCCCCGCTGAGCAGGGCCCACGGGAGGAGGCGGCACGAGCCCGAGCGCCGAGACGAGCACGAGCAAGCCGTCCTCGCGAGAGGCCACGGGTCGTAGGGGGAGCGCCCGTGGAGCAGCGCAGGCACACCAGCAGAAGGCACCAGTGGGGAGGGGGTGGCGGGCGGGACGGGGCGGGTGACGGTGCCAAGGGGGGCGCCCCCTTGGGACCTCCCTGGGGCATGCCTCCTGTCGCCTGGGCTCCCCCACGTGCTCCCCCAGGGTGCTTCCCCAGGGGGTCTCCGCACGGCACCCCCCACCCCGAGCCCTCTGCAACGGGGTCCCCCCTCGGGCCGACCCCCTGTGCCGATCCGGCAGTGGTCAACACCCGGGTTGGATGGGCCATACCCCAGTTGGACGGGCTATACCCCAGTTAACCAGGGGACACCCCTCTGGAACGTAAGCTTCGGAAGACCTTCTACAATTCATTTCGATTGAAAGCCATCTTCAGAAAGTCTGGAGTGCCAATGGTTTGCCCCGAAGGGGTCCACATGGCTTCCTGGGAAAACAACCCTGGGACAACCCATCTGCAGCAATGATATTCTGAGTGGGCGGCTCCTATGTGCATATTATACTCCTAGATCTGAATAGACGATGTGATCCGTTTACGGTTCCAATGCGAAACGTCTGTGACCACGATGCGAATCGTACATGGTTCCACTGTGGATCGAATACGACTCCTATGTTAATATGATATAGTTCTCATGTGAATCGCATACGAACCCGATGCGAAAAATATACAAAACCGATGTGGTTCGTACACGAGCCCAATAAATCGTATACGAAAATATGTGAAACGCACAAGACTGCTATGGCAATCGTGGACGAATCACATGTGAATCGCATATGTTTCCCATGTGGACCGTATACATATACATATAGAGCGTATACAAATCCCACGTATCTCGTATACGATGCCTCTGTGGATGGTGTTCGGCTCCGACGTGAATCGTATACGATTCCGATGTGAATCGTATCTCCTACGTGAATCGCAAGCGACTCTTATGTGAATCGTACACGTCCCGATGTGAATCGTAAACGAGTCCTATGTGTACTATATTTTCGGGGTGCGCCTCGTAGCGGTCGCGGGCGGACGAGAGCGCCCCGATGGCTCCAGAGGCGCCCAGCGCTCGGACCACCTCGCCCCCGCCCTCGCATTGGCCGCCAAGGCTCATGTCTATGGGCATCATCGTGTCCTGGGTTTTTCTCAAGACACGTTCACGAATTCGGCGATGGCTCGATGGCGAAATCCTCCACGAAAGCCCCCCCTCGTCGACTCGTATACGGCTCCTATGTGAATCGCATGCGGTCCTTGTGCTAAACGTATACGGCTCCTATGTGCATCGTCAGCAATTCCTCTGTCAATCGTATACGACTCATATGTGCATCGTGTACGGATCCTGCGAACCGCATATGGCTCCAATGTGCATCGTAAATGACTCCGATGTGAAACACACACGGGTGCTATGTGAATCGTATAATGTTCGTATGTGAACCGTACACGGTTCCAGTGCGAACCGTACACAAACCCACCTGAATCCTATACCGGCCCTACGTATTTCGTATACGATTCCTGTGTGAGTCGCATACGGTTCCCATGCGAAACGTATACGAAGCATGAGTGAATTGCATACGATTCCGATGTGGGCGGTTTGCGATTCTTATGTGAATCGTGAACGATCCCTGTGCGAATCGTGTACGGATCCTACGCGAATCATACACGGTTCCCATGGGGATCGTAGACGATTCCTATGTGAACCGTACACGATTCCTATGTGAACCGTATGCGATTAAGTTGAGATTCGTCTACGATTCCCGTGTGATTCGCACGCGATTCCTAGGAACTCGTATGCGATTCCTAAAGGAGCGGGGGTGGGGGGGGGAAAAAAACAAAAAACTTAAAGAAATTCGAAAGAAACCCACAGATCCATAAGGAATCCGAGGGAATTCGACGCAACCCTAAAGAACCAGCAGGATCCCGAAGGAACCTCTGATGATCCTCAGGGATCCTAAGGAATGGGCCAAACTGGAATCTTGAGGGAATCCTCTGGAAACCTGCGGACTCCTGAAACGAATCCCAAGGAACCCTCAAGGAATCTGAAAGAGTCCCGAGGAATACTAATACAACCTAAGACGCCCTCAAGAACTCGAAAAGAATCCGTGGGCCGCTGGGGTCCCTGGAGCCCGAAAGCGGCGAAAAAACTCCAGGCCCGCTTCCCTCAGGACCCCTGAAGAAGCGGACACAGAGAGCAAAGGGGCTTTGACGGCCACGGCGAACCTCGGCCATCTTTGGGCTTCGTGGTTGGGGTTTGGTGTTCGGTGCTTGGTGTTTGGTGTTTGGGGGTTGGGGTTTAGTGTTTGATATTTGGGGTTTGTTGTTTGATGCTTTGGATTTGGTATTATTTGGTGGCATTCGGTGTGTTGGGTGTGTTTGGGTGGTTGGGCGGTTTGAAAGCTCCAACCAGGGTATAGCCCAATTTTGTCGGAGAATAGCCCGTCCAATCAGGGTATAGCCCGCCTAACCGGGGTATAGAATTCGGCCGTGTGGATCTTGAGACTCGTCGCCCGCTGGGCCGTCCCCCTGACCGAGGCGACGACAGGCGGTCGAGCGCACCTGTTAGTGAGTCCCCACGTGTCCAGCAACCGCCTCCTCATCCTTCACCTCCTCCTCCTCCTCCTCATCCTCCTCCTCCCCCTCTTCATCTTCTGAGTACAACTTAATGATATAGTTATAACGCATCATCATTCGCAGCAGCATCAGCATCATCATCACCAGCAGCATAAGAATCACCGTCATCAGCATCATCATCATCAGCAGCAGCATCAGCATCAGCATCAGCATCAGCATCAGCATCATCATCATCATCATCATCATCAACATCATCATCATCATCGGCAACATCACCATCACCATCACCATCGCCATCACCATCATCGTCAAATCATAATGCTCATCATCAGCAGCATCATCATCAGCATCATCCCCACCCTCGTCACCACCATCGCCACCACCATCATCATCAGCATCGTCATCATCATCATCATCATCATCATCATCATCATCATCGTCATCGTTATCGTCATCGTCATCATCATTAGCATCAGTGTCACCATCACCATCGTCATCATCATCAACAGAAGCATCATCATCAACAGAAGCATCATCATCATCAGCATCATCATCATCGTCACCATCACCACCACCATCATGATCACCATCGCCATCAACATTATCGTCATCATCAGCATCTTCATCTGAATCAGAATCCTCGTTGGCAGCATCATCATCATCATCATCGGCATCATCATCATCATCGTCCTTATCATCATGATCGTCATCATCGTCATCATCGTCATCGTCATCGTCTTCAACATCAGCGTCTCATCATCATCGTCGTCATCATCCTCGGCATCGTCATCACCGTCGTCATCATCAGGAGCAGCATCATCATCACAATCCCCATCATACTCGACAACATCAGTTGTACGATCAACGCCACCATCATAACCATCATCATCGGCATCAGAAGCATCACCACCATCATCATCACCGCCATCATCAGCAGCAGCAGCAGCATCATCATCACCATCATCATCAGTTATCGACAAGCCCATGACCCTCCTCGTCATCATCATCAGCAGCATAATCATCACCGTCGTTGTCATCGTCACCATCTACAGCATAATCATAACCATCACCACCGCTGCCATCACCATCATCGTCAGCATCACCACCGCTGCCAGCATCATCATCATCACCGCCATCATCAGCATCATCAACATCACCATCGTCATCATTAGCATCGTCATCATCATCGGTGTCATCACCATAATCACCATCACAGCCGTTCTCATCATCATCCTCATCATCCTCATCATCCTCATCCTCATCATCATCATCGGCAGCATAAGGTTCATCATCTTCATGTTCCTCATACTCGTTTTTATCATCTACTCATCATGCTCCCCATCCTCCTCGTCTACCCCTTCTCCTCTTCCATACTATCTTCCTCCTGCGAGGCGCTAGCTGAATACCTCTAGAATGCTGCCCCTGCACGGCCAAGAAGGCTGACAGCTAGAGCACACAGCAAATCCCACCAGCCCTTTGGGCGTGAGTGGTTTAGCGAGCTTTCTCTGTTCTCAATCCCCCAACCCCCTTCTTCCCCTTCGGGGAGGGGTTTACCCCTCCCCCTACCCCCTCCCCCTGGACCTGGAGAGGGGGTCCCGCGGGTCGTTGGAGTGGTCTTTTCCGACTCCTGGGAGGGCAAAAAAACGACGACCCTCACGAGGATTCTGGCCCCGACGGGGGGGCACAGTTTGGCCCCTCTGCGCTTCTTTGAAGCCAAAATCATTGATTTTACTACGGTGTTGGCCCCATTTTGGCCTCCTGAGGGGGGCCGCGCTTCTCTTCCTCCATAGCAAAATCGTTGAATTTACGAAGGTTTTGGCCTCATTTTGTCCTTTTCAGGGGGCAGCGCTCCTTCGCGCTTCAGAGGAGGTCGCAAGAGGCCCCCAAGATGGCCCCAAGAGGCCCCCAGGAGGCTCCCAAGAGGCCTCCAAGAGGCTCCCCAGAGTCCCCCAAGAGGCCCCAAGAGGCCCCCAAGAGGGCCCCAAGTGGCCCCCGAGAGGCCCCCAGAGGCTCCACGAGGCCCCCGAGAGGCCCCCGAGAGGCCACCAAGAGGCTCCCAAGAGGCTCCCAAGAGGCCCCCAAGAGGCCCCCAAGAGGCCCCAAGAGCCTCCAAGAGCCCCCCAAGAGGCCCCACGAGGAGCCCGAACGACTCACACCAGGACGAGGGGCCCGAACGACTCACACCACGAAGAGCCCGAACGACTCACACCAGAAGGAGGGGCCCGAACGACTCACACCAGGACGAGGCGCCCGAACGACTCACACCACGAGGAGCCCGAACGACTCACACCACGACGAGGGCCCCGAACGACTCACACCACGAGGAGCCCGAACGAGTCACACCAGGAGGAGGGGCCCGAACGACTCACACCAGGACGAGGGGCCCGAACAACTCACACCACGAGAAGCCCGAACGACTCACACCAGGACGAAGAGCCCGAACGACTCACACCACGAGGAGCCCGAACGACTCACACCAGGAAGAAGGGCCCGAACGACTCACACCAGGACGAGACACCCCAAACGACTCAAACCACGAGGAGCGTTTTCTCTCCCTCCTCCTCCGCCTCGTCCTTCTCCCGCTGCCCCCACAAGGAGAATGTACAAGGAGGCGGGAGGAAGGAGGAACAGGGGAGATATGCGGGGCAAAGCGGACACACGCCTGAAAAACACAACTGTCGGCATGCTTCGCAAGAGTTGCTGTTGTGAGATGGGCTGGTGGGGATACGCGAGGCGTAGAGAATTCAAGAGACAGAGTATCCTCCACTCCTCCTCGAAGAGAGCGCAGGCTGACACAGTTACACGCCATAGTGGCCTCCCGAAAAGCGCTTCCAGCGGGAGGGCGCCGCAGGTGGACGAGCAACAGCAGCAGGGGCGCCAGAACGCAAAGGAGGGACGAGGACGAGGACGAACACGAAGAGGAAGACGAGGAGGAGGAAGAGGAAGAGTTTTTTCCACCGCAACGCACCCCAACCAAGCACAATTAATGAGCCCACTGGTCCGGCATGCCACAGAAAGCAAAGGACAGTGTCCATGACGACGTTGCGTCAGGAAAGCTGGATGGTCATCTGCGGTGGCGGCAAATATTCAGGTGGAACGGGAGAAAAGGCGAAAAAAAACAAGAGCCGGAGGAGGAGGAGGAGGAGGAGGAGGAGGAGGAGGAGGAGGAGGGAGAGGGCCAAACAAAAGTCGAGTCAGTTCCTAAGGCGGCGTGCGCACAGCGCCATGGACGATCCCACCGCCTCGCACACCAATGCAACAAGAATTAGACAAGAACACACGACTACAGGAGGGACCATGCCCCCAAAGACTCAGGAGGAGGAAAAGCCAGAGAGAGAGCAGACGCCGACGGGAGACAGCACGATCACGGCCCCCAGGCCCCACGTGCAGGTGAGCAGTTGAAGAGGACAGGCAGGACGACAGCAACGGAAGTAGCGCCCTGTATGGCAAAGTCACAAACTCATGTAAGTCTATGGTACTGTTCTGGCAGGGCACAGCAGCGCCCTGGGGTGGCCTGGAAACCCTGGGGGCGGCAAACCAAGCCCGCGGCGTCGAAGCCAAAACGGGGTCGGCTAACTGCGGCCACGAGGAGGCCATAAAGCATGCAGACAGAAAAACAACACAAACACCTAACGTGCACAGGAAGAAAGGACAGGAAACAGCAGGAAGGGGGAGGACTGAAGGAACAGCATGTGCCGAGCTTCGCTGCTAGGCTCGCCACGGACCATAATGCCCTCAGAAATCGCCGAGCCTGGTCCTCAGAACCCGCGTACGTCGCACTGCGGATAGTCACAGTGCTCCTCCACGCCGTGCAACTGGCATCAATCGTGCAGCGCTCTCCTGGATGTGGTTGCCCTGATGCTGTCCTCAATCATGTTGCCCTTATTGCCGTATTGCTGGAATCCGTTGGCCTCCAGCGCCTCGCCAGCCATCTGTGATGGTGAGCTGGTCAGCGTGGGAGTCGGAGAGCTGGTCGGCCCAGGAGTCCGCGAGCTGGTCGGCGCGGAAGTCGGTGGGCTGGTCTGTGCAGGAGTCGGTGAGCTGGTCGGAGCGGGTGTCGGTGAGCTGGTCGGCGCGGGAGTCGGCGATCGGGTCGGCGCGTGCATAGAGTCGGTCCACCTGGAGTCATCCCATAATGAAAGCCACGATGAGCCGACAAGCCGATCAGAGTCGATCATCCATCCGAATACTCTTCCCAATAATACATATCTGAGGTGTTCGAGCCGGATTGCTGCTAGACCGGTAAGCCATATTGCGGCATTTCCATCTGGGCGCACTCCCCCCATTACAAACAGCTGCCCGGGGCTACCAGACCCCCCAAATTATCATCGCACGCCGTCGTAACGCTCGACGTTTGGCGTTGGAGCAGGGATCGGAGGCACAGTCGGCGCAGAAGTCGGCGAGCTGGTCGGCGCGGGAGTCGGTGAGCTGGTCGGTGCGGGAATTTGCGACCTGATCGGCGCGGGAGTCTGTGAGTTGGCCGGTGCGGGAGCCGGCAGGCTGGTCGGTGTGGGAGTCGGTGAGATGGACCACGCGGGAATCCTTGCCCCTGGCTCGGAAAACATAAAACGCACCACAGTGCTAGTGTTGGTGTGATGGTCGGTGCGGGAGTCGGCGAGCTGGTCGGCTTGGGAAGCGGCGAGCCACTCGGCGCGGGAGTCGGCAAGCAGGACGGTGCGGGAGTCGGCGAACCCCTCGACGCGGGAGGCGGTGAGCCCAGCAGGCTGGCAGTCGGTGAGCAGGTCGGCACGGGAGTCGGCGAGCAGGTCGGCGTGGGAGTCGGTGAGCTTGTCGATGTGGGAGTCGCCAAGCTGCTCGATGCAGGAGTCTTCGACCTGGTTGGCGCGGGGGTTGGCAAGCCACTCGGCGTAGGAGTCGGCGAGCTGGTCGGCGCGGGAATCGGCGCGCTGGTTGGTATGGGAGTCAGTGAACTGGTCGGCGCAGGAGTCGGCGGGCTGACCGGCGCGGGAGTCGGCGAGCTGGTCGTCGTGGGAGTCGGGGAGCTGGCTGGTGCGGGAGCCGCCAAGCTGGTCGGCGTGAGAGTCGGCGAACTGGCCAGCGCTAGACGCAACGAAATTGTCACGAATTTCGTTGCGGTGCTGGTGTGGTGGTCGGCGCGGGAGTCGGCAATCTGGTCAGCTCGGGGATCGGCGAACTGGTTGGTGCGGGAGTCGGTGCGTGAGTCGGTGGGCTGACCGGCGCGGGAGTCGGCGAGCTGATATATTTATCATATTCTCTGCGTTACAGTCGTGATGCGTCTGCTCCTGCGTCACAATCGCGACGCGGTTGCGTGGCGCAACTGGCAAATGCCATTGCCCCCGATTCTGTCACGCATCAGGCCGACAAGAATGGCGCCAACAAAATGTGGCTCTTTTTCTGCGTCACAGTCGTGATGCGGCTGCTCCTGCTTCACAGTCGTGATGCGGTTCTGTGGCTCATCTGGAGCTGATCGGCGCTGGAGTCGGTATGTTGGTCGGCGTGGGAGCCGGCGAGTTGGTCGGCACCTGAGACGGCGAGCCGGTCGGAGCAGGAGTCCGTGAGCTGGTGCGACGCCCCACAGTCGGAAATACCGCCCAGATAGGAATCCCCTACATGCCAATCTGGTGATGATCTGAAAATCTGCTGCAACGAACCGGAATCGGAGAGACGGGGGCGGGTGTCGGAGCCGGAGTTGGAGAGGCGGGAACCGGAGTCGGAGACACGAGAACCGGTGTCGGAGAGGCGGGAGCCGGGGTCGGAGAGACGAGGACCGAAGTCGGAGAGGACCGGAGTCGGGATGGCGGCGCACTTTTGGATGATGAAATATCGCTGGGGGGGCAGGATTTGCCCGCCGCTTCTCGTCCACATAGACACAAGGCCCTGGCGGATTGTCGGAGCCAGCGTCGGAACTGAACTGGATCCACTGTCAGACGGCAGCTGCTGAACGAAGAGAAATACTGCATTCTCGCAGTGTGATCGTTTGCAGATGGACAAAAACTAATGACATGAACTATGACCGCAGCAGTGGGAGGAGGAGGGGGGGCAGGAGTTCCTCGAAGACGGAGGCGGCGTAAGCAACGAAGGACACGAAAAAGAATGTGGAAGCGTAGTCATCGGAGCCCCAGTAGCAGAAGCAGTAGGAGGAGTAGCTTGTCTAACTCAGAAACCGATCACCGTACTCGCACAGCCACCTGGCGAGTAGCATCGTCGCCGGTTCGCCCCCGCCGCCTGGTGCTGCCCCCCGCGCACAGTCGACAGCAGTGTCGTAACTTCCCGTCGTCGCGCGTGGCCTCGTGTAGCATTTGGCCCATGCAGCGCTTGACATATCGCTTCCGCGCGGAACCAGCGACGCCTGTGAGCCGGCGCACATGGTGGACAGAACGGTACAATCTGTACGTCGCCACAGCCTGCAATCGAAGTGCCGCGTCGTCAATGGTTGCTGCCATCATGGCGCGTTGCAGGTCGCGACCCAAGAGCGCGCCCCCAAAGCGGGAGCGCAGCCAAGAACGCCACACGGGACACTTGACGTAGTGCTCCACCGCGTCATCGGCCACATCGTAGCATTGAAATACATTTCCTCGACGGGCGCGGCGAACATGCCACATCCTGCTGTCCGTCGTCCATCCGTTGAAAATAATGCTGAAAGTGGCTGCGCGAAGCGTTGGCGGCACCAGCTTTCGCAGGCGGCCAAGCTGAGTAGCTACTCGCCTTGCTGCGCGGCCCGGATAATCGGGAAGCCTCCAACGCTGTAGCCGGCGCCGCAAGCGCCATTCAAGACTGAAGCCGTCTCTCGCCTGCAGACGCCCGACAAACCATCGCTGTGTACTTTTTGTCAATGAGTCGTGTTGTTGGTTTGTCAGTGGACCAACTCCGATCTTGCAAACGTCTCCTCTCGCCGCCTTGAAACTCACGCGTCTTGCATGTTGCGTGTCCACCATGTTCAATACCATCGATGGGATGTGTTTCCCGACCCATTGGTGCCCACGGGCGGCCCGAACCAAATGCTCCGTTTAGAGTCGCGCCGATTCTAGAGACGACCTCATGCCTTCCCTATCGATGCCCCCGTCGCTCCGCCCCTCCCACGCACGCATTCGCAACACGGCGGCCTGGCATGATATCTCCAGAGGACGTAGTTGCTTAGCCAACCCCAATCCGCGTCCGTGATGGAGGTCAAGTGGACAGCACCACGCACCCGGCCCTGGGGCCACGCGACGGACTGCCACGCGTTCCATGGCGATCACGTGCTCTGGCGGTGCCTCGATCGAGCTGCGCCACGAAGAGGAGAGTGAGGAGGACGTAAACATTGCATACAACAATTGCCATGTTGAGCCCAAGCTCGCTCCAATTCCAATTCTGCAAGCGCTCCTCATACTTGGGCATAAAGGTTTATCCCAAGATGTTGTGCCTTTTCCTGGCCCGACGTGGAAGCCCAAATACTTCCAGGTTGTGTCCCAATGCACAGGTATTGCAGTCGCGTCCGTCCTGGCAGCGATGCGCAAGAGCTCAATATCTTCTTCCCAAAGAGGTATAACCACCGTCTTGGCCAGGTTCAGGGTCAGGCTGGATATTCTCTCGAAGATTCTGAAGGTGGCGAACACTTTTTTGTGGTCTCGTCCCCAGGATCGCAGTACCATAGCAGCGTCGTCCGCAAAGGCTCGAGTGGTGGTCGTCGGGCACCGGAGCTCCATAATCTGCAGCAAGCTATCTGACGCCAGCGCGAATAAAAGCGGAGACAATGAACACCCCTGGCGGATACCTGCCTCCAGCGGCCCTTGACCGCACAGCTTGCCGTGCAGCAGCAGCGTGCCTAGTCTTGTGGTAAAACGAACCCAAGACCGTCGTTGCCGTGTCCGCGAAGCCAGAGGCCCGTGCCATGCTCAATAAATATGTTCTGGAAATCAAAGGGAACGCAGCAGTGAAGTCGAAGAGTACGCTCGCTGCGTCCTCGTTCTCTAGCGCCGCCATGGTGGCGGCGTGTTCAATGTCGATGACAATGGACAACATAGAACGGCCTTGGATGAAGACTTTCTGCTTCTGTGCAATGCCAGAAGCAACCCAAGGTTCCCATCGCAGCCGGTAGGCGTTAGCAAGGAGCCTGTTGTCAGTGTTCGTGATCGATAAAGGCCGAGCGCCGCTGGGGAGGTACACGCGCTCGCCTTGCAGGTCCGTCCGCGCGGGCTGTTTGGCCAAACCACACAACAAAGATTCATTGAACGCGTCGTGAATCTCGTCGCCGTCAACAAGGCCCACCTCCAGTTGTCGCCCAGCCTCCCAAAAGCACGCGAAGACCAAGCGGGCCCAAAGTTCGCCAAGCTTGAAAAGGAATGCCGCCCCGACCTGGACGAGAGTTGCCTGCAACGCGGAGCGTTCCCTGGATGTCCTTAGCGCGAAGTCGCCATCGTTCCAGTGGGAAAGATACTTTCTGACAGCCAGCATGATCTGATAAAGCGACCCATGTCGAAAGCTTCACTTCGTCTACCGGCTTGTGTCGGAATGCTCTGGCCCAATGGGCTGCCAATTCTGCCGCTGCGTCCGTCAAAATATCGCCGTCGCCTGTCTCCAGGACGTGAATACCAGCTGTCTCTGACTTACGCGAAAGGCGCGCCAACCGTTAGTTGGTCGTGTTCTGCTTGATTTGCTTAAGGTAGTCGTCGGAGTCGTCTCCTGGCAGGTTCTGGTGCGCCCGCATGTCAGCCAGCAACTCATTGTTCGTCGGGTCGACGGCCTTATTTCTCAATTCTTGCAACGCAAATTCCAAAGAGCAGCCTGGCGGGGACATTGACGCCACCCATGGTTCAGGCAGCCGCGGCCTCAGTTTTGCAAGGGAAGATACAAAACCACATCCGATATGGGCAATGATCGTCACAACTGTCGCCGCTGTCCCTGGGATTCGAATTTCGCGCAACAAACTGCGGCCGCAATCGATTTCCTCCATGTCCGACGCCACGGTGTGCATAGCGTTCTTGAGCATCCACAATGAATAGCATCGGGTGTTCGCCCATTTCTGACATCCTGCTTGGGTCCGTGGTGGTATGCTCGCGAAACCCTCTTTGCAAAATCTGGGTGGGATATCGCCGAGCTGCGAAGTGACGCCGGGCGGCCCTCCAGAGCAGGAAGCCGATGTCAAAACGAAATGGGCCTGTGATCTGATATCGCCACTCCCTCCCCGTCGACATGTGGCCAAGGCCATGCTCCCACCCAACAAGAGCCCATGAAATAGTCTGCCGCGTGGTGCGTCGTGTAAACCCGATCCAATCATGATCGCATCGCTTCCGATCGAAATGTATGCTGAGATTGCGCCAACTCGAGTAATCGTCCTGGCTCTGCCACCTGCTGTTTCCAATGGGTCTCTTCCACAACATCCCGTTACCCAGAGTACTGCATAGTGTGAACCCGTTTTCTGTCGGATGGTTTCGTGACCTAATGACAATCCCCCATCACAATCCAGAGCGAATCGGCATGAGCGGCCATGGCACGTGCGAGTCGCACTCGAAGTAAGCGGCGAGCTTCGGCCGCATCTTGCCCTGAAGGGAAGTATCCGACAGCAATGGAAAGAGAGCCATGAGGACCATATAAATGTAGCACCGCCACTCGTCCAGGCTCCACCACCTCCCAATCGGCCCGTCGCACAGCAGTAAATTGTGAGAGGAATTTGTTTGCAACGAGCAACACCACTCCACCTGCATCCCGTTCACCATGGGACCAAAAAGGCGTAGTGCCATCCCGGAGCTGCAGAGCGGCAGCCGATCCCGAGGCAGAATGCGTTTCCTGCACCCCCACAAAATCGTGTCGATCCAGAAGACGTCGCAAGTACTGCATCTTGAGGCTCTGCCGATCCAAATCGTATGCCATGAGACCCTGGGCATTCCATGTGGCCCCCTTGCATGCTCCTGTGTATGCCGCAGTCGGCGCCAAAGAGGCGGCACTGGACGAGCGAGTAGATGCTGGGGCTGTTGTAGGCGACCCGCGTTGTCCAGGAGCGGCGCCACCGCGAGTTGCCCCTGCTTCCGAAGAAGCGGCCGAAGCCGCGGGAGTCGCTGGCATCGACCCAACCCCAATTGGTGGGGAAGCCCGTGGAGAGGAAGCAGTAGGTGGAGGATGGAATGGAAGCGTCGAGGCTGCGGAAGCCTCCAGGCTAGAGGACGCCCTTGCCGAGCTGGCCCCATCCATGGGAAGCGTCGACGGCCTGGCCGGGTGTTCACCGGAGCTCGAGGAAGAAGCCGGTGGCGAAAGCGTGGAAGAAGCGGAAGAAGTAGGCAAGCCTGTGCCGCCAGCGGCTGGAATGGATGATAAACCGATTGGGTCGGCCCGGGAGTCGGCGAGCTGGTCGGCGTGGGAGTCGGTGAGATGCTCGGCGCTGGAGTGGGTGAGCTGGTCGGCGCGGGAATCGGCGATCTGGTCGGCGCGGGAGTCGGTGATCCGGTCGGCGCGGGAGTCGGTGAGCTGGTCGGCGCGGGAGTAGGCGAGCTGGACGTTGTAGGAATCGGCGAGCTGGTCGGCGCGGGAGTCCCCGACCGGAGTGAATAATAGAGATGGTCGAATTAAAGACGGTGACGTGCTATTTCGATGTATCTGTCCGCGCGGGGCCCAGAATGGCGCCGGAGGCGCCCGTCGATCCACCTGCGAGAGCGGCGCCCCCTGGGGTGCAGGTGAACATGGAAGGGCTGCACCAGGCCCCAGTGATTTGAATTCGGTGGAATACACTTGACATAAAAACTCTGGCCGGGGCGGAGAACGGCATTGCGATCCCCAAATAGTCCCCAGCTTCGAATGGCCAATTGTTCCTGGAGACGGATGGCCAGTCACCGCCTTCGCGTCCCGTTTCCCTGCCAGCCGAAGCCCTCAGCAGAGGGGAAATCACGTCGCATCCCAACTCGAAGCCGACGCTGCCCACGGGCCCCAGTAATGCACATGTTGTTAAGCAGCCCAGCTATCGCAGCCGTTTGAGATGGAGTAGCCACTTCGATAAGGAAACCGCCATCCCATGCACCCGATTGGCCATGCATAGGCGCAAGCTGCATAGCACGGGGAAGCTCCCCAAAGGGTGCGGCACTCCATGTGGTACGTGTGAGTGCGGTGAGCTTCTCCAACAAGATGTTCATGATGCGATCTGGCTGACGCCCTGTGTCTCCCTGAGTCTGGACGTGTATGGTGCAACGGGACGGGCCCGCCAACGTGTTCCAGTCATCCCGGAGGGATGCGGCCTCCCCTTGTACTCTTCCTCCAAGACACCTTGGTAATGCGAACTCCTCCTAGTGATTCCGCTTGAGTCGTGAGCGTGCGCTCCCACATTGCTGCAGACTTCGATGTCGTCAGCACGCCTTTCCGCGGCGTGAGGAGGATCAGCTGATCGACAAGATCGGGAAGCGATGCGATGGCCTCAGGCGCCGTGTAATCGATCACGAGGGCCCCTGGGTCGTGCATCATTATGGTGTGGCCGACGGCGATGCCGGGGAGCTCCTTCAGGCGGGATCGGACATCCCGAACCAGCAGAGCGACGTCCAATACTGTGAGCTCGGAGTCGCAACCCGTGGAGGTGTATCCGTATAGAGCACGGCGGTCTTCTCGATCGCTCGGGCTAGCCACTGGCCGACTCCATTCCGAGACGCCTGCCACGTCCACGGCATCAATGATCCTCGCAACGTCGCCCTCGTGCTCGGTACGATAATCTATAATAAGTGCTTCCTGTCCCGCTCCCGCGACAGTATTGTCCATCCATTGTTTGACCGTGGAGGTGGGTAGCTCGGACTGCAAGCGGCCAAATGTCACAATGGCCAGATGCTGCTCAGCGATTCGCGGGCCTAGCCGGCCGTCCATCAGGACGCGAAACGGAGGCTCGAGAAGAGTAATGGACTCGGCCCTCTTGCTGCCGTCCCCCTTCAATATCGGAGGCGTCCAATAATCGAAAACCTCCGTCGGCGTCATGTTTCCTGGAAGGGCTGGTCGTGACGTGATAAATGAAATCTGTGCTGAGGGTCGGTCGCGCTGGATCGCTCGTAATGTGGCGAACCACCGGCCTGTGGTAGCCGTATCCTCCGGGGCCCAACAAATCCAGTGGTTGGCCCCTGTCTCTGTGAATGCAGCTGCTGCCGCATTGTTGTCCTTGCCGCCCAGGTCGTGCAGGCGTCGGGCAGTAAGGGGCGGGCAGGTAAAGGTATCCACGGAAAGGCCATGGAGGTTGGAGAGCTGCGCCAGGATTAAGTCGCCAAGCATCTGATCGAACTCGTCCTCAAGGTATTTGAAGAAGCGTAACTCCACCTCCTTGTATCTAGGCACCGTATCCTTGGCGCGCTTGCACCTGGCTTGCTGAAGGGAAGGGAGCATGTGACGGCACTGCTGGCCGTCCTGTTCGAGAGCCACGATCAGGTCCACGCACTTGCGGGCCTCGGTGGGGTGTTTGGCCACTTCCTTCAGCATAGTTGCCGCCATTCGGGTCTGAGACTCGATGAGGCTCTCGTCTGGTATTGGCCCCTCCTCCCAGCACAATCCCAAACGTTCCCAAGGTAATCGGCTCGATCTTGAGCCCCTGTACCACCGTGTCCATTGAGTTCAGGAGAGTCGCCGGATCCAGCGTTGCCACCTCCCGGTCCACCGCCCTACACGCTTGTACATTGTCCGCGTGTAGTGCAACATGATCTTCGACCAATCGGATCAACCCATGCTGTTTGGAAGTCTGCGTACAAGCATGCTGGGCTAGCCGGGCAGCGTCATCCTGAGGGGTGTCGCGCGTTGCCGAAGCGGATGGCGGGAGCGGCCCTGACGTCTCGGGCCCCGAGGGTCCGTCTGCAGCATTGGGCATAGGGATGTCGGCGATGCCCTGGGTGAGACCGGTGTGGTCCGCTGTCGTAGCATCCTCCATACTTCCTTCTCTGTCGGGACCGTTGGGGAAATATTGTTGCGCCTCGGGGGCATCGAGGAGCCCAGGGGGGGCTGCGAGAGACGGTGGTGTCGCAGCCGCTCGCGGTGCATAAGGCCTTCACCCTGCCCAGGTGGTGGCGGCACTGGAGCTTGCAGTTGCCGTTCCTGCTGGCAGGATGGGCACCTGTCCGCGCCCAGCGCCTGAGCACCGAAGAGTGGGCAGGCGCTGTGTGGGCAGGAATGTAGTGCGGTAAATAAGGCGGCTGGGCCACCCCCCCGCAGGCTCAGTACCAAGTGTATCGTGGCGTACCTCTGGACATTGTAGTCCGTGAGCGTACCTCCAGCTGCTCTCTTCCAAAAGACAAGCGTTGCTGGTCGGGAGGGATGCGCTCGGTGTCCTGGATGGCCATTTTCACGTCGCAGATCGTGTAGCCAGCCTCCACCTTGAGCATTATGGTCTTCCCCGTGAGCATCTTCACATAGATCCTCATACCGTTGGCATCGCTGCGGCTGACGTCGGTGCCAGAGTCGGTGCCGGAGTCGGTGCCGGCGTCGGTGCCGGAATCGATGCTGGCGACGTCGATGCACGAGGTATGCTGCTGCGGCACCGTGTGGTGCTGCTCTCCCGGGCGGTGTCGATGGTCGGTGTGGGGTTGCCCCGCATAGCGCTGACTGTCCAAGGCGTCCGGCTGGTGATTGGCCGCTCGCGTGTCATAGGCACCTTCCGCCAGCACGGGCGTCCCCGAACTCAATGGCGCCCTGCCCTCGTGCAGGTCGCCGCAGTGATGGCGGGTGGCGTCGTGATGGTTGCGGCACTGATGCCGAACGCCGCCGTGCCGATCGCCGGGGTGCCCATGGCGGTCATCGTCGTGGTCATCCTCCTTCTCCTCCGCCTGGATGTGATGGTGTTCTTCGTCGTGGTGGTAGTCAGAGCTGGCGTCGATGCTGCTGGCGTCGTTGCCGGGGTTGGGGCCGGTGCCGGTGCTGATTTCGATGCTGCTGGAGCCAATGACGGAGTCGGTGCTGGCGTGGATGCTGCTGGCGTCGGTGCCAGAGTCGACGCCGGCATCGGTGCGGGCGTCACACCTTCTGATGTTGGTGCGAGAGTCGGTATTGGCGTCGATGCCGTCGTTGGAGCGCTGGTCGGCCGGCTCTTCACCATGGGAGTCCAGAGAGTCGTCGGTACCGCCGTCGGTATGAAGGTCGCCGTCATGGTGTGTAGGGGGTATCCCCTGAGCCACAGAAGCGCGATGCCGGTTCTGGTCGCCGTTGTGGCCCATCTCCTCAGGTACCTCGAGGTACCAGTTGTCGTGGACATTGTCGTGGAATTCTTCGTCCTGGGCGTCGTCGTGGGCGTCATCGGGTTCGCCATGGGCGTCGTCGCTGGCGTCGTGGTCGTCGTCCTGGTCGTCGTTGGCGTCATGCTGGGTGTTCCCGTTGCCGGTATTGTCCCAATGATGCTCCGCGCTGAAATTCAAGCGGCGCGAAGAACTGGAGCTGGCCAGGGCCAAAATGATCCATTCCCGTGGGCAGCATAAGCACCCGGCACTGTTCAGCGTGACCTGAGTGCACGCACCTCCGCGCAGGCGTCGCAGCCAAGCCTCGCCGTCCTGCAACATGTGGCGGTGCGCCACCATCTCTTCGCTGATGAGATTCCGCAGGAAGGGATACACCCTGTCCCAGAGTGCCTGTAGTGCTGAGTGGTGGGTGTGTGAGCAGGCGGAATATTCCTGATTGAGCAGGCCGTTGCCGCAACCAGCGCAACAAGAGTTCTGCAGCAACTCCTCGATGCCAAACGTCATGGCGCCTATGAATGAATTTCGAGAGGCCGTGGAAACTGAATGGATGACCTCGGTCCCCGCGCTCCAGGCGATACGCCCCAGCAAACCGTCCCCAATCGTCTCGCGGTCCTGCGTAGTTGTCACCTGTTCTGCACATGAGGCCGGAGATCCAGAGAGCACCTGGCCCAACACCTCGATGGGGCTGCTGGCATGAATGCTGGCGTGGGTAACGGCGGTGGTGCCATCGTCCGTGCTGTCGTGGGTGCTGGCGTCGGTGATGCTGTCGTCACTGATGTCGTGGGTACCGACGCCGATGATGGTGACGTCGATGATGCTGGCGTCGGTGTTATAGTCGCGCTTGCCCTTGCGATCCTTCCCTGGGTCATCGGTCAGGTCCTCGTAGGCGCGGTCCCCGTGGTGCCACATCGCATCGTGGGTCTGGATATCACGGATCTGCTCGCGGTCCGGGCAGGTGGCGCCACCTTCGTTGGCTGACAGCCCAAGCGGTGGGGGCTGCGACTCAGCAGCCATCGCGGCAACTGCGAGAGAGTGGAGAGTCGGGGCGGAAGTGTTGAAGGTATCGGGAAAGTAAGTATGGGGTTTCGCAATCGAATCGAAACACTCGCTTCTGGGGCCGTCTTGAGCCACCACTTGAGCCACATTATCTTGCGCCATGGAGGAGGAAGAGGAAGAGGAGGAGGAGAAAGGGGGAGAAGGGGGAGAGAACGAAAGCCAGGCCCTCGGAGGAAGAGGGTGAGGAGGTGGATGAAGGGGCCCTGGGACACACAAATAAATACGCAAAAATAACAGGACTCCCCATATTTTCGTATATTCTCTTGGTTTTTGTCTTCCCACCCCACTTCCCATATTTTCCAGGCGATCGACGATTAATTGTGTCTGTGTTTTTTCCCCTCCTGACAAGAGGGTGAGGAGGTGGAGCTGGGGCGAATCAACGCTTCAGGCTCCGTCCCTGAGGAAGCGCAGCGTCGGAAAGGTGGAGCCGGGCCCTCGGTCGCGGGCGCCAGTGGAGCCCCCCTGGCGACGCGCAGTCGTCTTCCCCAGCTGGGCGGCTGGAGGAGGAGGAAGAGGAACAGGAGGAGGAGGAGGAGGAGGAGGAGAAAGAGCAGGAGGAGGAGGAGGAGGAAGAGGAGAAGGACGCGATTCCCCCCCCGACACTCATCTCTCTGAAATTTTCTCTCCCGGCAGTCGGCCCTGGCTCGGCTACACGCAAGAGATGGCCCTGGGAAAGAGTGACCTGTGGTGCGCGGCTTTTTGGGAGCCGCGGGATGGATGGCCAAACGCAAGCGTGCAAGACGCCACTATCGCATCGCGTTCGGCGATCGGGGGACCCCAGTGGGCCCGCAGCAACGGTCACTCCAGCGAGGGGTCACTCCTACGTGCAGTCGACTGGCGGAGCCGAATGGCACTACTCTTTGCCCGCTGCGGCGGGCGGACACTCCCGGTCGCCACTGGGCCGCGCCCTCCAGCGTCGCCGCGTGGACGGCGCCCCCTCTGAGGCAGATTCTGCGGCTTCGGCAACCCGGGCTGTGCAACACGGGCCAGGGGCAGGGCAGTCGGGGCGTCTGGGGCGCCGTCTCACTGAGCCAGGGGCGCGCTGGAAGAATTCGACGCCCCCGTGGCCCGCCTAAGTCAAACATCAATTTGTTCAAAAGCACAGGGCACCGCGGGAAGCTTCCACGTCCCGCTGAAGGGCATATAATGTGGCGGGAGGGTGAAGCGAGGGGCAGGAGGAAGATAGGGAAGGGGGCTGGGCTGAGGTAGGCTAAGCGGGTCTGGGCTAGGTTCGCTACGGCTGTTGAGGCTGGCTTGGGCGAAATAATGGGCTTCAATGGTTTGGACCACGTTGGATTACATTGAATTATGGTCATTATGGTTGGCTTTGAGGTTGGGGCATGTTCGGCTGGAGGTCGTTCGCCGATGTTTGGTTCGATTAGGGTTAGGGTGGATCAGGCTGGTTTGGGCTACGTATAGTGGGATTCGTTGGTTGGCGTGTGATGGGTTGAGTTATGCTGTGCTGGACTAGCTCCTATGATACCTTAACGTGTGATTTGATGTGTGGCGTGCGTGACTCGGCCGTGCCAGCTAGCTGTCTGCTGCGGCAGGCCAAGCTTGGCCAGGCTTGGATAGACTGGGTCGGGAGAGGCGCCGCGATGGCAGCTTGTGGGCGCTGCTGACCCTCAAATTAATGGCCCGTACGATGCTGTGCCACGGCCAAGGCCAGGCAAAGCAAAAAGTTGTTTTGGCCGGCAGCGCCAGCGGTCGCGGGTGCGAGGGACGAGTCCGGCGGGGCGCGCCGAGCGCGAGGCGCGCAAAGCGGGTGGGACAACGAGAAGCCGAGGACCACATAGGGGGCGAAGAACGGTATGAAATAAACTTGTCCACAGTCGGGGACGCCTGCCCCCTGGGCGGCTGCAAAGTTTATACCCTCACGGTGCCACGTAGGGCCGCCTGGGGGGCAGGCGTCCCTGACTGCGGAAAAAAATATGTGATTCGGGAGCGGCCAAGAGCGGGGTGTCCAAGAGGGGGGGTGCAAATCATGACTGGCGGCATGTGCGCGGCCCAGCAGGGGGGCTAGGGACGTAATGAAATAAGAAGAGGCGCCATGACATCGGGGGAAATATCATGGCCCCTGCCATGATATCCACCCCCCCCTAGTCATCACTCCCCTCCGTGCCGCCCCCGAGTTATACCGTTCTTCGCCCGCTAAGCCAAAGCCGGGGCCAAAAAAGCCAACGAACACAACCGCTGCCCCACCGAGCTGGCGCACGGCACCTGAGAGGCTCCTGCGCGTCCGCCACGCAGACGACGGCCCGGGTGCCCAGCCTGGGGCGCGAGCACGGCGGGGAGGGGAGGGGAGGGAAGGGGAGGGGAGCGGCAGGGGGAGAGGGAGAGGGAGGGAAGAGGGAGGGGGAGGAAGGGGGAGGCGGAGAAGAGGAGGGAGGGGAGGAGAGGAGAGAGAGAGAGAGAGAGAGAGACGGGGGGGCAGGGGAGCGGGGAGGCAGAGGGAGAGGGAGGAGGGGGACGGGAGGAGGCAGGACCGGGAGGAGGAAGGCGTGGGAGGCGGGAGGGATGGCAGAGGGAGCGTGGGAGGTGGCTCCAGAGGCCGGCACCAGCTCAACGACCAGCCCACTTGCAGGAGATGAGTTGAACGAGCCCAGCCTGGTCCCAGCCTGAGTGGGGCCGGCCCCAGCTCAACGACCACCCCCACACCGTGGCCCCCGAGGGCCGATGTCGCGCATCGCCGCCTCGCCGCCGGCAACCAGAGAGGCGGGGTGGTGCGCCGGCGGCCCCGGCCGGGCCCAGCCGAGGCTCGGTGCCGGCGCGCGTGTGGGCAGCTCCTGGGCCTCCCCACGGGCTGCCCTGCGTGCCGCCCGCCCGTGGGGCGCC
>CAUYUJ010014654.1:187732-327732 GCA_963575745.1 Prorocentrum cordatum | reverse complement strand
GCTTCTAAAAAGCATTCCCCCTCCCCTACCCCCCCTCTGCGCATGGCTGAGGTTTGTCACTATTTTACCGTAAAAAATCGGCTCGGAATGAGAAGCTAGTGCCGGAGAAGGGCTCGAGACCTCTGGGGATCGACGTCATGAAAAAAACATGACGTCGGGGGTCTGGGTAACAGATCCTCCTCCTCCCTCCTCCCTCCTCCCTCCTCCTCCCTCCTCCTCCTCCTCCTCCTCCTCCTCCTCCTCCTCCTCCTCCTCCTCCTCCTCCTCCTCCTCCTCCTCCTCCTCCTGCTCATCATCCTCCTCCTCCTCCTCCTCCTCCTCCGCCTCCTCCTCCTAGGCCCGAACGCGGCGCCCCCCCATCCAAATTCCCGTGTGGGTCCGCGACTCACGTGGCGACGAGGCGGGGCGTTTGCCCTTCGAGGACAGCATCTCCACTCCATAGACTGCACCAGTGTTCGGAGCCGGCGCGTCGGCCGCGGAGAGGGGAGGACCGCGCCCGCCCAGGACTTCTGGACATCGGCGGAAGAAGCTGAACCCCGCGCGGCATCGCCGACAGCGGCAGGCACGAGCTCAGGCCCGTGTCACAGCGAGATTGTCTGAGTACACTGCCATCGAGGCAAGACGGCTACTCAATCGGTATCGTTATATATGTCCTCCAAGTCGTGGTTTCGTGCTTCGTGTGCCACGTCCAGCTTCTTGGAGAGGCAAACCTGCAGAAGTTGTGGCACTGCGAGGACGGAGTACGGATCGGCCCAGATTGCAGACACCTTCGAAAGACAGCCGTGGGTAAAGAACAATCAGACACGTACTCAGTCCAATGGCCCCCGTGGAAGAGATAAAACTCGTCCTGGAAAAGGTTCAGGCCAGAGCCCTGCCACTCAGACCGACACGGAGGACTGACAGGCGCCTACGAAACGACAGCAACGTACGAGGTCTCCGTCAGTGACATTCGCAGACGAGGAGGAGGAGGGATCCAGGGACGAGAGTCAGAGGCCTTTGAGTATCATCCCTGCTCTTCCGTCGGAGGCTCGACTTCATCAACATTTCCCAGGCGAGTTGGATCCAGCAGCGTCGGCCAGAGATCGCAGTACATGCATCACAGAGTGCAGGCAGCAGTTGAGAGTTCTTGCGGGCACTATCAGGCTCAAAGAAAGGTCAGGAGAGATGGCATACGAAGAGCGGTCATGGTACTCTGTTGTAGTGACGGCCATTCACCGATGTCGACCTCACAAAGTCCAGTTGTCCGGGCAGGAATCTGCTCTTCAAAGATCGGAGGTGAGGCTTCAGGACATAGACAACAAGATCAAAAAAGCAAAGCGATATCTCAGCGAGCTGCAGGACGAAAGAGATCTTGCGGTCGAATGGGTTCAAAGGCACCACGAGGCCATGAACGAGCTACGTTCGACAGCAGCGGACATGGACGCAGAGATGACTGGCACGGCTACTCCACCAGGAGAGGCGGCGCCAGCGACTCTCAGTGCGCCCTTGCCTGTGGGGCCGCAGCAGATGGCTCCGCAGCAGCAGCAGCAACAGCAGCAGTTGTCAGATATGGCCATCATGCAAAGACAGTTGACACAGATTGCGACTACACTCACGGCCTACCAGTCTCACATAGACGCAACTGTCAATGCCATTGGTGCGCAAGTCATCACCGTCAACAACAAGCACGATGCGCTGAGGTCGGTCCTACGTGGAGGTGCGTCGCATGTGGAGGCTGCGGAGAGAGCGAGGGCGACGGAAGACTCCGCTGCACCCCTTGCGCTACCAGCTACGCAACCTCGAGCTGCACGACAACATCCTGCTGCGACGCCCAAGCGAGGTGGAGCTCACAGGAACGATCCAGGTCATCAACCTCGGCGCCGTCCTACGCGAAGTCCTTCGCCAGGCCGAAGAGGACCAGCCCACGGTGGTTCTGCGGAGGCTGTGGAGGCTACGGTAGAGGCGGCGGCGGCTTCTCCTGCGGGCGTCGACGACATAGACGACGCCGTCCTGCAGGAGGGCTACGAGCCGCCAGGGTAGTATCAGACAGGGGCATGGTCGGCCACGACCCCTTCCGATCATGATTCGCATGAGAAGTTTCAAGGGATCAAGTCCACTTATGTAGATAAACCAGACGTGGTTTTTCGCTGCTCCGTCATGGGGGGAGGTGCTCAATACTGATTGGCACAAATGAAAAGTTTCTTCTGGATTGCACGTCGCAGTTCTTTCAGTCCTTGTCAAATTGGGACGGGGATGTGTCGGATATACGACGCATTGAAATCTTTACTGATGGAAGTGGGGCCTCGGCCCCCTCAGATGCGAAACCTTCTTGGGCCTTTTGTGTCCTCATTGTTTCTGAAAGCGGCAATTATTGTCATGTCGTCGATCATGCAGGCTCATTTCTTCGTGACGACTTTTATGCTTCGCCCACGCAGCTGAGCTTGGTGTCAGAGACCCTGGCTTTATTGTGGGCGGTGTCCTGGGCGCCCCAGTCTCCTTTTGCAGATGTCCAGTGCCATTGCTACCTTGATAACGTTGTTGCCATGAACGCAGCGCAAGGTGTGTGGGATATACCACCGTTGGCAGGTCTGTCATCATGCCTGCGTTCTGTATTTCAATTGTTCATGTACAAGCACACTGCAGTTTTCAAACATGTTCATGCACACGCACAGCATCTTGTTAACGAGTACGTAGACACACGTGCAGCACTTGCGGGCATGGGCATACTAGAGAATGCCGTTGCGTGTCCGCGGTTTCCTTTTTTACGAGATCCGCTGCCGACTTTGCGGGCATGGCTGCCGCTTTTGCCCAGCAATGGAAGACTACAATACCCGAGCATAGGGGAAGGTGGCACGATCATCGTTGACCCAAGCTCCCCACACGACTACCCATCAATGCGAAGATGCGTTGGACATGTGCCAGACCTTTTTACGCTGGAAAGTTCTCAGGTGCCAGATCCGTCCTCACGGCTAGACCTTAGACTAGCATGTGCTAATGTGCTCACACTACTGCAACCTAAGAAGCTCAAGTGCCTTGGCAAGAAGATGAGCAGCAATAAGCAAACGCATGGTCCTAGATACGTTGGTGCCTATACGGCTGGTCGTCCTAGGCTTCTAGCTGAGCAGCTTCGACATTACGACTGTATGGTGATTGGTACTGCGGAGACTCGCATGCCTAATCCTGGTTGGTATCATGTCGGATCTTCTCTGGTATTACATGGCCCAAGACATGAGAGTGGGAATCACGGTTGTTCTTGATGGTTTCGTCTACATAAGGATTTCATCCTGGGCAGAAAAGACACTATAATATCCAGGGACAAGCTTAACGCGGCTGCTGCTACCCCTACCCTGTCGGTCGTTAACCTGGCGCTGGCTTCACTAAGTGTTACGTCTCGTGCCGCACACGCACCACACTCAGGGCCAAAACAATAGTGATAGACTCGCATGGTGGAAAGATACGACCTCTACGCTGAGAAGAGCGGCTGGCCAGGCCGACTAGTTGTTTCTACTCATGGATGCAACGCGACGGCGGGCTCGACTGTGTCAGAGTCCATTGGAAGTGTTGGTGCCGAGCTGGAGTCCTTCTGCGGGACATGTCTGAATCAAATGCTCAGGGAATTGGACATGTGTTTGCCTTGCACTTTTCTGAATCCCTCTTTCGACCACAAAACCTGGATCCCGCTTGGTAGTTTTTTCCCTAAACCACGTATTTATTACATTGGGGTCCCTAAGAAGCGTTTGCCGTATTCCTCGGTGCCAAGGGTCAACAAGGACGTCGAGCTCACTGTCTCCCAGCCTGACCATTACCATGACCAGCTAAATGTCAGCGCACCTGCGCCGTCGGTGCGCGCTAGCCACAGCATGTTATCTACGAAGCCGCAGCTGGACAGGCGCAAGCTTCAAGAAGCAGAGAGCATTCAGGCTTTCAGTTTGCACATGCAGGAATGTCCTGCGCCCGCGTGGACAGTACCGCCTACCGAGCACTGCATGCCTGTCACTCTGCACGCACGGCAGGAAATGGAGGCATACTTCGCCAACCACGATCAACAGCACAATAAAGCAGGATTGTCGGAGGTCACGCTCGGTTATCTGGCATCGATTCGCTCGCATCGAAAAGGTATTAGGCAGGTCAAGCAGTCGGTTATCAAGCTCTGGCAGGCAGTTATTTTGAGCGCGCGGCATGTGATAGCTACGAAAGGCGAGGACATTTTTGTTGCTGACTGGGTTCCAGAGGCACGCCATGGCCTCCTGGCGCATGGTGGCAGAATTGGAAGTTTGGCCAATGAAAATGTCCAGTCTGTGTTGGCCGACAACTTTATGTGCGATAATGAGAGGTTCCGTAATGCTCGCAATAGGGTTAATTGGTTCAGGTTCATCGGCGATATCCCGGGGTTTACAGTTCATCAAGTGGGTTCTCGGTGCTGATCGGGCCTGGCTGTTTATTGTGTCGACTACTATCGCATCATATCCAGGCTTTCCAATTTATACTACTACAGCTCCTCAATCGTGCTGCACATGAGCATTCGCGTCGAGATGTCGATAGGTCCCTCACTGACTTGGCTGACTCGATCATTGACTTATGGTCGGCTAAGGAGTTCGGCGATGCGTTTGCTGCGCCGCGCAGACTTGGCGCTGCTGGCAAACGACGTCGCCAGGCTAAGGTGCTACCCGCTGTTGAAGGTCCAACTGGCGAGCTTGCGCCTACGGCCCAGCAGGCCACGGAGCTTTGGCCGGAACATTCGTCTGCGCAGGAGCTAGCGGCCAAGGTCACGCCGCAGGCTTTCATGGACACCTTTTTGCGACAGGTGTCTTTCGCAGGACACTCCAAGCAGACATATTCACAACATCCCTACCCTCCAAGATCTACATAGGGAATTGAGATGCACTAAGAACAGTGCTGGAGGATCTGACGGGCTACACGGTGTGTTTGTGGGTGCATGTGCTAGTACATTGGCTAAGGCATACTATCCATTGGTTGTCAAGGCTGGCCTGCTCATATCAGAATCCTCACACTGGAAAGGCGGACATTTACCTAGAATACCCAAGGCCAAGGGCAATGCATATACTACGGCAGCTTCAAGATCAATTCTAGTCGCGTCACACACAGGCAAGAAATATCATGGAAGTCTACGACGCAAGCTAATGCCAGTAATGCAAGAGGCCGTGGGGATCATCAATATGCATGGATACCCAGTAGAGGCGCGCAGTTGGCACTTCTCGCGGCTAGAGCATCGCAAAAGTATTCACGCCAGGCTGGACTTTGCCTGGCAATGCCATTTGTTGACGTCATGAACGCTTTTTTACTTTGCTATACGGGAGCTTGTGCCCAAGACAGATCACGCACCTGAGCCTTTAAAGGCGTTGCTGGCAGTGGCTGGGCTTCCAGAGTCATACTTACCATTGCCTTGCTTGCATCGACATGACCTCAACGATCACTTTAAGACTATGGTCGAGGAAGCCTTCAGGATGGGCTGGTTTCTATTCCCTGGAACCACGCGCATTGCCGTGACTTTCCGAGGCGCCCGTCCTGGGACTCCCTTTGGAGATGCACTGTTTCTGTTCAGCATCGCTGAGGTCATGAATGGTGTAGCTAGGGAGATTCAGGCGATGGACATCGCGTTCGCCGTGGACGCCCAAAGAGCGAGCATCTTTGAGGATACCGCTGGCGAACGGAAGGTTGTTTTTCCCTGGTCAAGTTCACGCAGATGGTTATATGTTTGCGTTCCTGGCATTGCTGGATGTTTTCGAGAGGCATCTCGAAGATGTGTGCAGGATATTACTCAACTCGTTTGCCCCTGCAGGTCTCGTTCCCCGTCTGAAGGTTGGCAAAACAAGGATTGTGCTACACTTGCACGGTCCTGGATCTGCGGCGCTTCGGCGACATGCCTTTCATACGCTAGATGCACGCTTACCCGTGCGTATGCTCATGTGTGGTGGTACTCACATACACGTTGTGCGCAGGTCTGTGTACCTTAGCGCTGTGCTCACGGACAGGGCAATTCTTGGCCCTGAGCTGGTACATAGAGAGGCAGAGGCACGTGTTCCGCTTACACACTTGAGTAGAATATTTAGACGGCTATCTAGTAATACGTGTTTGCCCAAACTGGTCTTTACAGGTTCGCTAGTACTTAACTCGGCGCTGTACGGAGCAGGAACATGGTACGAGTGTTATGGGAACGACGTTGTTACGCTTAGAACTTCAGACGCTCAACGAGGGTTATACGTCTTCCTAGGTTTGAAGCACACGGACCTACGGACGATGAAGTCATGGCTGTTGCAGCCCGTCCTACTGTCACAATATTGCTTCGTGTATATCGCCTTCGCTTGTTTGGTCAAGTATTGAGTTCGGCCCCACGTCCGCTACTTGCTCTACTTCACACAGAATACAAACAGGCAGATGGTACAGAACGAAAGTCATGGTTACATCACGTCCTGGATGATTTGCTGCGGTTGAGTTCTAGCCATCACTCCCTTGCTTCCTTCCCAACCCCAGTGGCGGACCCGCAGATGTGGGTTAACAAGGTCGAGTCATCACCGCAGGCATGGAAGCGTATCCTGGCTGATGCGGTCAAGGCGTGCGTTGAAAAAGCTAGAAGGGATTTGGATGGAGCTCGCTGGCAAAAAAGCTTGCTGCTGGACTTGCAGAGAGCGGGCCTCCCTCCGGCCAGAGATGTTCAGGAGGACCCGCAAGTTCCAGAAATGAGATGCCCTTTTTGTGAATTGAAAGCTCTTTCCATCCCATCACTGGATGCACACGTGCGCTCGTCACACGTTACGGTGACAGGGTTGGCGAGACGGCACGTGTCTGAACCGACATGTGCCGCTTGCCGCCGCACCTTCTCCTCGAGGTCTCTTCTTCCCAGACATGTCACCTCCTGGAGACCGTCCTGTTTGGTTGCATAGTTGATCCACGTGCCTGTTCTTTCAAAAAAGGAACAAAAAAGTTGGCTCTTGAAGAACATCAAACCAACCAGCAGGCACGGACGAGGGGATACTCTACCTCGCATGCAGATGTGCCGTCACGTGTGCTTCCAGGTCCCATCGATCCAGTCGCTCAAATGGTGCGGGACATGTACACACGCGAGCAGGCTCAACTATATATACAGAACACACTCCAGCATGTTACAAGTTGGTCTAGGCAGTGGTTTCAGCAGTTTGAGGTAGGACAGGCAGCTCCTGGATCCGTCCGTGGTTTGTTCTTGGATTGGCCCTTCGAGCGCGAGGCCTACTCTTGAGGCCTTGCAGACCCCATTCCACGTAGACTGAAATGTAGGACGATGTTTATTGCTAACTTGTGGACAACGGCGCCAGGGTGACATCCAGACTGCTGTGGAGGTAATGCTAGAAGCTATTCGCCCTAATGTAGAGCTCCGAGTTTGTTCTATCGATATCACTATTGACAAAGATGCAGGCGACCTCGGCAAGACAGCCACAGGTGGTCTTTGGAGTGAACACATTAGGGCAAGTAGAGTAGCCGCAGTAGGAGGGGGGCGTCCGTGCGAAACGTTTTCGGCAGCACGGTGGAAGGACGGAGGCCCCCCTCCGCTGCGATCCTGGACAGCCCCCTGGGGTATCGAGGCAATTACCCCCAGACAGCGGATGCAGGTTCAGATTGCGAATGTTCTGTTCATGTCACACATTGAGCTGCTCTCGGTATGTGCTGAGGTAAGAGGATGTGGATGGGGAGGGAGAGCATCCTGCATCCCCCACCTGGGAGCCTAGAGCTGTACCGTCTTGGAGCTTCAAGCCCGTCAAAGCTCTCGCTAGTGCCCCGTGTGCCTCACATACTGAGTTTGACCAATGCGAATTCGGCCAGGAAGCAGGCAGGGCACCCACAGGTATCCTTGGTATACGTCTAGGGACTGTGCACGACATGTTCCACAATACTCCTGGAGGGGGGCAAGTGTAGTCATGGACCCAGAGATCACGCTACTCTGCCCAGATGGGATCCCGACAAGAAGATGTTTGGAACAGCCCAAAAAAAGTCTACCCTGAAGCTATGTGCAAAGTGTTAGGCCAGGCTCTCGTAGATGCGGTGTTACCGTCTGCAGAGTTTTGCGTTCAAGATGCAAATCAGGCCGATACTTTGACACTGCGTAAGTTGCTTGTTGATGAGATACGTTGTTCCTCGGATGCTCCAGAGTTGGGTCCCGATTTTGCATTGGCCAGGTCTACGAGAGGAGACTCGATCATTGCACGCATCAGGAAGCCTCTAGACCCGACCTCAGGCAGTGTGCCTGCCAATGAAGACCAGGAGCTAGAGAATTCTCATTCGATTGCCATTCTTTCTGCAGTCGAGGCTCGGCCGATTTTGCCATGTGAGGATAGACGTGATGTGTCCCTTTCTTCAGTTGTCCCTCCCCCAAGGCCTCCCCCCTATCTCTCACAGTTGGCGCTCGACAGAATCACAGCTAATCGTGCTGAAGTTCTCAGACAGAGAAGAGCTAGAGATGCAGATGCCAGTAGACTCCCCATTTCTGCCATCAACCTTTTCGGTGACGAAGCTTGGCACACGAGCGCGCCGAATGCGGATTTAATCCAGGCCGATTTGCATCAGTGGTTTCGAGCAGCCACGCACACATGACGTGTATGGAGGTTATGGCATATGACGGGAGGATGGGAAGAGTTGGACTTGGTATGTTCTCACACACGCGCCGCTGCTTGGATTGTGCAGCATAGTATTGCATCTGTGCGCCGTCGAGTGAGGCAGATTTCTTGTTCGGCCGCTTGATTTCTTGATGAGAGCGAGAGGGCAGACAGCATCAGCAGCACCAGCAGCATGCAGTCTTGCTTTCTCCTCATGCCACTTGCCCGACCCGTCGGTAACGCCGACTTCGGCCAGTTGCGCCCCGCGCGCCCGCCGCCTTTGGGGAGGGGTTGCGGAGGAGTGAGGAGTGTTTATCTCAGTTGTTGGGAGGGGAAGGTCTTTCTGGGCGTCCAGTGCCCCACCTCGTGCTCGGTCTTCAATAGTCGAGTTTTTTGTTTTCGGAGGGGCCTCTTAGGATGGGCCGATCGATCGTTCAGCCTGCACCGAGCAGGCCTGTGGCCTGTTGAGGCACCCTTGGCCTCGACACGCCCCCGGCAGTAGCTGACTGCAGCTCTTTCGCGGCCATCCGATCCGATCCGATGTTCCTCCTCCTCCTCCTCCTCCTCCTCCTCCTCCTCCTCCTCCTCCTCCTCCTCCTCCTCCCCCTCTCCTCCTGCCAGTGCAAGACAGGAGGCCGCACCAAGGGGCGACGCATCTTGCACACGAACGGGACGCAGGGCGGACGCCAGTGCTGCAAGGCCTGGCGCCAGCACCGTGCGCCACCCGCGTGGCTGCCGCGCATTTCGGGTCGGACCCGCAGGCGAGCGGGGTCTGCTGCTGCTCCTGCTCGTCCTCCCCCGCCTCCCCCGCCTCCACCTGCTGCTCCACCTCCTCCTCCTCCTCCTCCTCCTCCTCCACCCCCTCCTCCTCCTACTCAACCTCCACTTGGGCCCGCGGGGGGTCAAGCTGGGTGTGGGACCTCCGCACCAAGACTCTTTCCTCCAGAGGGGTAGGAGGAGGAGAAGGAGGAGGAGGAGGACAAGGAGGAGGAGCATACGTTCCATCGGACTGCTGTCAGGTTACCGACGAACGAGAGCAGCAAGCCGTGCTGAAACGTGATGAGCAAAGTTGCCGAGCTGCGATGGGTTTATTGCCAGGCACGAATCGCATAGAAGGGAAAGCACGCTAAACTGTCAAGGTCGTAGGCAGTCTCAATCGTGAAATCGGTACCCTCACACTCATCCTCTGTCCCGAGGCCGAGCCACAAGAAGAGGAGAACGGTGAGGATGTGCAGGCGGGCCAGGGTAATGAGGTGAAGAAAAGGGGGCAGGAGAGAGTGGAGTAACGAGTCGGGGTGGCTAGGGCAGCCAAACCTAAAGGTTAGTGGAGTGAGAATCGTAACCCTGTGGCTGGTGATCCACCGTGCAGCAATGGTTTTCTTGGGTGGGGCAACACTTTGCTTGGCTGAGATCGTGACAAGACTTGGCGAAATGCGAGCCATCTTGCCTGCACAGCGGCAAGAGACAAGGGTTCGGGATAGAACCACGCCTTAAGCCTTTGGAAGATCAGCTCATGGAACCCATGTGTGGATTCCGATCGCGTGAACTGGGAGATGAAAGCGCCTAGAAGTTCCTCTCCCATGAGAAATGTTTCTGGCTCTCCAACTTGACTTGCTTAATGAGCCCTAGTTGAAGCCATAAAGAACTTGTCCACTGTTACCCCCTTTACCTTTGCAGCTGTTAACTCAAAAAACTATGCGCACTGCTTCCTCTGTACCCGCATGGCTTTGTCCAAACTATCCGGATGGTTTCCTCTGTTTTCCGCATGATTGGGTCTGTTCGAGTAGAGTAAAATAATGTAGGCAGAGAAAAGTAAAGTCAAGCAGGGCAGAGTAGAATAGGAGTAGAGTAGAGTAGAATAGAATAGAGCCCACGACCCCCCTTCCCACCACGAGATCCTTGTCGTCCAAGCTATCCGCATGGCTTCCTCTGCTATCCACATGGCTTCGTCTGCCCGGGTAGAGTAGAATGGAGTAAAGTAGAATGGAGTAAAGTAGAATGGAGTAAAGTAGAGTAGAGTAGAGTAGAGTAGAGTAGAGTAGAGTAGAGTAGAGTAGAGTAGAGTAGAGTAGAGTAGAGTAGGAGTAGAGTAGGACTAGAGTAGGAGTAGAGTAGGAGTAGGAGAAGAGTAGTGCAAAGTATAATAGAAAAGAGTAGAGAAGAGAAGAGTAAAGCCGAGTCGAGTCGAGCAGAGTAGAGTAGAGCAGACTAGAGTAGAGCAGAGTAGAGTAGAGTACAGTAGAGTAGATTAGAGTAGGGTAGAGTAGAGTAGAATATCTGAGAGTAGAGTCGGGTAGAGAATATAAGAACAGACAAGTGTAGTGTAGTGTCGTGTCGTGCAGTGTAGCGCAGCGTCGATAAAAGTGGGATCGAGTAGAAGAGTAGATCAGAGCTGTCTAGAATAGGAGTAGGGTACAGCACACCAGTATTATTGTAGTGGAGATGAGTAGGGTAGAGTAGGGTAGAGTAGAGTAGAGCAGTGTTTGGTAGAGTAGAATAGAAGCGAGTGATTCGAGTAGAGTAGAGTAGAGTAGAGTAGAGTAGAGTAGAGACTAGACTTGACTAGGCTAGACTAGACTAGACAAGACTAGGAGTCGAGCAGAGTAGAGTATAATATAATAGAATAGAGTAGCGCAGCGCAGCGTAGCGTAGAGTAGAGTAGTCGAGTCGAGCCCAATCGAGTCGAGTCGAGTAGAGTTGAATAGAGTTGAGCAGAGTAGGGTAGAGTTGAAACAAGTAGAGAAGAACAGGGTACAGTAGAATGGAAAGGAATCGAACTACAGTAGAATTGGATGAAACAGGATAGGGCTCGTCAAACTATCCGTAAAGTTTCCTCTGCTATCCTGATGGCTTCGTCCAAAACTATCCGCATGTATTCGCAGGCTCGAGCAAGCGAATAATGCACAAGAATTCATCCGAGCAGCGCGAAGAAGGAGCAGGGTAGAGTAGAGTAGAGTAGGATAGGGTAGAGTAGAGTAGAATAGGATTGAGAAGACAAGAGTAGGGTAGAATAGTGTGGAGTCGAGCACAAGAGGGCAAAGCAGAGCAGAGTCGAGTAGAATATGAGCAAAAGTCATCGTCGGATAGAACAGTCGTAGTAGAGTAGAGTCCAGTAGGGTAGAATAGAGGATGGCATACAAGAGTAGAATAGAGGAGTAGAGTAGAGTAGGGGTAGCAGAGAAGTAGAGTCGCATCGAGTAGAATGGAGTGGTGTAGAGTCGATGAGAGTAGAGTAGAGCAGAGAAAAGAAGAGTAGAGCAGAGTAAAAGTAGAGAAAGAGTAGGGTAGCGTAGAGTAGAGTGAAGTATAGTTGAGTAGGGAAGAGTAGAGAAGAGAAGAGTAGAGCAGAGTAAAAGTAGCGTAGAGTAAAGTATTATAGAGTAGAGAATAGCAGGATAACAGTAGGGAAGAGTAGAGTAGGGTAGGGTATTGTGGTGGAGTAGAGTAGAGTAGAGTAAAGTAGAGTAAGAGAAGCAGAAGAAGTAGTAGTAGTAGTAGTTGTTGCTGTTGTTGTAGTAGTCGTAGTCGTAGTCGTAGTCGTAGTCGTAGTCGTAGTCGTAGTCGTAGTCGTGGTAGTAGTAGTAGTAGTAGTAGTAGCAGTAGCAGTAGTAGTAGTAGTAGTAGTAGTAGTAGTAGTAGTAGTAGTAGTAGTAGTAGTAGTAGTAGTAGTAGTAGTAGTAGTAGTAGTAGTAGTAGTAGTAGTAGTAGTAGTAGTAGTAGTAGTAGTAGTAGTAGTAGTAGTAGTAGTAGTAGTAGTAGTAGTAGTAGTAGTAGTAGTAGTAGTAGTAGTAGTAGTAGTAGTAGTAGTAGTAGTAGTAGTAGTAGTAGTAGTAATAATAGTAGTAGTAGTAGTAGTAGTAGTAGTAAGTAGTAAGTAGTAGTTTAGTAGTAGTAGTAGTAGTAATAGTAGTAGTAGTAGTAGTAGTAGTAGTAGAAGTAGTAGTAGTAGTAGTCGTAGTAGTAGTCGTAGTAGTAGTAGTAGTAGTAGTAGTAGTAGTAGTAGTAGTAGTAGTAGTAGTAGTAGTAGTAGTAGTAGTAGTAGTAGTAGTAGTAGTAGTAGTAGTAGTAGTAGTAGTAGTAGTAGTAGTAGTAGTAGTAGTAGAGGAGGAGGAGGAGGAGGAGGAGGAGTAGGAGTAGGAGTAGGAGTAGGAGTAGGAGTAGGAGTAGGAGTAGGAGTAGACTAGACTAGAGTGGAGTGGAGTGGCGTGGCGTAGAGTAGAGTAGAGTAGAGTAGAGTAGAGTAGAGTAGAGTAGAGTAGAGTAGAGTAGAGTAGAGTAGAGTAGAGTAGTACAGTAGAGTAGAGTAGGGTAGAGTAGAGTAGAATAGAGTAGAGTCGGGACGAGTCGAATGGATGAGAGGAGCATAGAGTAGAACAGAGAGGAGTATAGTAGAGAAGAATCGAGAAGGGTAGAGTAGAGCGGGGTAGCGTAGGAACAGGGCTGAGTAGAGTAGAATAGTCTAGATTCGGGTCAGTCAAACTATCCGAATGGTGTCCCCTCCTATCCGCATGGCGTCGTCCAAACTATTCGCACATAGCTTCCTCTGCGATCCACATGGTTTCGACTGCTAAAGTAGAGGAGTAGAGTAAAGGAGAGTAGGAACAGAAGTACGTTATGAGTAACATCGAGTCGATTAGTCGAGTAGAATGGAGTGGAGTAGAGTAGAGCCGAGGAGAGATGAATACAGTTGGGTAGAGTACAGTTGGCGTTGATTAGGGTAGAGTAGGTTCGGGTAGGGTAGGGTAGGGTCAAGGCACCCTCCCCGCCCGCAGGCTGGTTCGCTCACTCCTGCCCGCCCTCCCAACACATAAGTACCACCCGAGCCGCAGCGCGTTCAGCGGCCCTGTGTGGACGGACAGCTACTGGGAACCGAAAAGAGACCTCATGTGCGCAATGCTGGAGCGAGACGCGCCACGCGTGCCAGGCGCGCCACGCGCGCCAGGTGCGCCAGGCACCCCTGGCGCCCAAGCGTGCCAGGCACGTCTGGCGTGCCAGATGCACCACGTGCTCCACGTGCGCGATGTGTGCCGCATGCTCCAGCCGCCCCAGGTGCGCCACGTCCGGGGCACGCGCAGAATGTGCCAGGTGCGCCCGCGCACGTGATGGCACACATCGGGAAACCTACCGGACCCCACCGTCCTTGTCGAAAATCAATGCACAATCGCGGCGGTAAGGCCATTATGGTGTCTGTCGGGCCAGCACACAGCAGGCAATATGACAGCACACCCGCGATCCTTTTCCGAAACCCATGCAAAGTGACCGCGGGGTTGCCGCGCACGATCCACATTTAGCCGCGTATTGTTTTTGGTACGGATGGTGCCCCTGTGCGCAGCAGGCAATATGATCCCTCGTCGCCCCCATCAAAAGAACAATACAAAGTGCTCGCGTGGCCCACGAGCATGACCCGAAAGGAATGGTGGTGGGGGGGGTCATTGGCCCTGGTTGGCTGCCGGTCGCCTGGGGGAGGGGGCGTTTATTAATAGGGAACAGTGATAGAGTAGAGTAGGGTATCATCTAGCAGAGTAGAATGGGGTAGATGACAGAGTAGAGTAGAGTAGAGTAGAGTGGAGCAGAGTAGAGCAGGGTAGAATAGGGTAGGGTAGAGTACTGTCGGGTAGAGTAGAGTAGAGTGGAGTAGAGTCGAGTAGAGTAGCGTGGCGTAGAATAGAGTAGGGTAGCGGGTAGCGTAGCGCAGAGTAGAGCTGAGTGGAGTGGAGTAGCATAGCGTAGCGTTTAGTAGAGTAGAGTCACCAAAGGTAGATGAGAGCAATGTAGCACAGAGCAGAGTAGAGCTGAGTAGAGCAGAGGCTGGTAGGGTAGATGTTTCTGCTTGGAGTCAGCGCCGGCTGACATTGATTCATTTGTTTGTTCGCTGCACTCCTTGGCTCGAGTACACGCCTGCAGAGAAAGATCTACGAATCCGACCGCAAGGCCGTCGATACGTGTGCCCCTCAGTCCCACGTCGCCTCGGCGAGCCTACCCGTCTGAAATTCGACGAGGACGCCACCAATGTTACCGCCGCCGGTCACACCCTCTACGAATACGTCTTCTGCGAGGCCGCCAGCAGATGTGTCACTCGGGCACACGCACATCATATCCCTGTTGGCGAGGCTGGCGGCAGCTTCGTTGTCGTTCAGGCCGTCGGTGTGGCGCGGCTGCATGCGCTGCTCCTTGATCTTCTCCCAGCGGACCTTCCAGGCTGGCTTGATGTGGCGGGGACCAGTCTCGCGGTCGAGACCGTCCCTATGGCGCTGGCACTCGGGCGTGACATCCTCCAGGGACTCAGGGTGCGCGTCAAACCCAAGCAAACCGCCAACGTCCGCGCGGCCCAGCGAGCTCAGGCGCCGCACGGCCAGATTCAGGTGCTCCTGCCTGGGCAGGTCCTGACGAATGACGAACTTCGTGGGTTCGCTGCTCAGCAACTTGTTACTCACCTGGATCTCGACCTGCCCTGCCACGGTCGGCACATCCTCCCTGGCGTCCTTGTTGCTGTGCCATTTCGCCGTCGACACGGTCACCCCGAAGCCATCCTGTGTCTGAGGCTCCGAAACGACGTAGCTCGCGTCGGCCCACTGCGAAAGTTTCTCCCAAGGGGCCTCGTCGGCAAGCGCGTTGGGGGTTCGATCCAGCACACGGAGGCCCAGAAATTTGTCGGTCTCGTTCTTGGCATGCGACCTGAGGTAGGAGCGCACCTGCACGACCTTGCTTCCGAGCCAACTGCCTGAGAGCTCCACCTCGGTGATGTATGTGGTGCACGGCTTCCCGTGCTCGGGGAGGATAGTAGCCGTCAGCTCCACCTCGGCGGGCTTGATAGTGTTCTGGGGGATCCGCAAGAGAGTAAACTCGCCTCCGTGGTTCACGTCGAAGTGCTCCCCATTCAGATTGACCAAATGCGGGTCGCCCTTGGCCGACACTGTCGGGGCTGGTGTCGGCAAGCTGGTGGGGATGCAAGCGCCGCAACCACCATTGCCAGTAATATCGCACTTCGTTGACTCGCCACAAACTTCGGAGCCACATCCGCACGGAAAGAAGCTGGGATAGCCAACTCCGTCGGTCGAAGAACAAGTCTTGGTAACACGATCGTACTGGCTGAAATCCATAGTCAATGCCGGAATATCGAAGGAGTTAACCGGGGTGGTAGGCGCAGCGCCTGTGATGACAAACGTACCGTGGTCACTCGCGCTTTCACAGCAGCACTTCGAAATCGTGATTGAATCCCCGACGGTCGGAGCAAATCCGCCCAAGTCGGTGTCCTTGTTGACATAGATCCTGGTGTCGCTCACACTTGCACTCGCGCTGAGGTACATCGCGTCATCCTCCATGCAATCGTCGCAGTCGGCAACAGCGAACGTGCCAGTATCGCAACTGGCGCACTCATTCGTACGGCGACGCCTGGTTTGCCCAGCACATGACTGGGGAACGCTCGTGCCAACCGCCACATACTGTCCACAAGGGGATTCACCACTTGTTGGCACATCTGGAGGGCAGACTGCTTCCGTCTCGTTGAGGCAGCCGTCGCCATCCAAGTCGTACTGCTCATAAGGCGGACTCATGTATGTCGAATTTGCACCCGCCCTTTCGGCCTCCGAATGCTCAAGACATCCACTACCATCCGTGTCGTAATATACGAAGGAGCAGCACGAACCAGTGCAGTTGCAGAGGCATGGAACCCCAGGCTCCATCGTCGGTTCAGGCGTCTCCGCCGGACGGCCGCTGGAGTCCGTGAGCTCTTCGATCTCTGCTGAAGTCCGCAGCTTTGACGCCTCCGGCTGCTGCGCAAATACCTGTATCAGCTGCAAATCAGCGGCCACGGCGCCAGCAAGCGCAAACGCCATCGCAATGGTCAAGTTGTGCGTCATCGTTGTGTTGACGACGGCTAAGACGTGTACAAATGAATGCTCCGGATTGCACGTTCCGGGAAAGGAGTGTCTTCAATGAAATGAGCGCCCACTTGGACACACGGCTACGGACTCCCTGCCCCCCTGAGAAGGGGAAAGAGGACCAGAGCAGGCCTCGGACGCAGTAACGATGCTGCTGTACACCCTCCCGTCCCAAGTCCCCCCCTGGTGAGACAATACTCAGCAGGGAACAAAACACACAGACACAATGAATCGTCGATACCCAAGAAAATATAAGAAAATATGGGAATTGGGCGGGAAGACAAAAACCCAGAAAATATAGGAAAGGATGGGGAACATGCTTATTTGTGTGAATTTGTTTGTGTGTCCTTGGGCCCCTTGAAACACATGCAGCAGCCAAACCGTTCGGGCGAGAGCCCCGTTTTGAGGCAGGGTATCCTCCGTCCGTCGAGCCCAAAGATATGGAAAGAGGTCGGATCATCAGGCTTGAAAAAATATTTCCAGTCATAGGGGAAGAAAAAGCAGCATAAACATAAAAACTCGGAGGCCCGCGCGGATTTCTCGGGTCGGCGCTGGGGCCCCCCGGCGGCGCCTCCAGCGCCGCCCCTGGCGCGCTCCGCGCGCCAGGGAGGGGGGTCCAGCGCCGATCCGAGAAATCCGCGCGAACCTCCAAGTTTTATGTTTATGATACTTTTTGTTCCCTTGAGTCAAGACCCGAGTGGAAAAAGGAACCGACCTCATACGTGCAACGGGCTGCGCAAACAAGACCGCTGGACACGAGGTGCGAGGAACGCCAAATGTCCTCCGCAGCCAGAATGGCTCTCGATTTCGGCCAAGAGTTCCGAGCGGGGTGTCCCACAGCCTCCACCCGAAGAGGGGGCAATTAGCCCACCTACTCCCCCTCCTCTGCACAATTACTCAATATGAATACTACTCTCCCTCTTCCCCTGATGACGTCTTGGGAATATTCGCCCCCCCCCCCGCGTACTGTTTTTTTACACACAGGTTTCCCCGGAGTTGGGTTTTCGCCTGCATTTTTGTTCCAAAATGCTGCTCTCGCTGAGGCGCCAGCCTCATTTTCGGGCCCCGCTCGTTCCGAATCGTGCTCCCGCTGCAGCGCTGGCATCATTTCCGCTGGCGCCCGGGCTGCACGCCCGAGCTGGCGCCCGGTCTGGAGCCGGTTCCGGCCGGCGCCGGAAAATCGAGTTCCGAGGCAGCGCCGAAAAAAGGCCATTCCAATACAATTTTTTTTGAAAATGCTGAATTTCTGCTTCTGGCGCCCGGGAAGCCTTCCCCGGAGTTAGGCTTTCGCCTGCAATTTTTGCCAAAATGCTGCTCTCGCTGAGGCGCCGGCCTCATATTCGGGCCCCGCTCGTTCCGAATCGTGCTCTCGCTGCAGCGCTGGCCTCATTTCCGTGCTTCCGCTCGTTCCGAATCGTGCTCCCGCTGCAGCGCTGGCCTCATTTCTGCGCTTCCGCTCGTTTCGACTCGTGCTCCCGCTGCAGCGCTGGCGTCATTTCCCGTGCCATGCCACGGCATGCAATGCAATGCCAGGTTGATACTACGCTTCGCGGTGCTCTTCTACGCCATGCCATGCCGTGCTCTACAATGCATCGCGTACCCTTTCAGGATCATCGCCCTGCTTGACATCCGACTGTGCGAGTAGAGAGGGGATCTGCGCCATGGTAAGGGATGGGAGGGAGGGGTAGGATGTCAGATATGACGCGAGCGCACCTAGCTTGCCCTCCTCCCCTCCCCCCCTCCCCCTCCCATCTCGACGATGAGCCCTTCTGCAAGGTCGGGGAAGGGGCTACGCTACCTCCTGCTTGTCGGTGAACCCACCTTCCTTCTGACTGGCTGTGAGGAAAGCGGGCTCCCGTGTCACCAGAGGCCGAGCGAGAGGCAGGACACGTGACAAGGCAGCAAGACGCCAAGAGCTGCGGAAGGACAGTTTGCTGAGGACGGAGGGCGAGGAAGTGAGGGATGTTGCAACAAGGCGGTGTTGCTCCGCACGCCCCTCTGGAGACAACACATCTCCTTCCTCCGACCAGCGCCTGGTCGCGGTCGGGCCCGGAGCCCGGCCCAGGCGTCATGCTCAACCAACCCCCCAAGCAGAGCCGAGCCGCCGCGGCATGGGAGCGCCCCAGCGGCCGAGAAACGAAACCATGCGCGGGCGCCGCTGGGCCCGGCAATGGGGAGAACAAGAGGTACCGATACCGCTACTCCCCGGACCTCTCCAGGGGTGCGTTCTGACCAAAACTTCGAAGCGAATCCAACGGTGGCGACGAGGGCCTCCCAGGAGGCACAAAAATTCTGAAAACGGGCGAACGGTAGCGGTATCGGTACCTGTTCCTCCTCTGACGCAAGCCCCCCGTTCCACCCCGCCCACCGCGCACGGTACAGCGCAGTGCGGCGAGCAGAGCGGCGAGGATCCGCTGCTGCTGGCAGCGGGCAGCCAGGGCCCTGGCCCAGCGGCGGCCATCTCCTCGGAGGCAAGGGGCGGGCACGCCCCAGCGCGCCGCGCAAGGGGCATGGACGGGGCAGCCTGCCCGAGCGCGCGCGCGCGAAGAGCACACCATTCCCTCTCCCACGCCAAATTCGCGCACTTCCCCACCCTTCTGCTCCTCTGCCTGGCCTGGCACCGCATGCGCGCTGCCATCCTGCTGGGTTTGCTGCTGGGTCTGCTGCATGTAACGACGGCGCGCCGTTCGTCATATGTGCGGCGCACGAAAGATTACGATGGCGCCTCGCCGGAGGAGACAACGGAGCAGCACGGGCGCAGGGACCACAAGAACGAGGATCGAAAGTAAGTGGGCGGAGTAATCCACGCACATGTACATACGCACACACACACATGGACACGCATTTTGTTTCCTCCGCCCCGCCGACGGGGTGCAAATAGCGGTGCAAGCTCGAATAGGACGGGATACGCCCATAGCGAATGGACCACCTGACGGCTGCATCCAAACCACGGAATCAGAGTTACGGGTCGCGGTAACGAGGGCAAGGAAAACGCATGTCGGCGCACTCAGGCTTAAACACGGCGGTGCGAGAAAACCGGGAACACACACACACACACACACACACACTTACTTGAAGTCGGCGACGCAGAGGAACCTCAGGCGCGGTCGGCAGATGGACCTGCCAATTGCGAACGAACTTGGTCGAACGCGCCGTGACAAAATAACCCCGCCACCGCCATGCAGATTGGTGGTGGTGGTGAAAAGATGAGGCACTGCAAAGCCAAAGTGCAGCGGCCAACCATCCCGCGGAACGTAGCTCGACGCCAGGAGTTGAGGCGCGGGCAGCAGTCAGGTGCCAATTAACCATTTTCAAAGAAAGCACTGTAGGGCTGCCACACCAGCCAGCAAGCGGCGACGCGGGACAGGCACAAGCGAGACAGGCGCCGCCGCCAGGCAAGCAATAGACACGACAGACGGGAAACACACACACACACAAACACACACACACACACACACAAACACACACAATGATTGGGGCGTGTCGGAGCGCTGAAAGTCTGTAGCCGAAAGCGCCCGCGCGGCTGGCCCACTCAGGAGACGGGGGCAGGGGGGATCTACCGCTGGGGATCAACATGCCATGCGACCACTGGGGCATGGGCTGCGGAGGGGACAGACGAAGAAACGAGACGATGCCACAGGCCAGCGCTCGCTCGGCGAGGCGCTGGCAACAGCAGTGGAAGCCCAAGCGAGCCAGAATAACCAGATGAGAACTAATACCAAAAAAATCACTGTTACACAAAAACTTCACTCACACACACACACACACACACATGTGTGTGTGTAAGTCAGCGGCGCAGAGGGCCCTCAGGCGCGGGCAGCAGATGGAAGTGCGAATTGCGATCGGGCATGGTCGAAAGCGCAGCGAAAGGAACGCCGATCACTAACGTGCAGGGATGGATAGTGGGTGGGAAGGACTGCAACCCACCGAGCCTGCAGCGGCCAGAAAACCGAAGAGCACGTCCGAACGAGTTCGACTCAACTTGAACTGAAGCGCGAACACCCTGGTGCTAATTGCCACGGAACCATCCACGCCCACGTTTTAAGCACTCACACCCACACACCATATCTATGCATATATATATATATACACACACGTATAAACATACATACATACATACATACAGACAGACAGACAGATATACAAACATACATACATACACACATACCTGCATACATATATACATGTATGCATACGTGCACAAATACAAACATGCAGATATGCCTAGCAAAATACATACAGTTATCTATATGCATGTATACATACATGCATACAGTACTGCATGCATGCATACATACATACATACGCGCATGCACACGTACATGCATACATACGTGCATATATACATACGTACATGCACGCATACAAACACATACGAACATACATTTGTACATATATATATGCATATACACACGTAAATAATCATCCTGAAATATATACATAATCATCTGCATATACACATACATGTAAATACATGTATTCATACATGTAAATCTACATAAACATGTATATATGTATATACGTATGCATAAACATGTGTATATCTACAGATACGTATAAACGAATATATTCATACACACCTGCAAATATATCGACGTGTGTATATATATATATATACACCCATAGTCATAGTCATATACATATACGAATACGTATACATATACACATACACACATATGTGTTTCGGGCGCACGCGCTGGGAGCGGAGAAGCCGCTCGCACGATCATCCAAGCAAAGCGCGGCCAGGCGGGGTAAAGCCGTGCGAAGCAGAAAGGGAAACAACAAAAGACGACGAAGCAGGACGGGCCGAAAGCCGGCCGGCAAAATTGGAACGATGAGGGGCCAGCGGGACAGAGGCAAGGGGGGGCCAAGCGAAGCGAAGAGGGAAGCCAGGAATGAGGAGCGACAGCCGACAGCCAAGGGAGGGGGACGAACAGACACGAGGGGCCGCGTGCCGACCGACGGGAGAGGGGAATGGAAAGCCGAATGAAGAGTTTAGGGTTTAGGGTTTAGGGCTTAGGGTCTACTAGGCGTGGCCACGAGTACACCTGGACCGCGAACCCGCCTGCGGTGGCCGCCACTCCCACCCGCACGCCACCCCACCATAAAGATCATATCCCCCCTCGATATAACCACAGCGAGTGCAACGTCAAAGACGGCGACGACGACGACGACGGCGACGACGGATGTGCGATCCAGTTGGCACGCGAGTGCTCTAACGGGCTAAAGATTCTGCACGCATGCGCAGGAAGCGCGAGGTTGTCCAGGCGATGGAGGCGGTGTACAGAAGGGGGTCGCATTTTGTATGGTAAAATACAAGAGATTCTGCACGCATGCTCAGGATGGAGCATGCGCAGGATCAGGAAATTATTTTTTGCAGTAGATGGAGCCGGTTTACATAACCGGGTCGCGACGGGGGCCGCCCACTTTGTGCTGTAAAAATATGAAATTATGCACGCATGCTCAGGATATGCTATTTTTTGCAGCAGATGGAGCGGGCTCGCGGCGGGGACTGGGCACTTTGTGCTGTAAAAAATTGGAGATTCTGCACGCATGTGCAGGAAATGCTATTTTTTGCAGTAGATGGAGGCGGATTGCATACGGGCCTGTTTTATGGTAGTTAGGATTTAATAATTATAGGATTAAGAATTTAGGGTTTAGGGTCTAACAGGCTTGGCCGCGATTACAACTTGCCCACGAACCCACCTGCGGTGGCCGTCAATCCCACCCGCAAGCCACCCCATCATAAAGATCATCTCTCCTCTCCTTGTAACAACATCGGCCGCAGCGAGTGCAACGTCGACGACGACGACGACGACGGCGACGACGGATGTGCGATCCAGTGGGCACGCGAGTGCTCGAACGGCTAAGGGGGTCGCATTTTGTATGATAAAGTACAAGAGATTCTGCACGCATGCTCAGGATGGAGCATGCGCAGGATCAGGAAATGTTATTTTTGCAATAGATGGAGCCGGTTTACATAAGCGGGTCGCAACGGGGACCGCCCACTTTGTGCTGCAAAAAAAAATGAAATTCTGCACGCATGCTCAGAAAATGCTTTTTTTTGCAGTAGGTGGGGCGGGGTCGCGACGGGGACTGGGCACTTTGTGCTGTAAAAAAAAGAAATTATGCACGCATGCTCAGAAAATGCTATTTTTTGCAGTAGATGGAGCGGGTTTGCATGGTGACCGCTTTTGCAGTAATTAAGATTTAACAATTATAGGATTAAGAATTCAGGGTTTAGGCGCCACACCAGAAGGGCAAGGAAAGGTACGAGGAGGGAAAGGAGGAGCCAGCCAAGGACGGAGGCGGGGAAGGAGGAAAGGAGGCACAAGCACACAAACACAAAGGCAGGGTGGGGCGGGAAGGGGCGGGCCCAGCTCAGCGGGTCTTTCTCCCAGCGCGCGTGCTCTTCAAGCCGTTATTGAATCGTTGCAGACGGCATCGAACTCCAGCTCTGTTTCTCGCATCTGCCAGAAACAGCAGGTCCTGCCCGATCTGATTCTGGAATTGTAGCTTGATTCTGGCTCTGGCTTCTGGGGGTGGGGTCGGAGAGGCGGGGGGGGGTCGCGAGGGGGAGCATCGAGGACCCAACCGTGGGAATCCGATTCGCGCGCGGGGGTGGCGCTGGGAGAACGCCAGTCTGCCGAGAAGTAGAGATGGGAACACTGCGGGGGGCGCGGCGACGCACTGGGGCCGTCGACCAGGGAGAGGCCCCTGCGCCAGGGGCCCTGTCAGGCGGCCAGTGGGGAGCGAGAGAGTTGCCGTGGCGCCATCCAGCGTAGGGTCTGTCGGGAGAGGCGTCGTCACAAGGCCGGAGTCGGATGCGGCGTGGCTTACGTCGACGGCTCTGGCGGCAGGAACGCCGACTGGAAGGCTGTCGGGTGAGCTGTCGGGGGGGCCGACGCGCGGGGGGGGCGGGAGGGCTGCCAGGGACGCCGCCGGGCACAGCGTCAGGAACGGAGCCACTCACAGAGTCGGGAAGGTCGTCGGGAGCGGCGTCGGGAGCGGCGTCGGAACCGGCGGCTGATGCAGCAACGGCCGCGTCGCCGGGAAGGCCGTCGACTGAGCCGTCGGAAGGGCCGTCGGGGAGTGTTTTTTTTTGCCGACGCAATCCTCGCGGCCATGCTTGGTTGATATATCCTCTGGTGTGATGTGGTCTGATCACAACGAAAACTGCCTGGTTAATAGATCCTCTGGTGTGATGTGGTCTGATCACAACGAAAACTGCCAGGACACTAGGTTCAGTCGGCTTGGTTGAGCCGGCTCGGAAGGGCCGTCGGGGAGTGGGGCGGCGGGTCCGGCGACACACAATACACACACGCACACGTTTCCCCTTGACTCGCTGGTGACTCCAACCAGCGGCCGAAAACAGTTGGTGGCCACGCTGAAGATCCAGGCACAAGTGCAAAGCACAGAGAGGCGAATACGCTTTTGGCCGCGCGCATGGAGGCTCGATGTCAACGCCCTGCATTTACAATTGAAAGCTTCTCCACGGCCGGCGATGGCTGGCGGCTGCCAGGAAGGCGTCCAACTCAGCCAGCGGTGGCAGAGGCTGCAAGGCATGGACCACAGGTCCATGCACCGCACCGGCACGCCATCCGCTAGCCCCCAGAATAGCCGCCCCGATACGCAACACACAACCCGTAGCGTGCTGACTCGGATCTCAACACGTACATTGAAAACGTATGTCTGGCGTGATACGTTCGCCAAAGTGTGGTCCAACACGTCCCGAGCCAACGCGCAGCGTGTTAACAAGGACGATATGAAGAGGGTAGCGTTGAGTTTCAGAACGAGCGTATCAGTGCAGCGAAGGCCCCTAGAGATGCTCGACCAAAGTGGCGGCGAGGCCCACCGTGCCATCGGCGACCAACCGCAAGACAGGCCTGCGTTGAGGCAGACATCTTCGGCAACACTTGCGACAGCGTCCCGAGGAGCGAGAGCGAGCGCGCTGCCAGGGTGCTGGTCGTCAGACGGTGAGCTCTTCTGCAGCGCTTGTCTAAAGCGCACGCACACCTCGGGGCACGGCGTGAGCATCCCTCCTACCATCTTGATGAAGCCACCAGTCGTCTCAGTGGCCTGGCTCGTCGATGGCAGGACGGCTGGTTCGAGGCGAGAACGGCCAGGATGGCGTGCACCCAGAGGTGCCGCAGGGGACAGCGCCACCGCTGCAGGCAGGCACGAAACTACACACGGGACGGGGCCTCGCGGGGTGGACCTGACAGCTGCTCTCGAGGTCCTCTTAGCCAACTGACAGGGGCTGGGGGGAAGCTTGCTGGCAAGTCAGATGGCCCCCTGGAGAGCCGCAGCGACCTGAGCGCTGAGAGCCCAAGCCTTCGACCTTGCTCGTCCTCCAGGTATGCCTCGTCTGTCTGCTGGGCCGCCAGCAGCGCTTTGTCGCGCCCGGCCGCCAAGGGGCGAGAGCTACGGGCCAGGGATGTATCCGCCCACACTCTGTGCAGAGATCTGCCCGAGCCGAGCGGAGACGCGGCCGCGGCGTCAGAGTCTCGGCGAAGGTCTGACCAGAGTGACCAGAGGAGGAAGATGATGACCAGGACCACATTACTAGAGTCGAGCCCAAGCCTGGCCTTGGTGCTCAAGTTCTGGTGCGACCGATTCTTCCCACCCCAGTCGGCGCACTCCTGTGGCCGTGAGAGGATCACTGGTCAGGAACCCACGCCACCCAACGACGAGTTGCAGCAATGAGCGCAAGCACGCGCATACACTCCTACGTATGTAGGATCAGGAACTTTTGCTTAGCGTGTCGCGGCGGCGGCCCCTGCGACACGCTATGCCCTGCAAGCAGCGAGGCGGAAGGCTGGGAAAAGCTCGAGACACTCACGAGTGGCAATTGGGAAGCGGTTAGCGTGTCGCGCCGAAGCGTGGTGGGCAAGCCAGCGGCGCGAGACGCTAAGCAAACGTGGTTGACTGTGGCCATAGTCCATGGTCGAGTGCGCACTTTGCTGAATCACGAGCGTGCACTCGCATACAGTATCTTCTCCTCCTCCTCCTCCTCCTCCTCCTCCTCCTCCTCCTCCTCCACTCACCTACTCTGCCGTTCCTCTCCCCTGCTCCCGCTTCTCTCCTCCCACTACTCCTCTAGGCCCCATCCTCGCTGATTTCGTTCCAACTCCTCATTCGCCTCGATCCAGGGTGGGTGCATCTTGACCGGAGGGACAATATGTGGCCCCCGCTGTGCGACAGGAAAAATTAGAAGGCCCAGAGGCGCAGCAGACAGAGCTAAAAACCAGTGCCCGCTATGCGCCGCCTCGACCTGCTCGCAGACGATGATCAGAAACACCGCCACTGCACAGACGTATACCTTGCGGCTGCATTCCCTGGCTCTCTTCCTCCTCCTCATCATCCTCCTCCTCCTCTTCCTCCTCCTCCTCCTCATCATCATCAGCAGCAGCTTATTCATCATCATCAGAAATCATCAGCAGCATCATCAGCATCATCATCCTCATCAGCATCAGCATCAGCATCAGCATCATCAGCATCATCTTCATAAGCATCATCATCAGCAGAAGCAGCTGCATCATCATCATCAGCAGCATCATCATCGTCATCATCATCAGCATCATCATCGTCGTCATCATCATCAGCATCATCATCGTCGCCATCATCGTCATCATCATCGTCATCGTCACCATCATCATCTTGATCCTCTATCAGGCGGGCGTGCGCTTGACCGCGTTCGGGGACGGGTCGGCAGCGAAGTCTTCGGATGATCCCAGACGACGGCGCTGTGGAGCAGCCGTGGCCACGGTCCAAGAGGGTGCGGATGGTTGGAGCCCTGGTGCGATGATCGCCGTGCCTCTCGTGGGACAGAGCGTCCCGAGGGCTGAAGCCACGGCCCCGCGCCTGGCCCCCGGAAACTCGTCTGCAGATCTGCGCCCTGTGAAGGACCATCAGGCCCTGGTGCTAGCCTGGCCGCCCCGCAGACTGAGGCGGTCCAAAACGGGCAACGAGGAGCTCTGGCAACGGGCCCGCCGAGCACTGGCCTCCGGGGGGCAAGAGGTGGGCACGTTCGAGTGGGCCCACTCCCACGCCGAGGAGGACGCTGGGCGCCGCCAGGCAAGCTGGCCGCCGGCAACACGATAGCGGATGTGGTGGCTGGGAGGGCTGCAGAGGTTGCGCACGAGCCGGCACGCACTCACCCCGCCGAGAGGGCAGACTTGCGGGATGCCGCGGCTGCCACGAAAGAGCTCGCGCGGAGGCGCGCCCTCGAGCTGTCCCTGGAGGCGGATTGCGAGCGAGCGGAGACGGAGGAGAGAGTCGACAGCAGAACGGCCCTCTCTTCTCGCCTCAAGCTTGCGATGGCGGGCTGGATCGGCCCACGGTCTCCAGGGGTCTCCAGGGAGCGGAGTGCAAGTGGCAGCGCCAGGTGTGCAAGCAAATCCTGTTATGTCGGGCATATCCTCCTACTGGCGATGCTTGAACGAAAGATTTAAACATTGTACTTGAATATTGCGCACTATTAAATAGTGCACTCTTGTGCACTCTGTAAGCGTGCAGAAGGGCTACATGATCGGCCGAGTGTTGCGCCACGGGGATGCCCGATCCCAGCCGCGGCCGTGCGCCCCGGTGGCCTCGTCGGGACCTCGTGAGAGGGCCGCGGGTGGGGGGGCATGCGTGGTCTTGGTTAACACGGTGAGTCGTCGCACCCGTGTGATGAGCGGTTGGGCTCAGTGCCGGGTGCCCTTTGGCACGTGCTGCGGATTTTCACCACCGCCGATGCCCGCCAACATGCGAAAAGGGCGGCGGGGTGAGCCCCGCGGAGGACAGGAAAGCCCGTCCCGCATCAGGGAAGGTCTGCACCTGAGGCGGGAAGGGACCGCCACGCGCTGTGCGCGATACCCCCCCACCTCGGAGCGGTGCACGAGACTGCCGCTGCCCAGGCTGCGGCCTGCACGTGGTGGCGCCCTGAACAGCTGGGTGCCCCCGTGGTCCTGGGACAGCGCGGTGCCGTCGTTGCCCCATCGGGGTGCGTGCTGGGGGTCTCCCCTCCTCCCCGTTCCCTGCCCCCGCGGGGGGGAGGCTGGGTCAGGGTCCCCCATTGAGGGACGAGGGACGCAGAGCTTCGTGACAATGTCGTTGCGTCTTCCCTCCCCCCGCCCAAGCCGCGGGTCTTTTGTCGCTGATGGGCCGCGAGCCGTGGAGCGACCTGTGATATGATTGTCGACGACGGGTGATGCCTGCAGGGGTTGCCTTCTGGTGATGGTTGTTGGGATCGCCTCCCTCGTCGAATCACGTGGTGACATTAACTTGAACCCGTCGCTTGGATCCGCTTCCTTGTCCTCCTCTCGCGATCTGCAAACCCATGCACGCATGGCTGCCACTCGCGATCTTCAAGCGGCTGGGGGCAGCCAGGACAGTGCAAGAGCGATGGGCTGTACCGCACCTCCGATCGTTGACAGAGAAGCTGCCCGGAAACTCGATGCGGACAATTCCTAGCGAGGCAGCCCCCGGCAAAGCATCGCACCCGCGTGCAAGCGCGATGACGGCGGCGGCGGCGGGGTCGATGGCAGCGGCGACGTCGACGTTGCACCGATACGCACTGTCACGGGGGAGGGGCAACGTTAGGGGGCGACCAGCTCATGGAGGGGGGCTGGAATCGGCGATACATCACCGATAGATCGGCGATGCGTCCCGATCGCACATCCACACCTTCATGGGCGGGGTGGGGCTATCGGGCCCCCATCGGCGACCCGTGGACAACTGGGGGTGGATGCATCCGCCCCCCCTGAGCCTACGGTTAGGAACTTCGGCTTAGCGTGTCGCAGCGGCGGCCATGGCGACACGCTATGCCTTGCGAGTGGATAGCGTGTCGCTCCGCTCCTCGGGCGGGAAGCTGGGAAAAGCTCAGGACATTGACGGTGGGGGACTGGGAAGCGGGTAGCGTGTCGCGACGAAGCGTGGTGGGCCAGAACCACCAGCGCGACACGTTGAGGCAAAGTTCCTGACCGCATCCACGGTGATGATGATGATTATGCTGATGCTGATGATGATGATGATGATGATGATGCTGATGCTGATGCTGATGCTGATGGCGATGATGATGATAACGTTGACGACAATGTTGATGATGATGCTAATGATGGTAGTTATGATGGTGGTAATGGTAATAGTAATCTTAATCATCTTAATCAGATAATAACAGAAATACGAATAATAATGCGAATACGAATACTAAAAATACGGATAATCATAGTACTAATACTAATAAATAACAATAATAAGAATAACAATACGACTTTTATATATATATATATATATATATATATGTACAGACATAAGTGATGATAATGGTGGTGGTGGGGATGATGATGATGGTGGTGATGATGTTGATGTTGATGATGATGGTGATGATGATGGTGGTAGTGATTACGATGATGATGCTGGTGGTGATGGTACTGGTGATGGTGTTGAATATGGTGACGACGATGATGAGGATGATGATGGCGACGATGGCGATGGCAATGGCGATGGCGATGATGATGATGAGAATGATGATGATGATGATGATGATGATGATGATGATGATGATGATGATGATGATGATGGTGATGATGATGATTATGCTGATGGTGATGATGATGATGATGACGATGATGGTAATGATGACGATGATGATGATTTGTTGGTTTGGGATATTTGTTTACCCACGGGGCGCTGCAGCGCCCGTCCGGGACGCCGTTCGGCGTTGCGGGCGCGCGCCGTTGGGAAGTCGAGGGGGAGAGGGGGGGCGGGGGGTTGAAAGAGGAGTAGGAGGGTGGGAGGCGAGGCCAGTTCAGGGCGGCTGCGGGCTGCGATGCTGCGGCGGCGACTCGCGCTTGGGCCTCGCGGCGCCCCTGTCCTGCAGGCGGGGGGTGACGGTGTCCTGATCGAGCGTCTTGTCCAGCTTGCTGGCGAAGTCCCTGAACAGAGACTTGACGCCCAGCAGCTCCTTCTCCCGCTTCTGGTTCCTGTTGCGGCCGTACGATTTCACTCTCTGCACCTGGATCTCGCGCTTCCAGTGGCAGAAGCAGAACATGGTGACCTGCATGTCCTGCAGCTCCGACATCCGCGCCGAAGGGTTGTTTGCGTTCGCCTTGCTCCTTTGGGCCATCCTGGCCAGCTGGCTGGACTTCATCTTCAGCTGCTCCTGGACCTCGTTCTCCTGCTTGGTATCATCGACGACCTCCTTCCACTCCTTGATGACTCCAGCGAGCAGCCCCGTCTCAGACGCTGCGCCCATCTTTCACATAATTTCCATGGCGCCCTGATTCTGCGTTTTCATCATCTCTGCCATCTGTTTCTCCAAAGCCCGCTGCTTGTCGATGGCCTCCTTGTCTTTCTTATACTCCTCCAGCGCCTCGACCCATAAGTTGTAGACCATCTCCACGAGGAAGGCGTCGTTGCCCGCGTTCATGTTCGCCATAGCCTTCTGGGCGTTCACCCTCGCCTGCGCGTTGTAGGCCTTCAGCCGCCCCTCGTGCTCCTTCAGAGAGTCGCCCCCCGCATTGCGGCGCCTGCTCTCCTCCAGGTTCGCCTTGAAGGCCTCGAAGACGCTCGCGACCGACCCGAGCTGGGCGTCCTGGAAGTTCTTCTGCATGGCCGACCTGGCGTTCGCCAGATGCTTGCTCCTGAAGTCAATGATCTTCTGCTTGGCCTCTGCGAGCGTCTCCTCGTAGCCCTCGGCCTCCACGATCTCCGCCTCGAGCTTCTCCTGCCGGACGAACCTCGCCCACTCTCCAAACCAGTTCTCCATCAAGTTCTTATCATTGGCCTCAGCCATGTTCAGGAGCACTTTCTTGCCCTTGTCCCTGGCGGACGAGCGGTAGTCGCCCATCTGCGCCCTGGCCTTCGAGAGCTCCTCCTGCACTTCCAAACGACTGGCCTGCGCCTGCAGCAGCGGGCCCGTCTTCTCCGTCTTGCTCCTCGAGGAACGTGCCGCGGATGCCCTCGCGCCGCTTTACCTCGACGCCCGCCTGGAGCACCATCATTTTCAGCATGTGCGGCAGGACGCCGATGTTCTCCGCGCTCTCCATCGCGTCGGCCACGGTCTGGACGTCTCCGTCCTGCAGGGCCTCCCGCATGCGCTTGGTGGTGGAGGCGATGAATGAGAGCTGCAGGAAGAAGTGCTCGAACTGCTCCCGGCTCTGCTGCGGCATCTTCGCCACCAGCGCGTCGATCATGAAGCTCTCGTCTTCGAACTCGAGCAGGCGCAGCTCCTCCTCCTTTGTGATCCTGACGCCGTGCGCCTCCATGAGTTTCACGGCGGCCGTGAGGGAGTGGCAGCTGTTCCACTGCTCCGCGAGAACTCTACAACGTCTTGTAGTGTTCATCCTCGAGGAATGCCTGCACCACAAGCTTGAGGACGCCGGGCATGCCAACGCCGCCGATGGCCACCATGCTGGTCAGGGGGCTGCTCGCGGGGCGCGCTCTCGCCCGCGGAGGCTCGGAGGGGTTCGCCAAAGGGGCTACTGCCTCTTCAGCCTCTTGAGCCTACGGCTTGAGCCAACGACGATGATGATGATGACGACGATGATGATGACAATGATGACGATGATGATGATGACGATGATGGTAATGTCGGTGAAGATGATCGTGATGATGATGCCGATGATGACAACGATGATGATGGTGGAAGTGATAACGACGATGATGATGATGACGATGATGATGATGACGATGATGATGATGATAATGATAATGACGGTGATGATAATCGGTATGATTATGATGATGCCGATGATGATAACGATGATGATGGTGAAAGTGGTGATGGCGATGATGATGATGATGATGATGATGCTGATGACGATGATGACAATGATGATTGATGATGGTGATGGTGATGATAATCGCGACGATGATGATGATGATGATGACGATGATGCTAATTGTAGTATGATGATGGTGTCTTGTGATGATAGTGACAATGGTGATGTTTAAGTGCTGATGATGGTGGTGATGCTGCTGAGGATGACGGTGATAATGATGATGATGATTATGATGATGATGTTGATGATGATGGTGGTGGTGGTCATGGTGATGGTGACGGTGATGGTGATGGTGATGGTGATGGTGATGATGGTGATGATGATGGCGGTGGTGATGATGTTAACGATAATACTGCAACTCATGATGATGACGATGGTGATGGTGGTGATGAGTGTGATAACGATGACGTATCATCATCATTTCCATCACCATCATCATCATCACCGTCATCATCATCATCATCATCATCATCATCATCAGCATCATCATCACCAGCATCATCATTATCATCAGAGTAGCGGCATCAAGCGGGAGGTCACCAGTCTCGGCCTCGGGACGCGCCGGCACCACTGGCAGCCGCCCGCGACGAGGGCGGCCGCGCCGCCAGTCCGCATGGCGCCCAGAGCCGCGAGGAGCTGCAGCCTGCGCCTCGCCTGCGGAGTACCTGCGCCGGGAGCGCCCGGTCCAAGATTCGCCGCCAGGCTGATGAGGGATGGTCGCCACAATCCCAGCCCCCCTGGGGCCATGACAAAATCATGACGGTACGTTTTTCGCTGTCTGGGGGCAATTGGCGGGCCTCGGGACAGTCAAAAAACAACTCAGGATGAAGAACTGGTCCTGGAGAATGGGTCGAGACCTCCAGGGGTCGACGTTATGAAAAAAACAAAGCGTCGGGGGTCTGGGTAAATGGTGGTCCGAGCGCATAGCGTCGGAGGATTGCACCGCATCGGCGATGCATCGGCGATGCATCGACGACGTCGGCGTGGAGAAAGTCGGGCTCCACATCGCGCCGCATTGCCGATGCATCGGCGATGCGGCGCAATTCTCCGACCCCGTCTGCTTCGACCACATCCGAGGCCTTAACACATTGCTGGCCGGCCTCAAAAAAAACAATTTCTTGGCGCTCGGGCCGTCTGCACAGCTCCCCATGGGGCCACGGAGCGTGTGAGGGTGTGCCAAATCGGATGCGGGTACGCCATGCGGACGCTGCCGCTGGGGCCTTCGGTGGAGCTCCCCATGGGGCAACCAAACGTGCGAGGGGTGTGCCGAATAGGGTTTGGTAACGCTATGCGGACGCTGCCACTGGGGCCTTCGGTAGAGTTCCCAACGGGCCAAAGAAACGTGTGAGGGGTTTGCTGGATCGGGTGCGGGTACGCCATGCGGACGCTGCCGCTGGGGCCGTCGGTGGAGCTACCCATGGGGCCACGAAACGTGTGAGGGGTATGCAGACTTGAGTGTGGGTGCGCCATCTGGACGTTGCAGCTGGGGCCTTCGGTGGAGATTCATATGGGGCAACGAATTTTGTGAGGGGAGTGCCGAACTGGGTGCGGCACCGCCATGCGCACGCTGAAGCTGGCGCCGTCGGTGGAGCTCCCTCCGGGGCCACGAAACGTGTGAGGGTGTGCCGAATTAGTTGAGGGTACGCCATGCGGACGCTGCTGCTGAGGCGTTCAGTGGAGATCCCTATGGGGCCACGAAACGTGTGAGGGATTTGCCCACTCGGATACAGCTATGCCATGCGGACGCTGCCGCTGTGGCCGTCGGTGGAGCTCCCCTGAAGGCCACGAAACGTGTGATGGGTGTGCCGAAGCGGACATGCAGACGACAGAGGCAGGGATGGGAGGAGGGAGGAAGGGGGAGGAGGAAGGAAAGCGATGCGGGGCGATGTCTCTTCAAAACGAGGGCCCATCACCATAGGATTGTTGGGAACAAATAACCTGGCGAAGGCCATCTGCAGTTGCAAGTACCGCAGCTCTGAAAGTCATTCTCGGTGGGACATCAAACATGTGATGTGTGAGACTGCAGACTGCGCCGCTGGGGCCTTCAGTGAAGCTCCATATGGGGCCACGAAACGTGAGGGGTGTACCGAATTGGATGCGGGTACGCCATGCGGACTGTGCCGCTGGGGCCTTCGGTGGAGCTCCCTATGGGGCCACGAAGCGTGTGAATGGTGTGCCGAATCCAATGTGGGTGCGCCATCCGGATTGTGCCGCTGGGTCCTTCGATGGAGCTCCCTATGGGGCCACGAAGCGTGTGAGGGGTGCGTTGACATGGATGCGGCGCCGCCGTTAGGGCGCTGCCACTCACTAGGGCCTTCGGTGGAGCTCCCTATGGGGCCACGAAACGTGTCAGGGGTGTGCAAAAACGGATGCGGATACGCCATGCGGGCTCTGCCACTGATACCCTTCTGTGGAGTTCCCGATGGGGCCACGAAACGTGTGAGGGGTGCGCCAAATAAGATGCGGGCACGCCATGCGGGCTGTGTCGCTGGGACATTGGGTGGAGCTCCCTATGAGGCCACGAAGCGTGTGAATGGTGTGCCGAATCGGGTGTGGGTGCGCCATGCGGACTGTGCCATGGGGGCCTTCGATGGAGCTCCCTGTGGGGCCACGAAACGTGCGAGGGGTGTGCCTACTCGGATGCCGGTACGCCATGCGGACTGTGCCAATGGGCCTTCGGTGGAGCTCCCTATGGGGCCATGAACCGCGTGAGGGGCGTGCCAAATCGGATACGGGCACGTCATGGCGAGGGGTGTGCCAAATCGGATGTGGGTACGATATGTGGACTGTGCCACTAGGGCCTTCGATGAAGCCCCCATATGGGGCCACGAAGCGTGTAAGTGGTGTACCAACTCGGATGTGGGTACGCCATGCGGGCTGTGCCACTGGGGCCTTCGATTGACGCCCCTTATGGGGCCACGAAACGTTTGAGGGGTGTGCCGAATCGGATGCGAGTACGGCCTGCGGACTGTGCCACTGGGGCCTTCGGTGGAGCTCCATACGGGGCCACGAAACGTGTCAGCGGTGTGCAAAATCGGATACGGATATGCCATGCGGACTCTGCCACTGATACCCTTCTGTGGAGTTCCCGATGGGGCCACGAAACGTTTGAGGGGTGCGCCAAATCGGATGCGGGCACGCCATGCGAACAGCGCCACTGGGGCCTTCGGAGGAGCTCCATATGGGGCCACGAAACGTGTGAGGGGTGTGCGAAAATAGGTGCCTTCGGTGGAGCTCCCATTGGGGCCACGAAACGTGTGAGGGGTGCGCCAAATCGAATGCGGGTACGCCATGCAGACTGTGCCAATGGGGCCTTCGGTGGAGCTCCCTAGCTCCCTATGGGGGATGTGGAAGGAGGAAGGAAGGAAAAGTAGATGGGGTCGGAGGATTGTGCCGCATCGCTGATGCATGATGCATCGGCGACGTCGGGATGAATCGGCGACGTCGGCGTAGAGCAAATCGGGCTCCGCATCGTGCCGCCGCATCGCGATACATGGGCGATGCGGCGCAATCCTTCGACCCCATCTACTTCCACCCCATCTGGTAGCCCTGGACGAATGCTGGACACAAAGCCCGAGATATATTAGCCTGGCGATATACCAATCCATATGCAGCTGTGAGTAACGCAATTGCGAATGTCTTCGGTGGAGCTTCCAATGGGGCCACGAAACGTGCGAGGTATGTACCGAATGGGCGCGCCGAGCGCATGCGAACGCAGCCGTTGGAGTCTTCGGTGGAGTTTCCGATGGGGCCACGAAACGTGCGAGGGGTATCCCGACATGGGTGGGGCGGACGCATGCGGCCACCGCCACTGGGGCCTTCGGTGGAGCTCCCTGTAGGGCCACGAAACGCGTGAGGGATATACCGATATGGACGGGGCGGACGCATGTGAACACAGCCACTGGAGTCTTCGGTGGAGCTGCCTACGGGGCCACGAAACAAGTGAAGGGCGTTCCGCGATGGGTGCAGCGGGCGCATGCGAACACAGTAACTGGGGCCGTCGGAGGAGCTGCTTATGGGGCCACGAAACGTGTGCGGAGTGTGCGACAAGAGGTGCGGCGGGCGCATGCGAACGCAGTCACTGGGGCCTTCGGTGCAGCTCCCTACCAGGCCACGAAACGTGCGAGGGGTGTGCCGAAATGGGTGCGGCGGGCGCATGCGAACACAGCCACTGGGGACTTCGATGGAGGAGAGGAGAGGGATGCGGGCCTTCGGTGGAGCTCACCCTGGGGCCACGGAACGTGTGAAGGGCATGCCGACATGGGTGCGGCGGGCGCATGCGAACGCAGCCACCGGGGCCTTCGGTGAAGCTCCATATGGGGCCACGAAACGAATGAGAAGCGTGCCGAAATGGGAGCAGCGGGCGCATGCGAACACAGGCACTGGGGCCATCGGTGAAACTCCTTATGGGGCCACGAAACGCACGAGGGGCGTTCCGGGATGGGTGCAGCGGGCACATGCGAACGCAGCCAGTGGGGCCTTGGATGGAGCTCCCTATGGGGCCACGAAACGTGTGAGGGGTGTGCCGAAATGGGTGCGGCAGGCGCATGCGGACGCAGCCACTGGGGCATTCGGTGGAGCTCCTGGGGCCGCGAAACGTGCAAAGGGTGTGCCGGAATGGACGCGGCGGACGCATGGGAACGCAGCCACTGGGGTCTTCGGTGGAGCTCACCCTGGGGCCACGGAAAGTGTGAGGAGCATGCCAGCATGGGCGCGGCGGGCGCATGCGAACGCAGCCGCTGCGCCCTTCTGTAGAGCTTTCTATGGGGCCACGAAACGCGTGAGGGGTGTGCCGAAATTTACGTGGCGGGCGCATGCGAACGCAGCCAGTGGGGCCTTCGGTGGAGCTCCTTATGGGGCCACGAAACGTGTGAGTGGTGTGCGACAAGAGGTGCGGCTCCCACGAAACGTGCGAGGGGCGTGCCGAAATGGTTGCGGCCGGCGCATGCAAACGCGACCACTGGGGAATTCGATGAAGGAGAAGAAAGGGATGCGTGGCGCTGTCACTTCAAAACGAGGATCCAACACCACAGGATGCTTGGGAAAAACAGTTGTCACCCTTCGGAGGTGCAATATATATATATATATATATATATATATACTTCCGCTGGCTTACGCCAATGAGGCCAATTTAAAGGCCTCTTAGATGCGATCCGAGTAGATGGCGTCCGAGTAGATGGGGCCAGAGGATTGCACCGCATCGCCAATGCATGGCCGACGCACTGGCGATGCATAAGCGATGCATCGGCGACGTCGGCGTGGAAGAAGTCGGGCTCCACATCGCCGATGCATCGGCGATGCGGCGCAATCATCCGACCCCATCTACTTCGACCCCATTTGGGAGGCCTGGACACATGGCGGGATCCAGGAACCCAGGATCGCCACCTCTCGGGGGTGCAACTTGTACCGCCGCCGCCCTACGCGGGCCTTCCGCCGCCTTCCGCAGAGGAAGAGATGTCCGTCGAAGACGAGGCCATTTCTGGAGCGCCCCGAATGGGCGACTATTTTTGGGACTATTTTGGGGGTATGTTTTATTTTTCGTCGAAAATCCCCCTGCAGGGGGACAGGCCCGACTTAAGGGTACCCGCAGGGCCGCGGATAGGGTCACCCGAGGCTCCAGAAACCGCCTGAGTCACCACAGCCACCACAGCAAACTCGCTGAAGAGGGAGCCCACAGAGGAACCACAACGTAGAATGAGGCTCTCTACGCCACCGCCACTCGCCTCTGGAGCGGGCCACCAAGGGACGCGATGCGATGCAGGAAGTGAGACGGAGACAGCATCGTAGCACCACTCCCGCAACGCTCGGGAAACAGAAGGGCGAAAGTCCAGAACCACCTGGCGCTGCATCAGCTGGCAGCTGACAGGCCCCCCCTTTGCTGCCACCGTGCCCAGCCCGAGCGCTCCGCTCGGCCAACAACACCCCAGCACCATTACTGGTGCCCTGCAGCAGTGGTCGTGGACGTCGTCGAGGACAGCAGCACGACAGGAGCTGGCTCGACAGGGGGAAAGGGACATGAGCAACTACGGCAGGTTCGTGTCGTGCCGGCGTCGGTTTCTGACACCGCGTGGATCGTTCTCACTTGAACGATCGCGGCTTTCCGATACCGCAAGGTCCCTCGATGTCTGCCCAGCAGCATTCAAACTTGAACGCCCACGCTGGGGTCGCCGCCGCGTCGACACGAACCTCCCGCACTGCTGCCCGGCCCTGACACGGGTGATCCCTGGCGGGTCGCATCGGTCAAGAGGCCCCCCCCCTCTCTGGCCGCGATCGGCGCGTTCCCCCGAAACGCCAACAGGGGCATTTCAGTCTGAACGGACTCGGCCAAAACTTCGGCCTGCGCCAAAGTGATTCTTCGCGGGCCGTATCAGTGGAGGAGCGGGAAGGGGAGGAGGAGGAGGAGGAGGAGGAGGAGGAGGAGGAGGAGGAGGAGGCGGCGGAGGAGGAGGAATAGAAGGAGAAGAACGAGGAGGAGGAGGAGGAGGAGGAGGAGGAGAAGGAGGGGGGGAAGGAGGGGAAACAGTGCAAACCCAAGACTCATCAACGAGATTGCCATAAACCCTACCTCCAAGCTCCCTCATCATAGGCCCCTACATTAATTTCAATGAAGGAAGTGCCCCGTTGGAAAATAACCATTTGAAAATCCTGAACTGCGCCAGGAAACCATTCATTCATGCGATTTCAACGCCGCGAATCACTGGCACTGCTGCGTCTTCACGATCCTGAATCGTGCCAAAACAACATTCCTGGGACTTTGACACCACGATGAAACGAAACTGCTGCGCCCTGACAATCCGACACAATGCCAGAACACCACTTCTGGGACATTAACCGTGGCAACCCTTAAACATGCTATAACATCTCACAACGAATACGCGCGGCGCTAAGGCGAAAGCCACAGTTGAAAAAGGAGCCACCCTCGATCCGAGAAACGCCTGCACGTGTTATGACGAATGCGCGCGGGGCTACAGCGATTACCACATGTTGAACATCGTCCACCCTCCATCCGTGAAACTGCTGCGAGCTGTTTAAACGGATGTGCGCGGCGCTGAGGCAAGAACCGTAGCTTGAAAACGACCTGTCCTCATTCCGTGGGGTTCTTGCAAGTCTGTAATACGGGTGTGCGCGACGCTGAAGCGAAAAACACACATCGAAAATCACCCGCCCGCAATCCGTCAAACTCTTGCAAATAATTGATACGCATGCGCGCGGCGCTAGGGCGAGGGTCGCATTTTGAAAACCGCCCGCCCCCCATCCGTGAAGGTGTTGCAAATGTCAAGCTTCAGGATCATCAGTGGTGAGGAAGTCTCTGGCGAAACGCCTGGCCCGCCCTTCCGACTGGCCTCGGGGAGCGACAAAGAGGAGTTCTTCATGAGGAACAAGAACGGAGGCGAAGAAGACGGAGAATGGAGAGGAGGGGGAGGGGGAAAGGGCGAGGGGGAGGAGGGGAAGGGGAGGAGGGACAGTAGGAGGAGGACGGGGACGGGGAGGAGGAGGAGGAGGAAGAGGAGGGGGAGGAGGAGGAGGAGGAGGAGGAGGAGGAGGAGGAGGAGGAGGAGGAGGAGGAGGAGGAGGAGGAGGAGGAGCAGGGGGGGAGGAGGAGGATGAGGAGGAGGAGGAGGAGGAAGGAGGAGGAGGACGAGGACAAACAGCAGCTGCAGGAGTTGGAGTAGAAGGAGCGGGAAGACCAGGCGAAGGCGCAAGGGAAAGGAGGGGGCGAGGGGGGCGACAGTGATGAGGAAAGAGGCCCGCGCTGGGCGAGAGCGCCATTCTGAACGACATGCTGTGCCGAGAAAGCCGTTCTGAACGACAGGAGCGAAGCGCAGATCCCAAAATGAGGCCCACGCTGCAACGGCAGCACCATGTTGAAAGGATCGAGAACGGCCGGTTTGCTACCCAAGAGAAACATGTTGAACTATTGTGAACAAAAAACAACAACAACAACAACAACAACAACAACAACAACAACAACAACAACAACAACAACAACAACAACAACAACAACAACCACCACCACCACCACCACCACCACCACCACAACAACACCACCACCAACACCAACATCAACACCAACAACCACATCAACAACAACAACAACAACAAGAACAACAACAACCACAACAACAACAACAACAACAACAACAACAACAACAACAACAACAACAACAACAACATCAACAGCAACAACAACAACCACAACAACAACGACAGCAGCAAACTTGGCCTGGCGATGGACCCAACCATATGCAATTGTGAATACCGCGATTGTGAATAGTTTCGTCGGTGGCGCTCCTTAGTGGGGCCACGGAGCGCTGTACTGGGTGGGCGAAACGCAGGGAGCAAGGGCCGTGCTGGGTGGTGGCGGACGCATGCGGGCGGTGCCACTGGGACGTTCGGTGGAGCCCCCTGTATGGGACCACGAAGCGCTGTACTGGGTGGGTGAAACGCAGGGAGCAAGGGCTGTGTTGGGTGGTGGGGACGCATGCGGGCGGTGCCACTAGGACCCTCGGTGGGGCCCCCTAGGGGCCACGAAACGTTGCACTGGGTGGGTGAAGCGCAGGGAGCAAGGGCTGTGCTGGTTGGTGGCGGACGCATGCGGGCGGTTCCATTGGGACCTTCGGTGGAGCCCTCTTTTAATGGGGCCATGAAACGTTGTACTGGGTGGGCGAAACGAAGGGAGCAAGAGGCTGTGCTGACTGGTGGCGGACGCATGCGGGCGGTGCCCCTGGGACCTTCGGTGGAACCCCCTTATGGGGCCACGAAGCGCTGTACTGGGTGGGTGAAACGCGGGGAGCAAGGGCTGTGCTGGGCGGTGGCGGACGCACGCGTGCGGTGCCAACGGGACTTTTGGTGGAGCTCCCTATGGGGCCACGAAACGCCGTACTGGGCGGGTGAAACGCAGGGAGCGAGGGCTGCGATAAGTGGTGGCGGACGCATGCGGGCGGTGCCACTGGGACCTTCGGAGGAGCCCCCTATGGGGCCACGAAACGCTGCACTAACAACAGCAACAACAACAATTCTAGACGCTTCGCGTATCCCCACCAGCCCGTCCAGAAATGAGTCCCAGGGGAGTGGAGGTTATGAGGGAAGCGGGGGAGCATGCAGAAGAACAAAGGGCGGGGTGAGCCGCCATATACCCCAAGAGGGGGAGGATGTAGGAGGAGCCGTCGTCGTCGGAGTAGGAGGAGGAAGAGGAGGAGCAGGAGGAGGAGCAGGAGGAGGAGGAGGAGGAATAGAAGGAGGAGGAGATGGAGGACTGCGAGGACGAGGAGGACGAGAAGGAGGAAAAGGAGAAGGAGGAGGAGGAGGAGGAGGAGGAGGAGGGGGAGGGGGAGGAGGGAGGAGGAAGAAAAAGAGGAGGAGGAGGAGGAGGAGGACAATTGCGAGCTTGGGGGCCTCTTGGGCCGTCCTTGGGGCCTCTTGGCGGTCCCGGGGGCCTCTTGCGTATCTCGGGGAGCCTCTTGTGGCCTCTTGGGGGTCTCTTGGGGGCCTCTTGGAGGCCTCTTGGGGGCCTCTTGGGGCCTCTTGGGGCCCTCTTGGGGCGCTCTTGGGGCGCTCTTGGGAGCCTTCGAGGCGCTCTTGGGGCCATCTTGGAGGAGATCTATCAAAGAAGGGGGGGTCCCCAATTAGCGCTGCCCCTCTAGAGTGCCTCGAGTCGCCTCTTGGGCCCCCCCAAGAGGCCAAAACCCTTCCAAAACCTAGATAAAATCATTGTGTTTTCTGTTTTCTCGCCTTTTCGCTCTTGAAGCCGTCTTGGGCCATCTTGGACTCTCTTGGGGCCTCTTGGGGGTCTTTTGGAGGCCTCTTGGGCGCCTCTTGGGGCCTCTTGGGGCGCTCTCGGGGCGCTCTTGGGGCGCTCTTGGGAGCCTTCGGGGCGCTCTTGGGGCCATCTTGCAGGAGATCGATCAGAGAAGAGGGGGTCTTCAATTAGCGTTGCCCCTCTAGAGTGCCTCGAGTCGCCTCTTGGGCCCCCCAAGAGGCCAAAATCCTTCCAAAACCTAGATAAAATCAATGTTCTCTGTTTTCTCGCCTTTTCGCTCTTGGAGCCGTCTTGGGCCATCTTGGACTCTCTTGGGGCCTCTTGGGGGTCTCTTGGCAGCCTCTTGGAGGCTTCTTGGGGGCCTCTTGGGGTCTCTTGGGGCCCTCTTGGGGCGCTCTCGGGGCGCTCTTGGGAGCCTTCGGGGCGCTCTTTGGGCCATCTTGGAGGAGATCTATCAAAGAAGGAGGGGTTGCTTATTAGCCCCGCCCCTCCAGAGTGCCTCGAGTCGCCTCTTGGGCCCCCCCAAGATGCCAAAATCCTTCCAAAACCTAGGTAAAATCAATGTTTTGTGTTTTCTCGCCTGTTCGCTCTTGGAGCTGTCTTGGGCCATCTTGGACGCTCTGACACCTCGCGACCGGCCCCGTCCAGGTCAGTGGGGAGGGGTAAGGGGAGGGGTAAACCCCTCCCCGAAGGGGAAGAAGGGGGTTGGCAGAGGAAACTCCCTAGACCACCTACGCCCTAAAGGGCTGGCGGGATTAGCTTGGCGAAGGACCCAACCATATGCAGTTGTGAGCAATGCTGGTGTGAGTACCGTCTTCGGTGGATCTCCCTATGGGGCCACGAACCGTTTGAGGGGTGTGCCGAAATGGGTGTGGGGGCGGCATGCGAACGTTGCCACTGGGGCCTTCGGTGGAGCTCCTTATGGGGCCACGAAACGTGTGAGGGGTGCACCGAAGTTGGTGTGGGGGCGGCATGCGAACGCAGCCACTGGGGCCTTCGGTGGAGCTCCCTGTGGGGCCACGAAACGTGTGAGGGGTGTGCCGAAATTGGTGTGGGGGCGGCATGCGAACGCAGCCACTGGGGCCTTCGGTGGAGCTCCCTATGGTGCCACGAAACGTGTGAGGGGTGTGCCGAAATGGGTGTGGGGGCGCATGCGAACCCAGTCACTGGGGCCTTCAGTGGAAATCCCCATGGGGCCACGAAACGTGTGAGGGATGTGCCGAAATGGGTGTTGGGGAGGCATACGAACCAGGCCACTGGGGCCTTCGGTGGAGCTCCCTATGGGGCCACGAAACGTGTGAGGGGTGTGCCGAAATGGGTGGTGGGGAGGCATGCGGACCCTGCCACTGGGGCCTTCGGTGGAGCTCCCTATGGGGCCACGAAACGTGTGAGGGGTGTGCCGAAATGGGTGGTGGGGAGGCATGCGAACCCTGCCACTGGGGCCTTCGGTGGAGCTCCCTATGGGGCCACGAAACGTGTGAGGGGTGTGCCGAAATGGGTGGGGGAGGCATGCGGCCACTGGGGCCTTCGGTGGAGCTCCCTATGGGGCCACGAAACGTGTGAGGGGTGTGCCGAAATGGGTGGTGGGGAGGCATGCGGACCCTGCCACTGGGGCCTTCGGTGGAGCTCCCTATGGGGCCACGAAACGTGTGAGGGGTGTGCCGAAATGGGTGGTGGGGAGGCATGCGAACCCTGCCACTGGGGCCTTCGGTGGAGCTCCCTATGGGGCCACGAAACGTGTGAGGGGTGTGCCGAATGGGTGGTGGGGAGGCATGCGGACCCTGCCACTGGGGCCTTCGGTGGAGCTCCCTATGGGGCCACGAAACGTGTGAGGGGTGTGCCGACATGGGTGGTGGGGAGGCATGCGGACCCTGCCACTGGGGCCTTCGGTGGAGCTGCCTATGGGGCCACGAAACGTGTGAGGGGTGTGCCGAAATGGGTGGTGGGGAGGCATTCGAACCCTGCCACTGGGGCCTTCGGTGGAGCTCCCTATGGGGCCACGAAACGTGTGAGGGGTGTGCCGAAATGGGTGGTGGGGAGGCATGCGACCCTGCCACTGGGGCCTTCGGTGGAGATGGGGCACGAAACGTGTGAGGGTGTGCGAAATGGGTGGTGGGGAGGCATGCGGCCCTGCCACTGGGGCCTTCGGTGGAGCTCCCTATGGGGCCACGATGTGATGCGTGGAGAGAGAGTGAGATGTGCCACTGGGGCCTTCGGTGGAGCTCCCTATGGGGAGGAGAGATGAGAGGGGGAGATAGAGAGAGAGAGAGAGAGAGAGAGAGAGAGAGAGAACAAAAAAAAAAAAAAAAGAGAGAGAGAGAGAGAGAGAGAGAGAGGGAGATGGGAGGGAGGATGGGGGGGGCACAGGAAAGAGGACAGGGAGGAGGAGGGGGAGAAGGGGGGACAGAGGGCGGAGGGGATGGAGGAGGAGGAAGAGGAGGAAGAGGAGGAGGGGATGGAGGAGGAGGAGGAGGAGACACACTCAGCAAGGGGGGGAGGAGGGGGGTCCCAGTCCCAGGCACCTTGAAGGACAGCTCGCACATGGCCACAGCGGCGGGCCATCGCCCTCGCGCGGACCTGAGCGAGACCTGCTATACTATACGACTCGCGACAGGCCCCGAAAGTGAACACTGAAGACGGATCCTCAGGGCCCAGGTTTCAGGAAGAAGAAGGAGGGTGGCCTTCACGGCATGTAAAGGACAAGGACACTGCAGTTAATGGATCATACTGTCACCTTTTTCAAGCCTGCAACACCAGCATGGACGAGTAGGAATAGGATGCCGAGCCGAACAGTTCCAGTGATTACTACATATGGTCTTCAGAGCCGAGGAGAGCATGCATTGTGGGACATACCGAGCGGCCTGTTTTAGCCCAAGACCAGTCATGCACGCCTCCTGCTATGTAATCCCACTCCTGAATTCCCGAAGCCGAGTAAATAGGAGATCACCCATGGACTTTCGACGTGCACAACTGCGCAGCAATTCATATGGATTCGCCTGAAGACGGTTGCATGCAGGGTCTGTAGGCACAGCTGGAAGATTACCTATCTCGGCCTTGACAGCCATGAGGTGGAACATGACCGGGTTATACACGAGCGGGCTCGACTTGTGAGTGAGCAACCAATCGGAACCCTCCATAATCGCATCATACACGTATTCACACCTGGTATATGCTATACTCCTCACAGTAACACGATAGGCAGCAGCACGGGCGTATATTTTGAGATCCCTCACGTCACGCTGAACACCCAAAGTGGACAGGTTAAGCACCATCTCGTGGCAAATGGCATTGGAGGGGCCGTTATGCAAAAGCCGAACAGCTTCATACTCGCGCCGAAGAACATTGGGCGACGGTGGCAGTAGCTGGGCGACATTGCCTAGCGCCAGAAACGCAAAGATATCATACGCGAGGAGGTTGGTACAAAATCCGTGCCCCCATCACTTTTACTTGCCAAGCACGAGCGAGAAGTTTGTCCCCAGGGCCCGTCCAGGAAGCAGTTTCCCCACCCTCTCCAACAACGAAGCCCAGGTATCGCCCGCACGCAGATAGCTGAAACTCAGAGACATCAAGCCCGTGAGCAGCAAACTGAGTTAGTGCCGCAGCAGCGCTAACACCTGCTGGGATAAGAATAACCGTCTTGCCCGGGTGACTGCGCAAGCCAGTGACCGCACCGACCCGACGAAGCACAGGAAGGACCAAGGGTAACGCAGCGAAGATGCCCTGGGAGGCAAGACCAAGATGATCAGCAAACGCACACAACGAGAAGGTCGGCGACGACGGGATCCGATCGAGCATGCACCGAATGAAAGGGGTCAGTGGCTAGCACATACAACAGCCCACTTACAAGGCATCCTTGCTCGACGCCGCGCTCAAGCGTGAAAAAGTACTCGTCGCACGCACGGAAGCTAACAAAAACTCGCACCGCTTTATAGAGCTGACGTAGTGCATGCAGAAAGAATCCAGGAATCTGCATCTTCTCAAGGATATAGAAGAGGTAGTCGTGGGAGAGGGAGGGGAACGCGGTTTTCACGTCATACAGGACGCCTCCAGTGCCCACATGGCCCTCAGCACCTCCCCAAATCCGAAGCCCCGAGCCCGGGGAAATGATATGGTCCAGAATTTGGCGCCCAGGGGGGAAACAAGCCTGGACATGGTGGATCACTTCAGCACCCACTTCCCGAAGAGGCCAGGCATAAGCACCCGCAGTCAATTTGCTGTCGGCGTTGGAGAGCGCGAGGGGCCGCGCGCCAGATGGTGGCGCGATTTGCCTGGGCGCCACAACAGATATCTCACCCTTCGGCAAGGAGGCAGCCAGCGAAAAGTTGAAACCAGCAGGTAACTCGCCATAGCGCAGGCCACATAGGTACAGCTGGTAGAGCGCGTCGATAGCCATTCCACCGCTGGCCTTCCAGACCGAATATGGAATCCCAGCCGCACACCTGGGCCGCTGTCACGCTTAGCCGAGACAAATTGCTCAAACTGGTCATACCTCAGGACCCACTCAATACCCTCGGGAAGCTTCTGGATACACGGGTCCAGGAAATGGAAAACCGAATTCACAACGGGCTGAAACTTCGAGACCACCCCAGTAGTCGGCCAGCTGCTTAGCAGATCTGGCAGGGTATACACACTCGTCTCCAGAATCAGAGACTGTCCCACGCAGATACACACGCCGGTGGGCAGGCTTCCATGCAGCTGCAAGCTCCTTGATACGCTGGGTGTTGTTAGCTTTCTGGGTAGAAGAAAGCTTAGGGCCATTCTGAATTGCATCCTCATCCCGCTTCAAAACCTCCCCCATCAGCTTTTGCAGAAGCCCGTGGAAGCCAGCCACATCACTCCATTGAAAGACGTCGGAGTCATAAAAGCCCCGAAGCACAGCCCACGCACGCAGAGCACGCAGAGATGTCTCATGGCACCCTTCCCGATGCGAACGCAGTAGCGCCAGCGTCCGCGAGATTTTCTGGTCCGCTGACTCGGGGCCAATAAACTCAGCCACCTTCTTCACCCTCCTCGCCGCCTCATAAATCAGCTCCTTAACCTCCTCCACCCGATCACAAGGGGCCTCGGGAAAATTCACTTCCTCCAAAAGCTCTCGCAGGATGCCTCCGAATTTAGCATGGCGGGACACCCACGTCGGAGCACTAAGCCTGGGCGACCTCGGAGTTGAAGTGAGGGGGGCAAAAACGCACGCACGGTCGCTCGGTAGGCGAGGATCCAGCAAATCACCTGATAGTCCTGCGAGGGAGGCGAGATCGAGAACATCAGACGTGGGAATGGACATGTAGACCCAATCTAATATCCCAAGATATAACCCCCTGATGATGAACGGTTTTGTGGGCATACTCGGGTTGGTGGAGTTCAAGCATCCCAGGAAATAGCTCGTCGAAATACTGCCCCAGAGCGTTGGGGCCCCCCTCTATCAGGTCCTCAGCAATAGGAAGCCTCCCCTCGCCAGCAGCCGAGAAGTTTAAGTCGCCACAGATGAACGTAGTGACGAGTGAAAATCGCGAACTCGCCGTCGAATGGCAAGAAGCGCTCCACGAGCATGAAGATGTGCCCAGCTCGGGTGTAGATGCAAGTTGACTATGTCAAGGTCCCCGCACTCCCCGCGCACCCTTACAATCCCAATCCGCCCAGAAACAGTCGGGGCAAGCCTGAACCCGTTGAATCGCGCAGCGAGCCTTTCGTGCACCACGAATAAGATACCCTCGGCCCCCACATTCTCCACGAAGGACCCCACGAGCTTCCAGGAGGGGAAAAGCTATTTCAACTCATTCATATCTTCCAGCTGGTCGTGCGTTCCCTGCCGGACAACCGCGTCAAAGTCGCGAGCGATAGATTGGCATTTCGCCCAAGTAGCCTTCTGCAGCTCAGGGCTGGCCCATATGGAACCGAACAACGCGTGAACGTTCCAAGTGGCAACCCTCAGACTGCCGGGCACAGGGGGGCAGGGAGGATCTAGATACCGTCGGGGGGGCGGAATCAGGGGATCCATCCGAGGAAGAAGAGGACGAAGACGAGGAGGAGGAGGAGGAGGGCGAGCGGGAAACAGAACGGAGGCGCGCAGCACTAGAAGGCCTGGCATCACTCCTACATCCAGTGCGCAGCGACGGCGTCGAGCTCCACAGTCCCGAGGAAGTGGGCCCACCCGTCGCTGCTCCCAACGCTGGCGAAGAGGACGCCAGCCGATGAACGCGTGAACTGTCTCGTCCAGCCTCACGTCAAAAGAACCTGTGGACTCGACCAAGCATAGCAGCGACCTCCTGCTCGGAATTCTTCCACCAGGCGAACGAGCTGAAGACGGGCTCGAAGGTGAAGCCAGTGAGCTCGCCCCCCTTGGTCCAGAAGAGCTCGAACGTCTCCTCAGCCGGAGTAAGATGGATGAAGCACTGGAAGCCATAGACGCCCAGGCGGAAGTCGGCGATCCGGCACTTGCACTGCTTGAATAGGGCCAGTGTCGCTTCCCAGACGCGACTTGCAGCTCCTTGTTGTGCCCGCACATCAACAGGTAAATCTTGACGAACACGAAGTGTGGCCGATGCTGACGTTCGCACATCCTGCCAGCAGAGCGCCTTGTCGGACATGAAAGTTGAGAAGGCTCTCGCAGCACTGGCACCTGGAAAGGTTGATCCCGCAGCTCTTACTGACCCCATTCAACATCGGGGTCATGGTCTCTAGGATGTGGTTCAGTAACATAGGGCGCAGTACGTTCTCATAGTGAGCAGTCTTCTGCTTACTCGTCACACTCCGTGAGAAGGCACCAATCCAACGCTTACAATCGTTAACTGCCGCCTGATCATGTGAACTGCTAGCACTAGATGGCGGCCCACCGCGACTGCTACTTCCACCTTCCGAAAACACCGTTGCCTTGAGTTCCTTAACCTCTTTGGTCAAGTCAATCACCTCCTTGGGTAACTTCTCCTGCCTCGACGGGCCCCGAAAGCAGCCCATGGGTCCTGACGGGGAGTGTCAGCACCTCTATCCATATTCACATCTCCAGCAGATTGAAGAGAGGCGAGGGTGGTCTCGATGGCAACAATCCGAGGATCACCCTGGACCCTGTACTCGTTGAATTCCTTCATGATGGATGCGTGGTTGGCCGACGTCTGAGCCGACATCTGAGCCGAGACGGACTCGCCGAGCGTGGTGGCGAAGCCGGCGAGGGTCTCCTGCAAGGCCGAGCTACCGGACGGGGCCACTATGCTCGCGATGTGCGAGTAGTCGATGCCTCTGTAGTCGAAAAATTGTGTCGATAATCCACGTTCGCCACTGCCTCGCGGCGACTCACCAACAGACCTGCTTCGGTGGTGGTGGCCATCTCCATCTTCGTAGTCGCTCACGTCAGATGAGTGGTTCCCGTCTGCGACGCTCACGAGGGCGAGATGGACGGCGAGATGGCGAACTCTCCTCCGTGGCCTTACCACAGCGCTTGCGCCCCATGAATTGAACTGGACCGCTCGCGATGGCAGGAACGGGAAACGCCTCCGTTTACTCACCAGCTCGAACGTGGGAGTGGCACAAGATACTGCCAAACTTCAAGAAGTCTTGCCTGCCGCGGACTAGCGGTATCCACTTGTTCCCCTGCGGAAACGTGCATCTTGAGCCAAAATGGCTACGGAAGGAAGAGGAGGAGGAGGAGGAGGAGGAGGAGGAAGAGGAGGAGGAGGAGGCAGCAGCAACTGCAAGAGCAGCAGCAGCAGCAGCAGCAGCAGCAGCAGCAGCAGCAGCAGCAGGCCGACGCCGCCGGCGTGCCAGCTGCCAGGGCACACAGGCGCGCGAGCGCCCACGCGGCTGCGGGCGCGCCCGCGAAGGCCAGCGCAGCTGAGGCACACTGGCCACCGCCTTTGCGCCCGCCGACGACGACACCCCGCAGGAGGAGAGGGAGGGGAGGAGCGGAGGGAGGGGGAGGGGAGGGAGGGGAGGAGAGGAGGGAGGAGAGGGAGGGGAGGAGGAGAGGGAGGGGAGGAGGGGAGGGAGGGGAGGAGAGGGAGGGAAGGGAGGGGGAGAATGGGAGGGAGGGAGGAGAGGGAGGGGAGGAGGGGAGGGAGGGGGAGAATGGGGGGGGGAAGGGAAGAGGTGGGAGGTAGAGGAAGAGGGGAGGGGAGGAGAGGGGTGCAAGTTCGGTGCGCTCGCGCCTCATCTGACATCCTGTCCCTCCCTCCCATGCCTTCACGTTGCGCTGATCTTCATAAATCCGCGGATGCGTGTCATAGCGGACCTGCAAATTCAACAAAAAGACCACATCGTGTTATGCGCAATCGGGATTGGGGAGCTGCGTGCACAGGAGGAGCAAGAGGAGGAGGAGGAGGAGGAGGAGGAGGAGGAGGAGGAGGAGGAGGAGGAGGAGGAGGCGGGTGAGCAGGAGGATTAGCGGGAGGAAAAGGATGAGGACGAACAGCAGCAGCAGGAAGTGGAGTGGAAGCAGCGGGCAGAGCGGGAGGACCAGGGGAAGGCGGAAGAGAAGAAATGAGGGGGCGACAACGATAAAGAAATATTCGGATTCAGAGAAGCGGCCCTCGCTGAGCGAGAGCGCCATTCTGAACGACGGAAGCAAAGCGCCGATTCGAAAATGAGGCCCACGCTGCAGCGGGAGCACCGATTTGAAGCACCGAAAACAATCGAGGGGAGACAAACGTAAGAAAATTAAACAAGTTCAAAAGTCCCGCTTTTATGCAAAACAAAACAAACACTGAGAGGGCCGGATATCTTCCTATCTTCCAGACGGAGTCAGGGGAGAGCGGAGAGTAGTGTTCATATTGTGTAATTGTGGAGGGGGGGGGGGAGGAAGAGGGGGAGAACGAGGGGGCTGGGGGAGGGTAAGGGCGAGGGGGGGGAGGGCGCGGTGGATCTGGGATCAAGGCTTTTGGGGTGCCAGCGTGTTGGGGCGCGCTCCCTTGAGCCTTCGAGGGCCTTCAGGAGCCTCCGGAAGCCTCTGGGGCCCACCGGACACTCCCCCTCTCGCCCCTCCCCTTTCGCCCCTCGCCACCCCTGCCGCTCGCCCCGTCGCCCCTTGGCCCCATCCCCCCTTGAGCCCTCCAATCCCTCGGGGGGACGGGGGGCCCCGCTCGGCAGCTACCGCCGCCAGGCCCCAGCACCCCACCTTTCACCCCGCCTCGCCAGCACCCGAGAGCGCCACCGCACCTCCCCCGCGTCGCCAGCACCTCGCACGCTCGCCAGCCGTCGCGCACCGCCGCACCACCACCTCGCCCTCCTCGGAGCCCCCGGGACGGGGAGAGCGGCTAGGGCCTCGCTCGCGGGGAGGAGGCCCGCGCCGAGGCGGCGCAAAATCGGCGCTAGATGATCGACTACCAGACGCTAGCGCACGCTAATGTTATGTCGGGCGCGTCCCCCATACAGGAGGATTTTCGACGAAAAAATAAAAATACCCCAAAAATTGTCCAAAAAGGTCAAAAGATATTCAAAAAATACTCCCCAGGCTATGTTTGGACTATGTTTTACTATTTCTGTGGTTTTTCTATTCCCAACCATCCTGTGGTGTTGGGTCCTCGTTTTGATAAGACAGCGCCCCGCGTCCCACCTCCTCCTCTCCTCCTCCCCCTCCTCCCCTCCCATCACCATGATCATCATCATCATCATCATCATCATCATCATCATCATCATCATCATCACCACCACCACCACCACCACCACCACCACCACCACCCCATCATCATCATCATCATCATCATCATCATCATCATCACCACCACCACCACCACCACCATCAGCAGCAGCAGCAGCAGCATCATCATCATCTCATCAATCATCATCATCATCATCATCATCATCATCATCATCATCATCATCATCATCATCATCATCAGCATCATCATCATCATCATCATCATCATCATCATCATCATCATCATCATCATCATCATCATCATCATCATCATCATCATCATCATCATCGCCATCATCCCCTCCCCTTCCCCACACCATCGTCACCATCATCACCATCACCCATCATCCATCAGCATCATCATCTGCAACATCATCCTCATCCACATTCTCCTCATCATCATCGTCATCATCACCGTCCCCACCGCCCATGTCGTCACACCCCTCACACGGTTCGTGGCCCCATAGGGAGCTCCACCGAAGGCCCCAGTGGCACAGTTCGCAAGCGTCCCCTCCGTCCACCGCAGCCCCATTTCGGCACGCCCCTCACACGGTTCGTGGCCCCATGGGGAGCTCCACCGAAGGCCCCAGTGGCACAGTTCGCATGCGTCCTCCCCGCCCACCGCAGCCCCATGTTGGCACACACACACACACACACACACACCACACGGTTCGTGGCCCCATAGGGAGCTCCACCGAAGGCCCCAGTGGGGGTGTCCGCATGCGTCCTCGCTGTCCACCGCAGGCCCATTTCGGCACGCCCCTCACAAGGTTCGTGGCCCCATAGGGAGCTCCATCGAAGGCCCCAGTGGCACAGTTCGCATGCGTCCTCCCCGCCCACCGCAGGCCCATTTCGGCACACCCCTCACACGGTTCGTGGCCCCATAGGGAGCTCCACCGAAGGCCCCAGTGGCACAGTTCGCATGCGTCCTCCCCGCCCACTGCAGGCCCATTTCGGCACACCCCTTCACACGGTTCGCGGCTCCATAGGGAGCTCCACCGAAGGACCCACTGGCACAGTTCGCATGCATCCTCCCCGCCCACCGCAGGCCCATTTGGGCACACCCCTCACACGGTTCGTGGCCCCACAGGGAGCTCCACCGAAGGCCCCAGCGGGGGTGTCAGCATGCGTCCTCCCCGTCCACCGCAGGCCCATTTCAGCACGCCCCTCACACGGTTCGCGGCCCCATAGGGAGCCCCACCGAAGGCCCCAGTGGCACAGTTCGCAGGCGTCCTCCCCGCCGCCCGCAGGCCCATTTCGGCGCACCCTTCACACGGTTCGTGGCCCCTTAGGGAGCTCCACCGAAGGCCTCAGTGCCGTAGTTCGCATGCGTCCTCCCCGCTCACCGCATGCCTATTTCGGCACGCCCCTTCACACGGTTCGTGGCTCCATAGGGAGCTCCACCGAAGGCCCCAGCGGCACAACTCGCATGCGTCCCCCCCGCCCACCGCATGCCCATTTTGGCGCACCCCTCACACGGTGCGTGGCCTCATAGGGAGCCCAACCGAAGGCCCCAGTGGAGGTGTCCGCATGCGTCCCCCCCGCCGCCCGCAGGCCCATTTCGGCACACCCCTCACACGGTCCGTGGCCCCATAGGGAGCTCCATCGAAGGTCCCAGTGGCACAGTTCGCATGCGCCCTCCCCGCCCACCGCAGGCACATTTCGGCGCACCCCTCACACGGTTCGTGGCCTCAATGGGAGCTCCACCGAAAGCCCCAGCGGGGGTGTCCGCATGCGTCCCCCCCGCCCACCGCAGGCCCATTTCGGCACGCCTCTCACACGGTTCGTGGCCTCATTGGGAGCTCCACTGAAGGCCCGAGTGGCGCAACTCGCATGCGTCCTCCCCGCCCACCGCAGGCCCATTTCGGCGCATCCCTCACACGGTTCGTGGCATCATAGGGAGCTCCACCGAAGGCCCCAGCGGCACAGTTCGCATGCGTCCCCCCCGGCCACCGCAGGCCCATTTCGGCACACACCCCACACGGTTCGTGGCCCCATAGGGAGCCCCACCGAAGGCCCGAGTGGCGCAGTTCGCATGCGCCCGCCCCGCCCACCGCAGGCCCATTTCGGCACACCTCTCACGCGGTTCGTGGCCCCATAGGGAGCTCCACCGAAGGCCCCAATGGCACAGTTCGCATGCGTCCCCCCCGCCCACCGCAAGCCCATGTGGGCACACCCCTCACACGGTTCGTGGCCCCATAAGGAGCTCCACCGAAGGCCCCAATGGCACAGTTCGCATGCGTCCCCCCCGCCCACCGCAAGCCCATGTGGGCACACCCCTCACACGGTTCGTGGCCCCATAAGGAGCTCCACCGAAGGCCCCAGTGGGGGTGTCCGCATGCGTCCCCCCCGTCCACCGCAGGCCCATTTCGGCACGCCCCTCACACGGTCCGTGGCCCCATAGGGAGCTCCATCGAAGGTCCCAGTGGCACAGTTCGCATGCGCCCTCCCCGCCCACCGCAGGCACATTTCGGCGCACCCCTCACACGGTTCGTGGCCTCAATGGGAGCTCCACCGAAAGCCCCAGCGGGGGTGTCCGCATGCGTCCTCCCCGCCCACCGCAGGCCCATTTCGGCACGCCTCTCACACGGTTCGTGGCCTCATTGGGAGCTCCACCGAAGGCCCGAGTGGCGCAACTCGCATGCGTCCTCCCCGCCCACGGCAGGCCCATTTCGGCGCACTCCTCACACGGCTCGTGGCCCCATAGGGAGCTCAACCGAAGGCCCAGGTGGCACGGTTCGCATGCGTCCTCCCCGCCCACCGCAGGCCTATGTTGACACACCCCTCACACGGTTCGTGGCACCATAGGGAGCTCCACCGAAGGCCCCAGTGGCACAGTTCGCATGCGCCCTCTCCGCCGACCACAGGCACATTTTGGCACACCACTCACACGGTGCGTGGCCCCATAGGGAGCCCCACCGAAGGCCCCAGCGGGGGTGTCCGCATGCGTCCTCCCCGCCCACCGCAGGCCCATTCCGGCGCGCCCCCCACACGGTTCGTGGCCCCATAGGGAGCTCCACCGAAGGCCCCAGTGACACAGTTCGCACGCGTCCTCCCCGCCCACCGCAGGCCCATTTCGGCGCACCGCCCACAAGGTTCGTGGCCCCATAGGGAGCTCCACCGAGGGCCCCAGTGGCGCAGTTCGCGCGCCCCCCCCCCGCCCACGCTTGCCCATTTCGGCGCACCCCTCACACGATCCGTGGCCACATAGGGAGCTCCACCGAAGGCCCCAGCGGCACAGGTCGCACGCGTCCTCCCCGCCCACGGCAGGCCCATTTCGGCGCACTCCTCACACGGCTCGTGGCCCCATAGGGAGCTCAACCGAAGGCCCAGGTGGCACGGTTCGCATGCGTCCTCCCCGCCCACCGCAGGCCTATGTTGCCACACCACTCACACGGTTCGTGGCCCCATAGGGAGCTCCACCGAAGGCCCCAGTGGCACAGTTCGCATGCGTCCTCCCCGCCCACCGCAGGCCCATTTCGGCGCACCCCCCACAAGGTTCGTGGCCCCATAGGGAGCCCCACCGAGGGCCTCAGTGGCGCAGTTCGCGTGCGCCCCCCCCCCCCCCCCCGCCCACCGCATGCCCCATTTCGGCGCACCCTCGCACGATCCGTGGCCACATAGGGAGCTCCACCGAAGGCCCCAGTGGCACAGGTCGCATGCGTCCTCCCCGTCCACGGCAGGCCCATTTCGGCGCACTCCTCACACGGCTCGTGGCCCCATGGGGAGCTCAACCGAAGGCCCAGGTGGCACGGTTCGCATGCGCCCTCCCCGTCCACCGCAGGTCCAGTTCTGCACGCCCCCACACGGCCCGTGGCCCCATAGGGAGCTCCAACGAAGGCCCCAGTAGGACAGTTCGCACGCGTCCTCCCCGCCCACCGCAGGCCCATTTTGGAGCACACACACACACACACACACACACACACACACACGCACACACACACACACACACACACACACACACACACACACACACACACACACGCGCGCGCACGCACGCACGCACGCACGCACGCACGCACGCACGCACGCACGCACGCACGCACGCACGCACACACACACACACACACACACACACACACACAGACGCACACACACGCACACACGCACACACACACACACACACACACACACACACACACCACAAACGGTTCGTGGCCCCATAGGGAGCTCCACCGAAGGCCCCAACGGGGGTGTCCGCATGTGTCCCCCCCGCCCACCGCAGGCCCATGTCGGCACGCCCCTCAAACGGTTCGTGGCCCCATAAGGAGCTCCACCGAAGGCCCCAGTGGAATAGTTAGCACGCGTCCTCCCCGCCCACCGCAGGCCCATTTCGGCAAACCCCTCACACGGTTCGCGGCCCCATAGGGAGCTCCACCGAATGCCCCAGCGGCGCAGTTCGCACGCGCCCACCCCGCCCACCGCAGGCCCACATCGACACGCCCCCCACACACGGTTCGCGGCCCCATAGGGGGCCCCACCGAAGGCCCCAGTGGCACAATTCGCACGCGCCCGCCCCGCCCACCGCAGGCCCATTTCGGCGCGCCTCTCACGCGGTTCGCGGTCCCATAGGGAGCTCAACCGAAGGCCCCAGCGGCACAGGTCTCACGCGTCCTCCTGGAGACTGATGAGCACGCAGACTCGTTCACATTCAGACGCACTCGCGCTCAGGCTCACCCGTTCTCAGTCTCTCGCGCTCAGATCGATCGTGTGTGTTCGCGCGGTGTACCCCGCCACGCATGTCGACGCGCCCCCCGCACGGTTCGTGGCCCAATAGGGAGCGCGGGCAAATATTATATGCACAATGGCGGTATTCACAGCTGCATATGGCTGGGCCCTTCGCCAGGCTAATCTTTCTTCGAGAATCCCCATGTAGGGGGACAGGCCCGACTGAACGCTAATGCGCTTTAGGACACACAAGTTTTGACGACATGAGAGGCTCCCATGATCTGATGCCGATCCTCCCCGCGTCGACAACTCGCTCCTCCTGCACAAGAGCCGCTCTGACACTTCGCCGTCCCCAGGCCGAGAAGGCAGCCCGGGAGGGGCAGGGCACCGCCACGCCGACGGCAGCGCCGCACGAAGGCGTCAGCGCCAGGAGGAGGACGAGGAGACAAAGAATCAAGGAGTTCACAATCAGGAGAAAGAGGAGGAGGAGGAGGAGGAGGAGGAGGAGGAGGATTTCCAGGATTTCCGCCATCCCGCAAGGATAAAAGGCTGAGCTCAGTGCCCGCTTTGGGGAACAAGTGCCTAGAAATCCGACCGAGGTATTCTCGACGGGTCTTGGAGATAGGAATACTGCACGGCTTGCCGAAGCCCCTGGGCTGAGCCTGACCATAAAAACCGCATGTACCGCAGTAGATATCTTCAGAGTGTGGTGAACACTAGGGCGCGCGAGGGGTCGACCCAGCCTCCTGCGCGATGCAACCTACGCCCTCGGGGCAGACGGGATGACCTACCATCCACGGGCTGGAGCTGGAAGCACTCACTTTTTGACCAGTCAGACACAAACGCTCTGATCGCCGAGTCTTTACTTGGGAGCCCACAAAGGACGTACGCGCCCAGCTATGCACATAAACACGGCCCCTTGACCCGCGAGACCGGCCTCGTGACACGAGTATTCGCGCAATGCGAAATCTCGAAAACAGCGCGGATTCATGCACGTGTACGTCCTTCTTTCGCTCCTCATTTACACACGCTGCACGATCCACCATTTTCGGTCAGGGCGTGCGCGGACGCGAAGCGTGCAACAGCTACAGAAGGAGGCGGGGAAACGCGCGGGGTGGGCTTGGGCCCCTCGGGGTCACGGCTGACTTGGGCAGCTGCAATCGAGTCAAGGCCTGCACGCAACAATCGTTTCCTGACCAGCCGAGCTTTGCATTCAATACGGGCAATCCTGGCTCGATCGGCCAGGGGCGCCCTCGCTCGACGCGCCGCCTCCCCGGCGAGCTCATCAACCACACAGCTTCCTTGAATTAGCCAGCTGGGCCACTTATGTACAGCGACCTCTTTTCCGTCAAGGTGAGACAGAGCCTGAATTATGGATGTACAAGAAGCGCCCCTCTGCTGGCTGCAAAGGGTCTTGGCAATGGACCTCCACCAATCTGCCTGAGGCCCTGAAGGGGAGTGAAGCTGGCCTTCATACCAGCCCCTCGCAACCTCTGCACAGTCTACAACGTACAAAAGTGAACCTACCGAAAACCTGATGGCCCACGACAAGGCTTGAAGCTCCCCGCGAGGCATTGTTTGGCCGGCCCCCACTAGAGGCCGGAGAAGATGGGGGCCCAGGGTGACGGGCACAAAAGAACTGAAACATGCAATGGCAAGACCATCCTACGAATGCGACTATCGTGAGTGCCGGCACCTCCCGAGGCATCCCCGAACACGATAAGGGGCCCCTCGGGGGCGCCCTCTCCGAGACACGCGGGCCCGACGAGGCCTTCATCCAGGAGGCCACTGCCGCCCCAAGACTCGAAGGAGGGAGGAGGAGCAACAGCAGTCCAAGGGGCAGGGATAAGCCCCCTCATCCAAAAACATGGGTAGGCATCAGAGTTAGCGACCGCATCTGGGAGCAGGGTCGCTGATTGTGCATATGCTGGCGAACTGCAATTTTTCTCACATGTCCAGCAACGGTGCAACGCCGTCTCGCGGCTGATTTTGCACCGTTCACAGAAATCGCTCGCACATAGGTTAGCAGCAAGCCCCGAGCCTTGGTCCAAAACCCGCCTGTGGCGATCGAAACCATAAGCTCCGATAGTTGACGACCTCGCTTTGCCTGGGTAAGTCGTCTACAAACTTACGATAAGAATACATGTCGGCTCCGACCTCGAGCCCACATCCACAATAACTCTGCGGCCAGACGCCACTGCTTTAGCCCCATGGTGTGCTGCAGCTCGTCGAGTAGTGGGAATGTTTGGTCCAGGCTCGCGAACCTGGCGTCTCCGAATCCCCGGGAGAAGCCAGCTCGAGCACCGTCATTCGGCACATCCCACTCCACGGGCGAGACTGGAGCCCACCCCGCTTCCAGCAAATACAAAACTACTGTGGGGAAAAGCCCTCGAACGTGTCGACTGCGCAACCGAGGCTTGATGCTCATCAGATGTCTGACCGCCGCCTGCCACGCCAAGGTGATTGACGGCCTGAGCTGCGGCCCCCCCAACCAAACTGAAAGCCACAGCGATGCACATCGGCGTGGAAGAAGCGCTCCTAGATTTGCGCCTGGTAGCCGCATGGCCAGGAGCGCGGCAAGGCATCGCCCTCTCTTGGACGACACCGCCGCCGCTCCAAGGCGGGACGCGCCGTAGACCTGATGGCCGTACACCGCTGACGCCTGGGGGCCCGTGCGCTGCAGCTTGGCCGTGGCCTTCCACCGCCTGGCCACCTGGGCGAAACGGCGAAGCCTGCCGTGAGCCGTGGCGGCCTTGGTGGCTCTCTTGCGCACCGTGGCCCTGCCCTGGTGGCGCCCCGTAGTCGGGTCCACGCCCAAGTACGCCGACTGGAGCACCGCTGACAGCGATACGCCACGCCTCCGAAGAACTTTGACAACTGCAACCGCGTCGCAATGGTGCGAACACGTGACCACGCTCTTGGGGGACATGCCCCTGCCGAGGCTCCTGAATTCCCTGGCGGTGGACAGGATCCCCTTGATGAGCGTGCTCCAAACGTGCTTCCTCGGCCCTGCAACCCGCTGTGAGAGGTCGTCCATCCATATCCGCTCCGACATCGGTGGGTGCATGACACAAAGCTTCTTGCACACGCACACGGTCAGACACTTGCCAAACCGCGTGCCACCCCAGAGCCCCTGCACGATGGAGCACGTGGCCTGGAACGGCTCCGACACGGAGTCGAGCTGCTGCAGGAGCCTCGGGATGAGGCACAGCTGCAACTCCAATTAGCCTGACGAAGGACCCAACCATATGCAGGCGTGAGTACCGCAAATGTGATTCACTTTTTCGGCGGTGACCCCTATGAGGCAACGAACCGTGCTAGGGGTGTGCCGAAATGAGCGGCGTGGTACACAACGCGAACGAAAACGAACAACACTGCGGACCGCGCCACGGGGACCTTCGGTGGGGCTCCATACGGGGCCACAAAACGCTGTACTGGGTGAGGAAGACGCATGCGGACTGCGCCACGGGGGCCTTCGGTGGAGTTCCCTATGGGGCCACGAAACGCGTGAGGGGTGTGCCGAAATGAATGGCGGGGGCGCATGCGAACTGTGCCACTGGGACCTTCGGCGGAGCTCCTCTGGGGCCACGAAACGCGTGAAGGGGTGTGCAGAAATGACTGGCGGGGGCGCGTGCGAACTGCGCCACTGGGACCTTCGGCGGAGCTCCTATGGGGCCACGAAACGTGTGAAGGGGCGTGCAGAAATGGGCGGCGGGGACGCGTGCGAACTGTGCCACTGGGACCTTCGGCGGAGCTCCTATGGGGCCACGAAACGTGTGAGGGGTGCGCCGACATGCATGGCGGGGACGCATGCGAACTGTGCCACTGGGACCTCCGGCGGAGCTCCTATGGGGCAACGAAACGTGTGAATGAATGGCGGGGACGCCTGCGAACTGCGCCACTGGGACCTTCGGCGGAGCCCCCATGGGGCCACAAAACGTGTGTGAGGGGTGTGCCGAAATCAATAACGGGGACGCATACGAACTGTGCCACTGGGACCTTCGGCGGGGCTCCGATGGGGCCACGAAACCTGTGAGGGGTGTGCCAACATGAACGGCGGGGACGCATGCGAACTGTACCACTGGGACCTTCGGCGGAGCTCCTATGGGGCCACGAAACGCGTGAGGGGTGTGCCGAAATGAATGGCGGGGACGCATGCGAACTGTGCCACTGGGACCTTCGGCGGAGCTCCTACGGGGCCACGAAACGTGTGAGGGGCGTGCCGAACTGAATGGCGGGGACGCATGCGAACTGCGCCACTGGGACCTTCGGCGGAGCTCCCATGGGGCCACAAAACGTGTGTGAGGGGTGTGCCGAAATCAATGGCGGGGACGCATACGAACTGTGCCACTGGGACCTTCGGCGGGGCTCCGATGGGGCCACGAAACCTGTGAGGGGTGTGCCAACATGAACGGCGGGGACGCATGCGAACTGCACCACTGGGACCTTCGGCGGAGCTCCTATGAGGCCACGAAACGCGCGAGGGGTGTGCCGAAATGAATGCATGCGAACTGTGCCACTGGGACCTTCGGCGGAGCTCCTACGGGGCCACGAAACGTGTGAGGGGCGTGCCGAACTGAATGGCGGGGACGCATGCGAACTGTGCCACTGGGACCTTCGGCGGAGCTCCTATGGGGCCACGAAACGTGTGAGGTGTGTGCCGTAATGAATGGCGGGGGCGCGTGCGAACTGTGCCACTGGGACCTTCGGCGGAGCTCCTATGACGCAACGAAACGTGTGAGGGGTGTGCCGATGTGAATGGCGGGGACGCATGCGAACTGTGCCACTGGGACCTTCGGCGGAGCTCCTATGCGGCCACGAAACGTGTGAGGGGTGTGCCGAAATGAATGGCGGGGACGCGTGCGAACTGTGCCACTGGGACCTTCGGCAGAGCTCCTATTGGGCCACGAGACGTGCGAAGGGTGTGCCGACATGAATGGCGGGCACGCATGCGAACTGTGCCACTGGGGCCTTCGGCGAAGCTCCTATGGGGCCACGAAACGTGCGAGGGGTGTGCCGTAATGAATGGCGGGGGCGCGTGCGAACTGTGCCAATGGGGCCTTCGGCGAAGCTCTTATGGGGCCACGAAACGTGTGAGGGGTGTGCCTAAATGAATGGCGGGGACGCATGCGAACTGTGCCACTGGGACCTTCGGCGGAGCTCCTGTGGGGCCACGAAACGTGCGAGGGGTGTGCCGACATGAATGGCGGGGACGCATGCGAACTGTGCCACTGGGACCTCCGGCAGAGCTCCTATGAGCCCCCGAGGCGTGTGAGGGGTGTGCCGAAATGAATGGCGGGGACGCATGCGAACTGTGCCACTGGGACCTTTGGCGGAGCTCCTGTGAGCCCCCGAAGCGTGTGAGGGGTGTGCCGAAATGAATGGCGGAGACGCATGCGAACTGTGCCACTGGGACCTTCGGCGGAGCTCCTATGGGGCCACGAAACGTGTGAGGGGTGTGCCGACATGAATGGCGGGGACGCATGCGAACTGTGCCACTGGAACCTTCGGCGGGGCTACTATGGAGCCACGAAACGCGTGGGGGGAGTGCCGAAATGAATGGCTGAGACGCATGCGAACTGCGCCACTGCGACCTCCGGCTGAGCTGTCATGGGGCCACGAAAAACGTGCGAGGGGCGTGCCGAAATTCGTGGCGGAGACGCCCGCGAACTGTGCCACTGGGACCTTCGGCGGATCTCCTACGGGGCCGCGAACCGCATGAGGGGTGTGCCAAAATGGGCCTGCGGCGGGCGGGGAGGGCGCATGCGAACTGTGCCACTGGGATCTTCGGCGGAACTCCTATGGGGCCACGAAACGCGTGAGGGGTGCGCCACAATGGGCCTGCGGTGGGCGGGGGGGGGGGGGGGGCGCATGCAAACTGCGCCACTGGGACCTTCGGCGGAGCTCCGATGGGGCCACGAACCGCGTGAGGGGCGTGCCAAAATGGGCCCGCGGTGGGCGGGGAGGACGCGTGCGAACTGCGCCACCTGGGACCTTCGGCGAAGCTCCTATGGGACCACGAACCGTGCGAGGGGTATGCCAAAATGGGCCTGCGGCTGGCGGGGAGGACGCATGCGAACTGTGCCAGTGGGACCTTCGGCGAAGCTCCTATGGTGCCACGAACCGCGTGCGGGCCTGCCAATATGAGGCTGCGGTGGGCGGAGATGACGCATGCGAGCTGTGCCGCTGGGACCTTCGGCTGAGCTCCCATTGGGCCACGAACCGCGTAAGGGGCGTGCCAAAATTGGCCTGCGGTGGGCGGGGAGGACGCATGCGAACTGTGCCACTGGGACCTTCGGCGGAGCTCCTATGAGGCCAAGAACCGCGTAAGGGGCGTACCAAAATGTGCCTGCCGTGGGCGGGGAGGACGCATGCGAACTGTGCAACTGGGACCTTCGGCGGAGCTCCTATGAGGCCACGAAACGCGTGAGGGGTGCACCAAAAATGGGCGCGCGGTGGGCGGGGAGAACGCCTGCGAACTGTGCCGCTCGGACCTTCGGCGGAGCTCCTATGGGGCAACGAGCCGTGCGAGGGGCGTGCCAACATGGGCCTGCGGTGGGCGGGCGCATGCGAACTGCGCCGCTGGGACCTTCGGCGGAACTCCTATGGGGCCACGAACCGTGTGAGGGGCGTGCCAAAATGAGCCTGCGGTGGGCGGGGAGGACGCATGCAAACTGTGCCACTGGGACCTTCGGCTGAGCTCCTTTGGGGCTACAAACCGCACGAGGGGTGCGCCAAAATGGGCCTGCGGCGGGCGGAAAGGACGCGCGCGAACTGTGCCACTGGGACCTTCGGCGGAGCTCCTGTGGGGCCACGAGCCGTGTGAGGGGCGTGCCAAAATGAGCCTGCGGTGGGCGGGGAGGACGCATGCAAACTGTGCCACTGGGACCGTCGGCGGGGCTCCCATGGGGTCACGAAACGCGCGAGGGGCCTGCCAACATGGGCCTGTGGTGGGCGGGTGGGCGCATGCGAACCGTGCCACTGGGGCCTTCGGCGGAGCTCCTATGGGGCCACGAACCGCGCGAGGGGCGCGCCAAAATGGGCCTGCGGCGGGCGGAAAGGACGCGCGCGAACTGCGCCGCCGGGCCCTTGGGCGCCAAAAAGGCCTGCAGTGGGCGGGGAGGGCGCATGCGAACTGCGCCACTGGGACCTTCGGCGGAGCTCCCTGCGGCGGGCGGGGAGGACGCATGCGAACTGCGCCACTGGGACCTTCGGCGGAGCTCCTATGGGGCCACGAACCGCGTGAAGGGTGCGCCAACATGGGCCTGCGGTGGGCGGGGAGGGGAGGACGCATGTGAACTGTGCCACTGGGACCTTCGGCGGAGCTCCTATGGGGCCACGAACCGTGTGAGGGGTGTGCCAAAATGGGCCTGCGGTGGGAGGGGAGTACGCATGCGAACTGCGCCGCTGGGACCGTCGGCGGAGCTCCCTGCGGCGGGCGGGGAGGGCGCATGCGAACTGCGCCACTGGGACCTTCGGCGGAGCTCCCTGCGGCGGGCGGGGAGGACGCATGCGAACTGCGCCACTGGGACCTTCGGCGGAGCTCCTATGGGGCCACGAACCGTATGAGGGGCGTGCCAAAATGAGCCTGCGGCGGGCGGGGGGGACGCATGCGAACTGTGCCACTGGGACCTTCGGCGGAGCTCCTATGGGGCCACGAACCGCGCGAGGGGTGTGCCAAAATGGGCCTGCGGTGGGCGGGGAGGACGCATGCAAACTGTGCCACTGGGACCTTCGGCGGAGCTCCCATGGGGCCACGAACCGCGCGAGGGGCGTGCCAAAATGGGCCTTAGGTGGGCGGGGAGGACGCATGCGAACTGTGCCGCTGAGACCTTCGGCGGAGCTCCTATGGGGCCACGAACCGCATGAGGGGCGCGCCAAAATGGGCCTGCGGTGGGCGAGGAGGACGCGCGCGAACTGTGCCACTGGGACCTTCGGCTGAGCTCCCATGGGGCCACGAACCGCGTAAGGGGCGTGCCAAAATGTGCCTGCGGCGGGCGGGGAAGACGCATGCGAACTGCGCCACTGAGACCTTCGGCGGAGCTCCTATGGGGCCACGAACCGCGTGAGGGGTGTGCCGACATGGGATCGTGGCGGGCGGGGGTGACGCATGCGAACTGTGCCACTGGGACCTTCGGCGGAGCTCCTATGGGGCCACGAACCGCGTGAGGGGCGCGCCAAAATGGGCCTGCGGTGGGCGGGGAGGACGCATGCGAACTGAGCCACCGGGACCTTCGGCGGAGCTCCTATGGGGCCACAAACCGCGCGAGGTGATGTTGATGATGATGACGGCGACGATGACGGTGACGAGGATGATGATGACGATGATGATGGATGGGAGGCGAGGAAGGGGGAGGAGGAGAGGAGGAGGTGGGACGCGGGGCGCCGTCTGTTCAAAACGAGGACCCAATACCACAGGATGGTTGGGAAAAAAGGATCACTGGTGGGAGCCCTTTGTTGGCTGCACACAGTGCCAGAGGCCCCCACTCGATGCCGTCGTAGAAGGCCTCCACGCCCAGAAGCCCGCGCCAATGGTCGATGTTGAGCCTCGACCGAGACTCACCCTGCAGCGCCCTGACGAACGCCTCCTGCAAGGCGCTGTTGCCTGCGATCGCCGCGCCCCAGCTGTCGTCCTGCTGGGCGACCACCCCTTCATCTGCGTATCTCTGGCCATGGACCAGGCACGGCACAGCATCGGCAGCAGGCCGATGACGCGGTCGCCGCCCGACCGCTTGGCCAGCAGCCTCCCAATCATACACATGACTTGCCACGGCCAGGAGAGGCCCTCCTCGATCATGGTGAGGAGGTCGCACATATCCTGGAGCCCCTCCTGCGGGGGCCGCCCAAAGTCGAGCGGCGACAAGCGATCCACTCCGAGGCCTGCACGGGCCTTCATGCCCCGCAGCGCCGCCCTCAAGTCACGGACCGCGAGTGGCTCGAGCGTCTCAACCCCCGCGAGCGCCCTGACATCGCCGAAGGTGCTCATGATGTTGCTACGCGTGGATGGCCCTCTCCACTTAGCCTGCCACTTCTCCACTTTCTCATCCACAATATCGACGAGGCGCACAAGGACCCCCGTGTCAGCGCCCAGCTCATCAGGCTCAGGGCCGCCGTCCTTGGCGCTGCGGTACACTTGCCCCATGCGTCGCCGCCGAACTGGTCCAGCCCTGGAACTCGCGCAACGAGGCCGCTCCCGCCCGACTCTGGGCACGACGAGCAGCCCTGAAGCACTTCTCCTCCCAGTCGGCGAGCTGGTCCACCGCGAGGTCCCCCAGCCGCCGCACGTCGCCCAGGAGGGAGGCACAGCTCCCATGCGCAGACGGCAAGGCAGAGCCTGCTCCATCCAGCGGGTGATCCGCCAGGCGTTGAGCAGCCTCTGCCAGGAGCAGCACCTGGCTCTCGCCGTTGCGCCGTCTCCGATGCCGCAACGCGCGCTGCACCACCGTGCGCAGCCTGCCCCACCATCCTGCCGCGCCGTCCACGATCCACGAGCGGCTAACTCCTCACATGCTCGGCCTGGCGCACGGGCACCACCTGCACGTTGAACCACTCGCGGCGAGAGAGCCTGGGGGCCTCGAGGCCGCGGTGCCTGGCGATGGTCTGCTCGACTGTGTCGATCCACCGCGCGAACTTGCTACTGATGGAAAGGGCATGCTTCTCCCCTACCTGGCAAGCGAGAGATTGTAAAATAGGCGACCAGACGTCGGAAGAAGAGTGTGAGTGCCATGGAACTCTAGCCGAAATGCCCACGCACGCGGAGCTGGGAATGGAGAAAGTCGGGAGAGGAGTAGGAGCCGCAGCAGCATCAGCAGGGGCGAGATTATGCTGCTCCTCGGCAGCGCCGAGGCCTGTCTCCCTTGGGCCAGACGCAGGGGCTGGGCCCCCTCCCAAACGTTCGCCAACTTACAATCCCCCTCCAGAGGTCACGCAAGCATTGGAGCTCTGTTTTGCGGCACTGCAATCACACTGCTGATGCTGACCGACACTACTGCAAGGCTTGAAACACGACTCATCGGCCCTAGGGTCTTCTTCCTCGAAGCCGAAGTCCATATCACTTCCTACAAAATCGGGATCGAAAACGGGATCCGCCACATGTGGGACCCCAGGGTTGTCGGCGGCGGCCCCGGGGTCCGAAAGGCGCGAAACAACGGGCCCTGAAGGCCTGGGCGCGAGAAAAGCGTCGGAAAATAGATGGTCGCATTCTGCACTAATGCGCCCACGAGCTTGCTGCACTTTCTCCTTCTGGGCGAGCTTGGCAGCACTACTCTTGGAGCCAGCAGCGGGCGGGGGAGGAGGGGCGAGGGACCTGGGGAAGGCGGGGGGCAACTTCCAGGGACCTCATAATCAATTGTTGCACAGTCCCTGTAAGGCTAATTTAAAGACCACAATGAGGACTCCAGAGCACATCGGTGACCGCTGACACGCTATGTATGTAAGGACGGCAACTCCCGGAAGCAATAACAAAATCTATATGCGATCCACCTGCATTCTCGACGCAGGTAAATTCTATATCAACCACTTGGTGAATCCTTAGATTCACCGAACGTCCGAACACACTGATATCAATATTAAAATCACCGACAATTACGCTACCGAGGAACCCCACAAACTTATTATATGTCACGTGTGTTTACAAGCCATGTCACACTTCGCTTCGCCATCCTGACGAGAGACTGACCAGACAAGCCAGATCAGCCAGACCAGCCAAACTGACCAGACCAGCCAGATCACTCGTTCCAGCCATAACCAGCCAAAGTAATCAGACCAGCAAGCCAGGCCAATCAAGCAGACCAGCCAGACCAACCTCTGGGGCGACCACTCGGAGAGAGACAACTCTCTGCGCACCCCCTTTGGTGTGGAGAAATTGCCACCCCCGCCACGCTCTCCGACCCTGGCACGCATAGAAGCCGCGGTGAGGGACCACCCCGTGCGCACCCCTCTGGTATGGAGAAAATGCAAAGGCTGCCACGCTCTCCACCCCTGGCACGCATGGAGGCCGCGCTGAGGGATCCCCCCTGTGCACCCCCTCTGGTGTCGAGAAAATGCCACGCCTGCCACGCTTGCCGACCCTGGCACGCATAGACACCGCGCTGAGGGACCACCCCCTGTGCACCTTCGCTGGTGTCGAGAAAATGTGCCACCCCTGCCACGCTCTCCGACCCTGGCACGCACAGAGACCGCGCTGAGGGGCCACCCCCTGCGCACCCTCTCTGGTGTCGAGAAAGTACCACACCTGCTACGCTTTCCGACCCTGGCACGCATAGAGACCGCGCTGAGGGACCACCCCCTGCGCACCCTCTCTGGTGTCGAGAAAGTGCCACCCGTGCCACGCTCTCCGACCCTGGCACGCATAGAGACCGCGCTGAGGGACCACCCCCTGCGCACCCTCCTTGGTGTCGAGAAAGTGTCACACCTTCCACGCTCTCCGGCCCTGGCACGCAGAGAGACCGCGCTGAGGGACCACCCCCTGCGCACCCTCGCTGGTGTCGGGAAAGTGCCACCCCTGCCACGCTCTCCGACCCTGGCACGCACAGAGACCGCGCTGACTTGCGCACCCTCTCTGGTGTCTGCACCCCTGCCACGCTCTCCGACCCTGGCACGCATAGAGACCGCGCTGAGGGACCACCCCCTGCGCACCCTCTCTGGTGTCGAGAAAGTGCCACCCCTGCCACGCTCTCCGACCCTGGCACGCATAGAGACCGCGCTGAGGGACCACCCCCTGCGCACCCTCTCTGGTGTCGAGAAAGTGCCACCCCTGCCACGCTCTCCGACCCTGGCACGCATAGAGACCGCGCTGAGGGACCACCCCTGCGCACCCTCTCTGGTGTCGAGAAAGTGCCACCCCTGCCACGCTCCCCGACCCTGGCGCAGAAGTGCCACCCCTGCCACGCTCCACCCCCTGCGCACCCTCTCTGGTGTCGAGAAAGTGCCACCCCTGCCACGCTCTCCGACCCTGGCACGCATAGAGACCGCGCTGAGGGACCACCCCCTGCGCACCCTCTCTGGTGTCGAGAAAGTGCCACCCCTGCCACGCTCTCCGACCCTGGCACGCATAGAGACCGCGCTGAGGGACCACCCCCTGCGCACCCTCTCTGGTGTCGAGAAAGTGCCACCCCTGCCACGCTCTCCGACCCTGGCACGCATAGAGACCGCGCTGAGGGACCACCCCCTGCGCACCCTCTCTGGTGTCGAGAAAGTGCCACCCCTGCCACGCTCTCCGACCCTGGCACGCATAGAGACCGCGCTGAGGGACCACCCCCTGCGCACCCTCTCTGGTGTCGAGAAAGTGCCACCCCTGCCACGCTCTCCGACCCTGGCACGCATAGAGACCGCGCTGAGGGACCACCCCCTGCGCACCCTCTCTGGTGTATAGAAAATGCCACCCCTGCCACGCTCTGCCGTGCCGTGCCCTGCGCGCCAGCCCTGTGTGCTATGCTGTGCTGTGCTGTGATGTGCTGCTGTGCGGTGAGCTGTGCTGTGCTGTGCCGTGCTGCGGTGAGCTGTGCTCTGCTGTGCTGTGCTGTGCTGTGCTGAGCTGAGCTGAGCTGAGCTGTGCTCAGCTGTGCCGTGCTGAGCTGAGCTGAGCTGAGCTGTACTGAGCAGTGCTGCGCGGAGGAGGGGAAGAGCGAGGTGCGTGAAAGAGAGAGAGAGAGAGAGAGAGAGAGAGAGAGAGAGAGACGGAGAGGGAGGTGCGCGGGCGAGACGCGGGCGCGGCGCGGCAGGGAAGAAAACCAAAACCCCACGAAGCATGCGGGGAAGAAAACCAGAACCCCACGAAGGGCCCCCACCCCCAGCGCACCCCCTGTGGCGCCGAGGAAATGCCACGCCTGCTAGGCCCTGCGACATCGGCGCGTATAGAGACCGCGGTGGGCCCCCACCCCCAGCGCACCCCCTGTGGCGCCGAGGAAACGCCACTCCTGCTAGGCCCTGCGACATTGGCGCGTATAGAGACCGCGGTGGGCCTCCACCCCCAGCGCACCTCCTTTGGCGACGAGGAAATGCCACTCCTGCTAGGCCCTGCGACATTGGCGCGTATAGAGACCGCGGTGGGCCCCCACCCCCAGCGCACCCCCTTTGGCGTCGAGGAAATGCCACTCCTGCTAGGCCCTGCGACATTGGCGCGTATAGAGACCGCGGTGGGCCCCCACCCCCAGCGCACCCCCTGTGGCGTCGAGGAAGTGCCACGCCTGCTAGGCCCTGCGACATTGGCGCGTATAGAGACCGCGGTGGGCCCCCACCCCCAGCGCACCCCCTGTGGCGCCGAGGAAAGCCACTCCTGCTAGGCCCTGCGACATTGGCGCGTATAGAGACCGCGGTGGGCCCCCACCCCCAGCGCACCCCTGGCGTCGAGGCCACTCCTGCTAGGCCCTGCGACATTGGCGCGTATAGAGACCGCGGTGGGCCCCCACCCCCAGCGCACCCCCTGTGGCGTCGAGGAAATGCCACGCCTGCTAGGCCCTGCGACATTGGCGCGTATAGAGACCGCGGTGGGCCCCCACCCCCAGCGCACCCCCTGTGGCGTCGAGGAAATGCCACTCCTGCTAGGCCCTGCGACATTGGCGCGTATAGAGACCGCGGTGGGCCCCCACCCCCAGCGCACCCCCTGCGGCGTCGAGGAAGTGCCACGCCTGCTAGGCCCTGCGACATTGGCGCGTATAGAGACCGCGGTGGGCCCCCACCCCCAGCGCACCCCCTGTGGCGTCGAGAAAGTGCCACGCCTGCTAGGTCCTGCGACATTGGCGCATATAGAGACCGCGGTGGGCCCCCACCCCCAGCGCACCCCTTTTGGCGTCGAGGAAATGCCACTCCTGCTAGGCCCTGCAACATTGGCGCGTATAGAGACCGCGGTGGGCCCCCACCCCCAGCGCACCCCCTGCGCACCCTCTCTGGTGTCGAGAAAGTGCCACCCCTGCCACGCTCTCCGACCCTGGCACGCATAGAGACCGCGCTGAGGGACCACCCCCTGCGCACCCTCTCTGGTGTCGAGAAAATGCTACCCCTGCCACGCTCTCCGACCCTGGCACGCATAGAGATCGCGCTGAGGGACCACCCCCTGCGCACCCTCTCTGGTGCCGGGAAAATGCCACCCCTGCTACGCTCTGCCGTGCCGTGCCCTGCGCGCCAGCCCTGTGTGCTGTGCTGTGCTGTGCTGTGCTGTGCTGTGCTGCGCTGTGCTGTGCTGTGCTGTGCTGCTGTGCGGTGAGCTGTGCTGTGCTGTGCCGTGATGCGGTGAGCTGTGCTCTGCTGCGCTGTGCTGAGTTGAGCTGTGCTGAGCTGAGCTGCGAGGAGGAGGGGAAGAGTGAGGCGCGTGAGAGAGAGGGGGGGAGACAAAAAAAAGAGAGAGAGAGAGAGAGAGAGAGAGAGAGAGAGAGAGAGAGAGAGAGAGAGAGAGAGAGAGAGAGAGAGAGAGAGAGAGACGGAGAGTGAGGCGCGCGGGCGAGACGCGGGCGCGGCGCGGCAGGGAAGAAAACCAGAACCCCACGAAGCATGCGGGAATAAACCTAGGCAACTGCGCACTCTGAATGCAAGCGCCTAGCTTGGCGAAGCACTGCAAATTTCCCCCTGCAAGCCCGACATATGGATGGGCGTAGAAGATGATAGCGATAATCGGAAAACCTGCCACGTGCAAGACGACTGGAAGGAAGCCATCGAGGGCACCTGAGCCCTCTGCACAAAAACTGGGCACAGAGGGCGCCTTCGGAATCACTCTGCGCGCGCGACGATGGCCCTGGCACATGAAGAGCTCCCCACCCTCGTTGGCATTACCCACTGTGGCCGCCGAGGTCGCCCTCCCTGTAGCACGGGCAGGGTTGTTCATGAACCTCCACTCCACCCGCCTAGCACTCCGCCCCCGCTTCGAACGAGCGCGGCATCCAGCATGGGTCCCCGTCAAAGCTACGCACTGGCACTGACTGGCGAATGCTGGCGCGCTGACACGGCTCCAAGCTTCAGGGCCTAAGCAGGTCACACTCGCGAAAAAGCATGCTGCACAGGCTAGGCTCATCTCCAGCGTCACTCACACCAGCTACGGCTGGCGGCCCCCGCGGCTCGGCGGGCGAGCTGGCCGCCGGCCCCTCGCCCGCCGCGCGGGCTCACGCGCCTGCAGCGGCGGCCGCCTGCGGCACAGCGTCGGCGCCCGCCTCCGCCCCTGCCGCCGCGGCCGCGCGCAGCTGGTCGATCTCAGCCTTGATCTGCTCCTGGGAAGGGCTCTGCGCGCCGCCAAGAGCCTGAGCCGCGGTCGCCGAAGCTGGGCCTGAGGGGGCCGCCGCCGCGGAGCCGCCAGGCGTCGCAGCAGCTGGAGACGCTCCTCCTGCCGCCGCGGGCTGGCTAGCCCCTGGCGCTCCCGCGCCTGGCGCTGCGGCCCCCTTAGAGGCGCCCTCGCCGTCGGCGCGCCGCTTCTTCGCCATGCGCTCCTGCACCTGCTTGCGCAACTCTCTGGCCCTGTCCCGCCACTGCGAGACCCGCTCCGCCTTGGATTGCACGCTCTCCTCGGCGGCCTGCAACTCTTGCTCAATCTTTTTCAACTCTGACTTTTCCTCGGCACTGCACTCAAGGTCATCGACGTTGCTGAAGAAACTGGTGTCCCAGGACAGGTCGATGAGCGGCACGCCAGGCGCTGCAGCAGGCTCTGGGGCGATCCCCGTGGCCTTCGCCAGCAGCGCCGCCGCCGCGCTGCGCCTGCTGATCTCCGCCAGCGCCAGCGTGCGCGCCGTCTCCTCCTCGTGCTCGCGAGCACGCTGAGGTTGAGCGCACACCGCTCGACCTGAGCACGGGCCTGCTCCCACTTGGCGGAGGCGCCTCGCCAGGCGCTAGACGCCAGGCGGACCACCTCCTCGGCAGGCACGCTCTTGGGCGAGGTCGCCGCCGCTCGCGCCTGCCCCAGCTGCTGCTCCAGGATGACCTTCACCGACGGGTCCTGCACGACTCTCAGGGCGGCCTCCAGCGTCGCGATGGCGTTGGGGGCAGCCCCCACAGCTCCTCGCAAGTGGGTTCCCCCCTGCTCACCGCCCTTGTCCTTAGCCTTCGGCTTGAACAGGGTGAGTTTGATCCCGCACGTGCCGCACTTCGCTCCTTGACTAGCGAGGATACAGTCCCATTTACATTTCCCACAGCCTGAGCACTTGGTCCAAGGGTCCGCCGCCGCTGTCGTGGCGAACTGCTGCTGCTCTGCGGAGGTTTTATTGTTACCCTTGCCGCCCATGGCTGTGAACTGTACGCATCCCTTTGGCCAACCCGCGAAACTGACCGAAATGTTCTGAGGGTGGGACTGGTCAGTCGCGGGTGCCACTCAAGCACCACGTACGAGGCGGACGCCTTTGCCCCGGCAAAATGCTCGGGCCAAAGTGGTTTGAGAGGAGGAGGAGGAGGAGGAGGAGGAGGAGGAGGAGGAGGAGGAGGAGGAGCAGCAGAAGCGGCAGCGACAACGGCAGCGGAAACGGCAGCGACAGCGGCAGCGGCTGCGGCAGCCGCAGCGGCGGCGGCAGCCGCAGCGGCAGCGGCGGCGGCAGCCGCAGCGGCGGCGGCAGCGGCGGCGAAAAAAACGGGAGGCATTTTTCTCGCTGCCCAGCCGCGCGGAGGCTCCCCACCCCCAGCGGGCCGCCCATCCCACGTATGCGCGCGGGCCCCACGCCGAATGGCGGGCGGTGCGGCCAGCGGGCTGCCCACCCGCATTCGGGCCTGCCCCGCCCGCGGCAGGCGGAGTCGAGACACGTTCTGCTCCTGCTGTGGCTGCTGCTGCTCCTCCTCCTCCTTCCTCCTCCTCCTCCTCCTCCTCCGCCTCCTCCTCCTCCTCCGAAGTCCCTCTTCCAGATAAATGGCTCATCCCTGTCGCACCATCAGACGTGTCGTTAGAGCGGCCTGGCCGGTTCGCTTTGGACTCTCCCACCGCGCACTACCCTAGCTTGAAATTTGAAAAACTCCAGCAGTTACGCTGATGGAGAATGGGTCGCTTTCAAAATGCGGATGTCGCCTTGACGTCGCGCGCACTCGTCGTTGGTTACGCTACACGAATGGAGGACGAATCGTTGTTTAAATGAGCTTCTCGCCTTGGTGCCGCGTGTACATGTCTGAAACAAAGACGGCCGTTACGCGGCTCGTCTTTTCAATGAGGTTATCGCCTTGTCGCTATACACACACTGTCTTAACATCCAAAATGCGGATGGAGGGCTGTCGGCTTCAAAATAGAACTGCGTTCGAAGTAACAAAGTTGTGCAAAAGCTCCTCGGGTGGAGGGCGACTCCATTTTTTCCAGATAAGGTGATCGACTCATGCCGCTGTACGTAGCATGACCAGGAGCGTATACACTCACCGCAGAAACTGTGTAGCAGACGCACTCGTGGCGGGCGATACCTTCTGAATGCGGAGCTGTCGATGAAAATCGCCCTGAAACGTTTGTGGCCCAACCGTGTCCCACCGGATATCAAAGATGACGGAGGGCAGTCCCAGCCCGCATTGCGGGGTCACGGGCCCCTGTCGGTCACGGGGGCGCGTTGCGCAATGAGCAAGAAAGCTTGCAAGGACTTAACTATGAGGAGGGAACCTGGGACAGGAAGGTGCGTTGCAGCACTGATGATACAAAACTGAATGTAACGTGGCCCCTCTTCCTCCCTGTTCCTCTACGGATTCCTCCTTCTGTACCTCCGTCCTCCTCATTCTCCTCAGGTAATTGCCATCACCAACACCATTATCGGCACCGCCATCAGGATCGTCATCATCAGCAGCAGCAGCATCATCACAATCATTAGCATCATCATCACCAGCAGCAGCAGCATCAACATCATCAGCATCATCATCGTCGCCATCATCGTCATAGCATCACCGATAAGCAGAATCATCGTCATCATCAGCATCATCACCACCACCATCATCAGCATCATCGTCCTCATCATCGTCGTCGTCGCCGTCATCATCCTTATCAGCAGCATTATCATCATCGTCATCATCATCATCACCACCACCACCAGCAGCATCATCGTCGTCGTTCCTCGCTCTTCGCACCCTGTTCCTTGCTCCCCGCTCCTCCTCATCATCCCCCTCCCCCTTCCCCTGGTGTTATCGCATCCTGCTGCCTCAGCTGCAAGAAAAGCGACTGACGCTTCCAACGATCTCCTTGCTGACCCTCCCCTTCCTCCGCCTCCCTGTCCTCTGCCAAGCCCGAGCCGTGGCCGCAGCCATATTGCCCCCTTTCGGCGACACTGGCTTCGGGTGCGGGCTCGTGCCCGCCGCCGGCGAACATAGCAGTTCGCAGTGGCGACCGCGACCTAGGCTGCAGGCGGCCCACAGGTTGCCGACGCCTCCGCCACCACCCAGCGCAGGACCTCCCCACCCTGTGGGCCGAGCAGCGAGCGCGCCTGCTCCGCCGCCGCCTCCGCTTGTCTTCGGCGATGCGACGCGGACAGGCCATTAGTATCCCAGGCTTCCACTTCCGCTGCCGCCCCTGCCCAGTGGCCCTCCTGCAGCGGGGTCGCCAAGGCCCCATGCGTGGCCGCCGCCTCCCATGGTGCTTCCCCCAGGGCCGACACCAAAGGAGACGCTGGGCCTAAGGCAGCCTTAGGAGGCAGCAGCGATTGCAGTCGATAGGCTGCGTGCTCAAGGCGGCGTCATGCAACAGAACGCCATCCGCCACCCTTGTCTTTTAGGGGGGAGACAGATCCTGTACCACCTGTGGTTCAACGTCGCAGCCGCTGGAGCAGAGCCCCGCACACACCTTCGACAGGACGCCCGTCTTGCTCGAGATCGAGTTCGGCAACCATCTGTGTTAAAGACTCTGAGCCTCTTGCGGCAGGCATTCGAGCTCCTAGGTCGGTCAGTTGCGATCGGTCCCCAGCATCTTTCCCTGCCTCTGCTTCCATGGGACGCCCCCGTACCCGCTCCAGGATCACCGCCACTAAACCCCATCTGCGGTGGCACAATCAGCATCGGTGTCTCCATTCTGCTCAAAATTCTGCGCGCTCCATTGGCAGCATTGCCCGGCATCTTACAGCATCCGACGATCTTCACCAGGATGCTACTAATTCTCCGAGCTTGCAAACCACAGCGAAAGCACCTGCCCTCCACATGATTATCCTTCGCCCCGTGCTTAATCTGACGACAGCGTCGGCCTCACGCCCGCTGTTGAGGAGCGTACTAAGCAACTCCTCAGTCCTTTACACACGGACGTGCGTTCTGTTAAGTTCGCTGGGATCATGTATGTTCCATATCATTGTGGGTCTCCCCCCATTCTCTCTCCGTGTTTTACAGTTCGGAGATGGATTCGAGGTTTCTCTGTTCAGCTGCTCGTCAGCTCTCACTCATTCTTACACGCACCTCCTCCTTGCGAAATTTACCTGACTAGCTTGTTGGGTTTCAGGCATGCAGGTACCAAATCTCGCCTGCTGATCTGGCCATCTCATCGTGGGGCGCCCCCATTCGCCTTCCCCTGTGCAAAATTGCCGTTCCTGTCGCTTGCTTCCTTACCCCCGCGCGCGCGACGGTCGTTCGCATGCAAGACAGTCAGGTTGCCACTGCACACTCGCGGCAGCTTTGTGGAGGCGGGGGGGGGCACGATCGGTTGTAGCTCGGTGAAGGTTCCCAACGAACCGCTCGAAACCTTCGAGCAAGATCGCCGTCTTGTGCATGCTGCTGCCAGGCTTACTTCTTCCTGGCGCAGGTTGCTCAAGTCCTGCCAGGGCCAACCACCTCCGCATGCCGGCAGTACCGTCGGACGAGGCCCTGGCTGGGCGCGAGCAAGGGCAGTAGATGGGCTGGGGTAGAGGTGGCGCGTAGCGCTGCCTCTCCTCTGACCGCCTGGTTGTGCGGCTCTGCCTGTGCGGGAGAGAACCGTGGTCCAGGCTGTGGCCACACCTGCCTCCCACCCTTTCTCCCCGCAGATGAGGTGTCATGTCTGACCAGCTTGGCTGTATGCCGTCTAGTTGTGTAGTCTGCAGAATGTCCTCGCGCTAGCCGTCCCCTTCCTATCTTGTGCTCCCATGCCCACCCAAACGACGTTCGAATGCATGCAGGACAGTCGGGTTGCCATGCACAGCATGCGACAGCTTTGTGAAGGTGGGGAGGAAACGTTGGGTGCGAGTTTGTCCAGTCTTCCTTTCGTGGGACGCCCCTGCCCTTGCTCCTCGCATGGGGGCTGGTTGCTGTAATTGGCGTCCCACAGCACTGACTCGCGTTTGTTCGGTCAACCAGAAGCTTCCAATAGTAGTTCTCACAATGCCTGCCCGGTCTGCTGTATTTCGCTAAGTACCTGTGCCTCGGGCCCGCTCACCATGGGTAGCCCCCAGTCGACTTCTCCTGTGTTCCTGTTCCTCTCCCCTTCGGGACCCTCGCCTCACCCACAAGACCTTCGTATGCAGCTAGGGCAGCAGTACGGTTGCTATGGCACTGCCTACGACGGCTTCATAAAGGTAGGGGGGACCGGTACCGTGGGATGTGCTGCCAGTCTATGCGGTGGGGGCGGTTCTCGCCACCCCAACCTGTCAGTGTGTTTCGATTTACCGTGATGCCGTCCTTGCATCCTCTTCCTTTTCCTTCATCTCCCCTGCGTGTCCGCAGACAGTGTGCAATTCAGACATGCAGATTGCGGACACAGGCTCAGGGCTTCAACAATACCCTCTTGCACCTCACGCATATCGGGCGGGAAGTCATATCAGGTTGATGGGGGCGTCGCTGCGCCATAGCCTTGGCATTGCCACTTATGTCTTCCCTCCCTGCCTTATTACCCCTCTTCCTCCGCCACGCCCTCGCCTGCATCCGTTGGCTGTGGATGCCTTGTACGACCAGCCAGCTCGCCGTGCACAAGGAGGTGGGGGGAGGCGCAGGGAAGATGTGTACTATCAGTCGAACTCTCTGTGCGGCCCTCTTGTGGCCACAGCTTTATGTTTTGTCGTGCATGAATTATGGGGCCTGCTTGCGGCCCAAACTCCAGCCCCTTCGGGACTCGCCTCGACTGTCGCTTCCCATGGGCGCGGCACCCGCCCAGCAGTTGTGACCTGCGACTCGCGCCCTCGAAGAGGACCGAACCGAGCCCTGGCCTCTGCACGACCATGCGAGGACTCGAATGCGCAGTGGGTCCCGATGCTTTGCCCCAGCTCTAAGGCCAGGATTGTTGCTCGCGGAGTCGGCAGCGACATCTGGCCCCCCCCCCGCTCCTCACAGAGCCAGCCTTCGACACACACCGTACACCGCAGGGGTTGTGCCTGCTCATCTCCGTCCTCTTGTTTCGTTCCCCCATCCAGCAAGCGCTGCCGGCATTTTATGGGGGCATGGTTTACGTGTGGAGGGAGATTGTTGGACCGGTGAACTTGCGGCAGGGGTACAGCTGGTCTATGCCCTCGCCCGCTTCTCCCGTTCTTCTCGCCCTGTCCAGTTCTTCCGGCTGTCGTCGGATATGATAAGACCTCTCTTTTCACGCCCGCTCCTTCCCCCTTGCCTGGCTCTCAACATGGAGGCCTCCTGCCTCCTCGGTGGGTCCGAGTAGATGGGGTCGGGAGCTCGCGCCGCATCGCCGATACATCTGCGATGCAAGGCCGATGCAGCGCCGATGCATCGGCGACGTCGGCGATGCATCAGCGCCGTCGAGGTGGAGGAAATCGGGCTCCACATCGAGCCGCATCGCCGATGCATCGGCGATGCGGCACGACCCTCCGACCCCATCTACTCGCACCCCATCTGGAAGGTCTAGAACGCAGGCCCTCCTGGCCCGATCCTCTGGTGTCCGGACGGTGCCGCCGTCGCGGGTCGGATGTTGAGCATCGGCTGCCCCGCGGAGCGCTGCCTCGACGGCGTGCGAGGGGCGGCCCTCGCGCGCGCCGCCCAGAGCAGGAAGTGGCTCCTGCTCCCTTTGGCCTCGCGGGCGGCTGGCTCCCCCCTCTCTCTCTCTCTCTCTCTCTCTCTCTCTCTTTTTCCATGAGCCCTTCACTCGCTCTCTCTCTCTCTCTCTCTCTCTCTCTATGAGCCTCTCTGTTTCTCTTTTCCTCCTTATCTTTTCCTCATGGGCCTCCTTCGCCTCCTCCTCTCCTCGCCTCTGTCCAGGTGGTGGCTGGGGCGTGGGCGGTTCGACGCGCGATCGGGTTGCGATTGCCACCAGCACTTGCCCACCCCCCCGAGAACAAAGGGCCCGTTTGGGGTGAAGCGCCAGACCTCTGGCCTGGCCCCGTTTCGTAAGTGCTGCCCTCCATGTTCGTTGCAAACTTCCCGTCGCTCGGCGCAGCTGGAAACATGCACCTCCGACTTGTCGTCATCGTTCCCCCCTTCCCCCTCTTCATCGTCATCACCATCATCATCACCATCATCATCGGCATCATCATCGGCATCATCATCATCATCATCATCATCAGCATCAGCATCAGCATCAGCATCATCATCATCATCATCATCATCATCAGCATCATCATCAACATCAGCATCAGCATCAGCATCCTCATGATCACCACCATCATCAACATCACAATCAGCATGACAATCGTCATCCCCATCACCACCATCATCACAAGCATCACCACCCTCCGCCACCACCACCCCCACCACCATCATCATCGACAACATCATCATCGTCATCACATTCAACATAATTTCCAACATCACCATCATCATCGTCATCACCATCATCATCACAACCAGCATCACCATCACAATCAACATCATCATCATCATCAGCAGCAGCAGCATCAGCATCAGCATCAGCATCAGCATCATCATCAGCATCAGCATGCGCATCATCATCATCATCATCATCATCATCATCATCATCATCATCATCATCATCATCATCATCATCATCATCATCACCGCCGTGACCATCACCATCATGGCGTCCCTTTTTACGGCAGACGCGCGCTCAATCGCCATGCGTGTGTGCGATGGCGCCAGGTTCAGCCCGATTCATGTCGCAGGCTGGCAGGGACCCCAACGTCCCAGCGCCCCACAGCAGGAAAACACTGACCCACACCATATCTACGTACAGCCCAACTCACGCGCCCGCCAAGGGACCGTGAGGCACCCTTGACCCACGGACACATTCGGTCACAATGGATAACCCACGGACACAGAAGTTCTGCAATGGGCAGCAAGGGGGGGGGGCATCCCCCAAGGATGTTCTCGGGAGCCCTCGGGATCAAAGCCTGCCCCACCTGCGGCGGGGTGGTCAGGGGCCCACTGAACCACGGGGCCAACGCGGCCCTCCAGGGCCAGTCTCTGAGACCACCGAACCACATTCCACCGCTCCCACCGCTTATTCCTGGCTGACAAGCCGCACAATCACTCCAGGAAGCGCCCAAGCAAGGGCGACACCGCTACGCTTTGGGACCAGTCCTTCATATTGGCTGGAGAACCTCCACATACCGCCGATCTGGCCAACTCGCCGCCTAAACAGCTTTAGCCCTGAGCATCTGGACAGATTCCAACTCCTTGGATTACATCTCATGTTCCTGCAATTTCACCAACGCGTCAGTGATGTAGACCCAGGCGGTACTGAGGTTGGCCCATCGCTCGCGCAGGGCAGCACTGCTGATATCTCCCAAGGCTCGACACAATGATGAGTGGCCCCTTCCACGCCTGAGACTGCATGGCTTGAAACCAAAAGACGAGAGGCCCACGACACGCAGGGCCCCATAGAAGAGACTGTGGAAGGCCTGCGGGGTCTTAGCCACCAACGGGCCCCCAAAGAAAAGCCCCGCGAATACCGTAGAGAGCCAACGGAGTTGTTTAGTGTTATCGACGCTCACCATATCGTCCTGCTTCATCCTCTGCCAGTTTATGGTGAGTTAAAGAGCGATTATGCCACTTGTTCCGCTCCTGACATTCGTGGCGTCTCCTTTCCGAACCGCCATGAGCTCACCACTTCGCAACACGCCGCAAAAGCGAACGGCCACTGCGAGCACGAGTCGCGGGCACCCCGCGTCGAGCATTACGCTGGCAACCGCCAGCACCGCCCGTTGCGTCATCGGCGGAGCCCGCCCGCTCTGGCAGCTCCAGCTGTTCCCAAGCCGACTTGAGGCGCCAAGCGGCAGGCAAGTGGCGCCTGCCTCCTGGGACACAGGGCTGCACTGCGACGAGGGCGTACGCTGCCCATCATTTAGACCCTCTTTCTCTCCACAGATGCTCGATGTATTCTGCGCGCAGCTGATCCAGCTGCTCAAAACTAGGGAGTAATGGCTTCTCGGGCTTGCCTGACGCCCAACTACTAATTTCGATGGTTTACCGATGCAGCAAGCTCGGAGCATCGTTGCTGAACGCTCCCAGTAATGTTGTTGTCGCGTAGCTTGCCGGTTTCTGCCCACGTGGCCTTGCTCGCCACCCTCGCGCGAGTGGCGCTTATCGCCTTCAGCCTCTAAGGACCCATGGTGCACGACTGGGAGCGTCGGCGGGGTTGTTCGCCGCGTTGGTATACACGAAGAACGAGGCGCTGAAAGTCGCGTGGCGGAGGGCATTGAGGCAGCAGGGCACGGCATTTAGCTCACGCGAAGACGAGCGGCCCCTCGCGGCATCGGCCCGCGAGCCCACGAACACGCACACCCTCGAGCCGAGGGCCTGGAAGTGACGCATTCTCCACCAACACAAAGCGTTGTGCACCATCTTGAGCTCCAACTCATTGATGCGACGAGGGCTGTGGAACTCCTTAGCCACCGCGTGCTTTCACGCGTACCTGTTGGGGTTCGCAGGAGTACAAGTCGCCATCGACAAAGCTGCCGTAGTCGCACTGAGTCCTCGTCGTAGGCGGCGTGGCCGTTGTCCACCTGTACCGTACCTCCACGACGACGTACTTAGTAACCCTTTCGGCTTGCTCGGTCGCGTCGCTCCTGGTGTCGGTCTTGGTGGCGCACTTGGTGTCGTAATGGCGGTGGTCGTCCTTGTTCTGCATGTTACGCAGTTCGTTGTCGCACTTGGGCTGTCTGTTACGCAGCTCGGATTCGGGCTGCGCGTTACGCAGCTCGTCCCGTCTTGCAGTGGACGCCACCATGAAGGCGGTCGTAACGATGGTCATGGTTTCGTTGAAATGCGGTTGGAGCCCGCGTCGGATGAGGTAGCCCGCTCTCTTGGGAGCTGCATCTGCTCGTATACCTCTATGCGTGTATGACCTCTGCATAGTTGTCGGTGAGTCTCCTCCGACGTGGACAGGTCTCGTAGCCAAAGTTGCAGATGTCCGGCTTGTAGTTCGACAACTGTTGTAGACGTCCAGATTGTAGTTCGCCCGCGAGGCTACATGCTGCTCGCCGCATCTGCTGGGTCCATGGCCGGCGGCCGGCGGGCGAAGGCCAGCCCCCTCTGGAGGCGCGCGCGCAGCCGGACGCGGCGCCAGGGGACGAGCGCGAGGCCTGGATCCCGCATATCGCCTTCCTCCTCCTCGTCCTCCTCCTCCTGCTCCTTCTCCTCCTTATCCCCCTCATCCTCCTCCTGCTCCTCCTCCTCCTCCTCCTCCCCCTCCTCCTCCCCTCCCCCTCCTCCTCCTCCTCCTCCTCCTCCTCTCTCCTCCTCCTTCTCCTTCCTTTTTTCTGATCCTCTTTCTCCTCCTCCTCCTCCTCCTCCTCCACCTCATCATCATCATCATCATCATCATCATCATCATCATCATCATCATCATCATCATCATCATCATCATCATCATCATCATCATCATCATGGTCATGGTCATCATCATCACCATCATCAGCATCATCATCATCCTCCTCATCATCAGCATCATCATCAATACCATTATCATTATCAGTATCATCATCAGCAGCATCATCATAAGCGTCAACATCATCAGCATCATCATCACCAAAATCAGCAGCATCCTCACCATCTCATCGTCAGCATTATCATCATAATCAGCAGCGTCATCATCAGCATCAGAATCATACTCATCATCTTCAGCATCAAAATCATCACAATGACCATCACGAGCATCATCATCATCATCATCATCATCATCATCATCATCAACTTCATCATCATCAGCAGCATCATCATCAGGAATATCATCATCACCATCAACATCACCAACAGCATCATCATCCCCAGCGTCATCAGCATTCTCATCAGCAGCATCATCATCTCACCGTCAGCATCATAATCAGCATCAGCATCATCATCATCAGAATCAACTTAATCATCGCCATGACCGTTACCATCACCAGCATCATCATCAGCAGCATCATCAGCATGATCATCAGCAGCAACAGCATCATCATCATCATCATCATCAGCAGCAGCAGCAGCATCAGCATCATGATCATCATCAGCATCATCAGCACCTCATCACCAGCATCATCCTCATCAGCAGCAGCATGGAAATCATATTGATTATCTGAATCATCACCATCACCACCACCATCACCAGCATCAGTATCATCATCGTCAACATCATCATCAACATCATCATCACCATCAAATTCATATTGATCATCTCATCACCACCATCGCCACCACCATCACCAGCGTCATCATCATCATCACCAGCAACATCATCATCACCGTCACCATGCCATGACCTTCATCATCAGCAGCATCATCCTCATCCTCAACATCATCATCATAAATATTATTACCATCATCACCAACATCATCATCACCATCACCATCACCACCATAATCATCATCAGTACCATCATCAGCATCTGCATCATCATCCTCAGCAGCAGCAACACTATCACCATCACCAGCATCAGCATCATAATGATGATCAGCAACAGCATCATCACCATCAGCAGCATCACTATCATCATCAGTAGCATCTTCATCATCCTCAGCAACATCATCATCATCAGAATCCTCAACATCATCGTCATCATCATAATCATCACCATCATCGTCATAATCAGCTTCAGCATCTTCATCATCACCATCACCATCACCAGCACCATCATCATCACCATCATAATCAGCATCACCATCACCATCATCATCACCATCACCATCACCATAATCAGCAGCATCATCATCCTCAGTATCCTCAACATCATCACCATCATCATCATGATCATCAACATTATCATCAGCATCATCATCATCAGCATCATCACCATCACCATCACCATCATTATCACCATCGCCATCATCCTCGTCTGCATCATCATGATTACCATCATCATCAGCATCATCTTCATCAGCATCATCATCAGCAGCAGCACCATCAGCAGCATCATCATTATTATCCATCATCAGCAGCAGCATCATCCTCCTCAGCATCACCATCATCGTCATCATAATCATCACCACCACCACCATCATCATCATCATCAGCATCATCAGCAGTAGCATCGTCATCGCTCCACCTTTCTCTCCGCTCCCCGCTACTCGCTCCTCCTCCCGGGGGGGAGCCCACAAATTGAGCGCCGGCTGCCCACGCGGGCGCAGGCACTCGGGCGGCCCTGCCGCCCTCAGGCGGCCAGCTGGACCCGGCTGCTGAACAGGCGCCTCAGTGCCGCGGCATCGCCAGCCGCGGCAAACCTTCGGACAAGCAGCCACATGTGAACCCTACCACCGCAGTGAGGGGGGAAAAACGGTGCAAGATAAACTGTCCAGCCGCCCTGGGGCAGGCGTCCGCGAGGGCGGAATGTTCTACCGCTCTTCGCTCGCGAAAAGCCAGACTTCTGAAAAGCCAGCTCGGGCTTGTCACTTGAGGGATGTCTGCAGCCAGGAGGACCCCTGCGGGGGGATTCCGAGACTCCTGCGTCGACTGGACCCGTGGGGGTGGGGTTCACAAGTGATCGCAGATCGGGGGAAGGACGAGCGCCCCCCTGGGCCAGGCACGCCTCGAGCGGGCGCGCGCTCTGCGCTGAAAGGGAGCCAGCCTCCACCTCTGCAGGCTTCGAAGGAGGGCGACACGATGAGGAGGAGGAGGAGGAGGAGGAGGAGGAGGAGGAGGAGGAGGAGGAGGAGGAGGAGGAGGAGGGGGAGGGGGAGGAGGAGGAGGGGGAGGAGGAGGAGGAGGGGGAGGAGGAGGAGGGGGAGGGGGAGGAGGGGGAGGGGGGAGGAGGTGGGGAAACACACCGACAGGCCCGTTCTTGGATTGAGCCGCGCAGTCGGAAACGGATCGCAGGCGGATCGCCTCGCGCCCGAGTCGATCCGCGGGGTCGCCTCGGGATCGGACCGCTTGGGGCCGCGGATGGGCCTCGGCCCCTGCAGGGACGGATAAGGGCATCGGCTCGTGCGGGAGCGGATCGGAAGGAAATCGGTCGAGGTCTGGGGATTGGATCGAATCGGACCGTGGGCACGCGACAACATGGCTGGTCCGCAGCGTGAGATGGAGGGGCGACTTACCGTCGTCGCACGCGCCCGCATGCAGTATTCTCTGAATGAGCTTTGGAACAAGCATGAAGTATGAGCACCCTAGACAAGCCTATGAAATCAACCATTGGGCGACGACCTACTTCAGAAACCCAACCCAACCCCGACCGTGGGCAGCCAAAACCGATGCCGATGCCCATCATCACTTGGTAAGGACTGTCACCTACCAGGGAGGGAGGGGCCCGAGGGCTTCCCAGGCGAGACCCCCCGCCAGACCCCCCCCGACCCCCCGCACCCCCCCCCAGGCCGCCCCTCGAGACGCCTAAAGCCAATTTGTCCCCCCCCTCTTTCCTGCCCCTGCCCTCCCCCCAGACCCCCCCGAGAGACGCCCAAAACGGATTCCCCCCCCCCTTCCCAACCCCGGCCCCCAGCACCACCATAGTCATTCTTCGCTATCGCCTTTTGGGGCCTCTTGGGAGGTCCTCGTCGTCACGGCGGGTCTCGATCCCGAATTCTGGCCAGAGCGCACTCCTTGAGAGGTTCGGGACAGCAGCGGCATTCAAGGTGCGAGAACATTTGCACTGGGGAGATTGGCTCAGGATCCGTTCCTAGAATTCCCGAGTTTCTAGCGGCCCTCGGCCACTCGTACCACGCCATCCGTCTTTGCCCTCGCGGGGCGACAGGAAACCCTGGAAATCTTGGAACGTACACTTCCCATGACTCCCTGCTCCTGCTCCTCTGCGGATTGGGTACCGGCATCGTGCCCCCCCCGCCGAGCCTCGCAGCGTCTGCCAGGAAGTCTCGCGAACTGCCCCGCATCTGCCGCGCCTCGCCAGGAGCGCCCTCCTCCGGACTTCGCGGACTTCGTGGTCGTCGACGTTACCGTCGCAGGTGTGGTCGTCGCCGCCGCCGCTGTCCGTCGTCGCCGCTGTCGTCGTCGTCGTCGTCGTCGTCGTCGTCGTCGTCGTGGTCGTCGTCGTCGTCGTTGTCGTCGTCGTCGTCGTCGTCGTCGTCGTCGTCGTCGTCGTCGCTGTCGTCCAGGCAGCCAGTCGCCTCGTCGTCGTCGTCGTCGTCGCTCTCGTCGGCGTTGTCGTCTTCGTGGTCGTCGTCGTCGCCATCGTCGTCGTCCACCCTGCCAGTCGCCTCGTCGTCGTCGTCGTTCTCCTTCTCCCGCCCGCGCTCGAACTCCGCGGACTTCCCCAGCGCGTCCCGCAGCACGCCCTCCGGCAGGCCCGCCAGCCGGGCGACGTGGTGGCCGTGGGAGGCGGGGCAGAGGCCAGGCAGGAACTTGTAGAGGAACGTCATGTCCTGCGACCCCTCGTCCACCTTTGGACGCCTCCTAGATGGGCTCGAAGTACGAAGATAGGGGTCGAAGAATCGCGCCGCATCGCCGATGCATCGGCGATGCATCGGCGACGTCGGCGGTGCACCGACGACGCCAGCGCGGGAAAACCGGGCTCCACATCGAGCCGCATCGGCGACGCATCGGCGAGGCGGCCCGATCCTCCGACCGCATCTCCTCGGACCCCATCTGCGAGGCCTGGAACCTTAGAGAACAGGACAACAGCCAGGACAGTGCTGGATTCCGAGCAAACTGTTTGAGGGCCTTCAGGGCCGCCCGAGCGCTGACCTGACTGGTCAGCCGTGGAAGTGCCGCCGCAGGGCCACGATCAATCAAGTCGGTGCTCGGGCATCCCAGGTACAACCCTCAAAGACTCGGCCGAACCGAACGCTGACCAGACTCTGTTCTGATCCCAACACCTCCGCGGACATGTGGAAGGGGGCGATGCCCTCGCGCGCCGCCAGGGGACTCTCCGTATCCACGGTTTCTGCTCCTCCTCCTCCTCCTCCTTCTCCTCCTCCTTGTCCTCCTCATCTCCTCATCATCATCAACATATCATCATCATCACCACCACCACCACCATCATCATATCACCATCATCATCATCATCATCATCATCATCATCCTCATCATCCTCATCATCCTCATCATCCTCATCATCCTCATCCTCATCCTCATCATCATCAGCAGCATCATCATCAGCAGCAGCATCATCAGCATCAGCATCATCATCATCAGCATCATCATCAGCAGCATCATCATCTTCATCATCAACATCATCATCATCCGCAGCAGCATCATGATCATCATCATCATCATCATCATCAGCAGCAGCAGCAGCAGCAGCAGCAGCAGCAGCAGTATCATCATCAGCATCATCATCATCCATCTCCTCTTCCTCCTCCTCCTCCTCCTCCTTCTCCTCCTCCTCCTCCTCCTCCTCCTCCTCCTCCTCCTGTGCTTGCCCTGGGCCCTCCCCGCCCCCGCCCGCGGGGAGCGGGCAGAGGTGCACGGGTGTCCACCACTCCTCAGGGTGCCCGGGCACGACGGGGCATGACCCCGAGGCGGCGGATAGGCGCAGCTTGTCCCGAGCGCGCCCAAGTAAACAAAGCTGGCACCGCGGCAAACCCACGGCAACGTCTGCGCCCGAGGCGGGGTCCACCCTGGCAGCCGCTGTCTCAGAGACGGGAGGCCACGGGTCGGAGCAAAACGGCGCGGCGAAGAATCTGCTCTGGCGGCGGGCCTTGCGCTGCACTGCCTCCCGCGAGACGGGATGGTAGTGCGTGGCGAAGAGCGCGCAGCACGCCACGCGCTCCGACAGCTCCTCCAGCACCGCGGAGGCAATGGCCGCGCCGTCGAAGGTCGACGTGCCGCGGCCCAGCTCGTCGAGAACGGCCAGGGAGCGCCTGCTCGCGTGGGCCAGAACAGCCGCGGTCTCCTCGGGGGTGGGCAGGACCCCGTCTCGCAAAACATCCTAGAATCGGGGAGACGTAAGACTCGGGTACGGGGGACTCGGGTTGGCCCGACGGGGCCATCATACAAATGACGAGGCCCAATCTGAAATCTGACGCGACCTCCCGCTGGCGCAATCTGAAATCTGAAATCTGGCGCAACGCCCTCTCGAGAACCGCACACGTGGCAACTCGCCAAGATCGAGCCGGCAGGGTAGCGGCTCCGTCAGCCTCCGCTCTCCTCCAGCTCCGTGAGCAGCGTGCTCTTGCCCTCCAGCAGCGCGTCGTAGGACCCGATCCTCGTGAAGATGCGGTCCATCGGGCTGAGTCGGCACGTGGCCGCGTTCACGCGGCAGCCGATCTGCGCCATGACGACGGCGATGCACGTCTGCCTCAGCACCGTGGACTTGCCGCCCATGTTGGGGCCCGTCACGACCAGGCAGCCGGGCACGCCCCTCGCGTTCAGGAGGGTGTCGTTGGGCACGAAGGAGCTGCCCATCTTCGCTGCCACAACGGGGTGTCTGCACTCCACCAGCTCGAGCGTCCCTGTGGCGGCGGGGTCGCTGATTTCCACAATGTCCGGCTGGCAGGTGCTCCCATGCAGGCCCGCCGAGGCCTTTGCCAGGGACAGCATGGCATCCAGCTCCGCCAGCAGGCGGAAGGCCGCGCGGAACTGCGCCTGATAGGCATGGAACTGCTGGAAGAGCTTGCACAGGAAAGGAAATATGCAGTCCTCTCGCGCGTCCTCGGCGTGCTCCATCTCTTGCACGAACTGCTTTATCCGGTCGGTCTGGAAGCGCACCTTGCTCTTGTTGCGGAAGGTCACGTCCACGCCTGAGAGCAGCGCCTCCGGCAGCGCCCCCTCCTCGACCTCCACCTCGTAGCGGTAGGTCTGGCGGTGGAAGAACTCGAAACTTACCTTCGGGTGCTTCGACTGAATCCCACGGAGCTCTTTGTGCAGCAACGCCTCCTTTTCTTTGATCTTCGCGGTGGCGGCATCATACTCGGCGTCTGCCCCTGGGGCAGGCCGGCACTTCATCTTGCCGGTCTTCGGGTCAGGCCCCTCGACCATGCTGTTCCTCAGGCGCGTGATGACCTCTTGAAGATCTGGGAAGCTGCCGCCATCAGCCCGGGTCCTCGCAATCTGACTCAAGCGCTCCGGCAGCTGCACGCCATTCGCAGGAAGCCGTTTCGCAAGCATCTGGATTCCCTGCTCGTACGCGTCAAGCAGAGCCATGAAGTCCCCGAGGCGCTTGGCGGTCGTGTCCTCGTACATCACCGCGTGGCGGGAGGACTGCGCGGCGAAGCCCCAGACGCGCGAGGTGGCTCGCTCCAGGTCGTGATGCCTCTGGGCCTGGCTGCCGGCCATTCTCTTGAGGTCGGCCCGCAGCTGGTCAGCGAGGCCGGGTTGCGCGATCAGGAACCCCACGACGGAGGACCTCTGAAGGGGCCCTGGGACACACAAATCCCACCAGCCCTGTGGACGTAGGTGGTTTAGAGAGTTTCCTCTTCCACCCCTCCTTCTTCCCCTTCGGGGAGGGGTTTATCACTGTTCCCTATGAATAAACACCCCCTCCCCCAGGCGACTGGGGGCCAACCAGGGACCATGACGACCCCCCCACACAATCCCTTGCAAAAAACAATACAAAACACACTCTGCCTCCAAATTCGAAACATGCGCAGCCAACCCGATGCGCCCCCCCCCCACCATCCCTGTCAAAAAACAATACAGAGTACACTTGGCGGAGGCGGCGGCGGCTGCGGCGGCGGCGGCTGCGGCGGCGGCGGCGGCGACGGCGGCTGCGGCGGCTGCGGCGGTGGCGGCGGCGGCGGCGGCGGTGGCGGCGGTGGCGGCGGCGGCGTTGGCGGTAGTGGCAGCGGCTGCGGCGGCGGCGGCGGCAGCGGGGCGGCGGCGGCGACGGCGCCGGCGCCGGCGGCGGCGGCGGAGGCGGCGGTGGCGGCGGCGGATTGGCCCCCTACCCATCCAAAGACGACTGCTGAATATGCTGAGGCTCGGGCCAGACTCGGGTGCTACGTATGTGTTGGGAGGGCGGGTGGGAGTGAGCGAGACGGCTTGCGGGCGGGGGGGGTGTCTTGACCCCTCCCCCTACCCCCTCCCCTGGACCTGGACGGGGGGCGCCGCGAGCGGTCAGAGCGTCCAAGATGGCCCAAGACGGCTCCAAGAGCGCTTCGGAGAGCCCAAGATGAGCTCCAAGATGGCTCAAGATTATCGAAGATGCCTCAAGATGGCTCAGAAGATGCTCCAAGATGCCCCAAGACCGCCCCAAGACGGCCCCAAGAAGCCAAATTGCTTTCCAAGGAGGCCTCCATGAGGCAAAAATCCTTCAAAAACCTAAGGAGCACCAATGATTTGTGCTTTCTCGCCGTTTCGCTTCCGATGGCCATCCGAGGCCCAAGATGGCTCCAAAATGGCTCAAGAGAGCCCCAAGAGGGGCCCAAGAGAGCCCCAAGACGGCCCCAAGAGCGCCCAAGAGCGCTCCAAGAGCGCTCCAAGATGAGCCGAAGAGGCGATGTTTGGAGCTTCTAAGGGGGGTCGTAATCGAAGCTCTCCTCCTTTTGACCGATGTCTTCCAAGATGGCCCCAAGAGGCGCCCAGGAGGCGCCAAGAGACCCCGAGAAGGCCCCAAGAGGCGCCCAAGAGGCCCCAAGAGGCCCCCAAGAGGCCCCCGAGAGGCCCCCAAGAGACCCCCAAGATGCCCCAAGAGGCTCCCCGAGGCATCCAAGACGCTCCAAGACGCCTCCGGGACCGCCAAGAGGCTCCCAAGACGCTTTAAGAAGCCTTCAGGACGCTCCCAAGAGACATCCGACCGAGAGGCATCCAGTAGGCCTCTGGCCATTCTGCTCGCCCTTCTCCTCCTCCTCCTCCTCCTCCTCCTCTTCCTTCTCATCCTCCTCCTCCTCATTCTCCTTCTGCTCCTCCTGCTCCTCCGCCTCCTCCTCATCATCCGCCTATTCCTCCTCCTCCTCCTCCTCCTCCTCCTCCTCCTCCTCCTCCTCCTCCTCCTCCTCCCTCCTCCCTCCCCCCGCTCCCCCTCCTCCTCCTTCAGTTTCTCCTCCTCCTCATCCTCCTCCGACTCCTCTTCCATCCTCGCCGTCTTGGATAAGACGGGTTTTCCAGCCCTTGGTTACTCTGTGTGCTCCCTCACTTCCCTGATCACCTCCATTCGCCTGGCCATTCGCTGGTCAAGAACCAGCAACACCAGCAAGCAGCAACAGCAGCAGAAGCAGTACCAGTAGGAGCAAGAGCACCAGCAGCAACACATGCAACCTTCGCCACAAAAGATCTCCCGATTCACCGTTGTTGCCCGCTCGGTTTCACTATGTGCGTCTCTTCTTCCCTTCTTCCGTCAGCTCCCCTACGCATCGTTTGTGGATGGGCTGGTGGGGATACGCGTAGCGTCTAGAATATATATACACAAATAACAGGATCCCCCATGTTTTCCCATATTTTCTGGGTTTTTGTCTGTCCCCCCTTCTTCCCATATTTGTCCATACTTTCCTGGGAATCGACGATGAATTCTGTCTGTGTGTTTTTTCTCCTCCTGAACCTCGTGCGAATCTCTGCGGGATCGACGAGCGGCGCGCACACCCACTGCCTCAGCGTGCGGAAGCCCCCCGGCGTGGCCGTGTGGTCCAGGAAGTGCAGCAGGCTCCCGGAGTACGTGCCCTCCAGCGTCTCCAGCACCTCGAGGGCGCCGAGCGCGGCGGCGTCCAGGACCATGCGGCGCCCAGCGGCGGCCGGTAAGGCCTCGGCCTCCGCTGGGGCACCGCCGAGCCCGAGCGTCCCCAGCACCTCCCACGTGGCGAAGGGCAGCACGCGCTGCGCCAGCAGGGTCTCCTCGAGGTATTTCATGACGCCCGTCGTCGCGACCGCGGCGCTGTCCTGCTGCAGCACCTCCTCGACCGCGGGCGTGAGCTTGTCTGGGTGCGAATGGCGGTAGCGGCCCAGCCTGTCCCGCGCCGCCAGCGCCGAATAGGCCTGGAGCTGGCTCAGCTGCGGCTGGCACGGGAGCCTCTTCACGATCATCTGGACGTCGGCAGGAAGGTTCGCAGCATCGTAAAGGATCTCGCTAGGCTGCACCTGCGCCAGCAGCGTCCGAAGCGCATTCCGGTCAGGACCATCCTGCATCCTCCCGACCTGAATTTGAGACGTCGCACAGTCCAGCATGCACACCGCGAAGGGCAGTTTCTGGCCAGGAGCCACAGTGTTCGGTGACGGTTCGCAGTGCAGGTAGACTGCAAAACGAGCGCTCGCTCCGCCGAGCATCTCCGGGTCTACCAGCATGCCCTTAGTGTACACCTCGCAAGCGTCGCGCTGCACGCAACTCGGGCCATCGCCCTTCTCCCCCTTGCGCTCTTGCTGCTCCTGGACGCGCTCCACCTGCTCCACGACGACGACCTTATACCCGGCATCTACCAAACGCTTGGCGTAGTCGTGCTTGGCCATCTCTGGGAAGCCGACGTGCGGCTTCTTATCGCTGGCCATCCACTTGAGATCGCAAATGTGCTGGGCGACGAAGGCGTCGTAGTAGAAGAGCTCGTAGAACTTCCCTACCTTGAACAGCGCGATCTTGTCGAAGTGGACACTCTTCAGCTTCCAGTACTGCAGCAGCATCGGCGTGCCGTGGCCTTCGGCCTTCTGCTGCGCCGCGTCCGGGATCCAGAGCGTACCCGGATTGTAGGCCGGATCCTCCGGCCGACGACCCTCGAGGTCCCGCAGCTTCTGGGGGGTGAGCCAGGAGGGCCAGGCGTAGTCCTTCAGGGAGGCGGCCAGGAGGTCCGAGCTGGCTGACCGGCCCCGGAAGACTGGCCCGCAGGCGGCATGGAGCCACATCCGCTCAGAATCGATCCCCGGACCCCTCCCGGGGTCCACCTGCTGCACTGCTTATCACCCCGGATATAACTACGTTTCTGACGGTACCCGGGGCCCCGAACACGGCCCGCGGAGGCCGAAACAGATGACAACCTTCCAGAACCCAGAGCCTCGAACCTGCCCGCCCTCCCAGCTGGCTGGGACAAACCCCGGCCCCCGACGTCGTGATTTTTCACAACGTCGACCCCCAGAGGTCTGGACTCCTTCCCCGGGGACCGGCTTCTCATCCTGAGCCGCCTTTGACGGCCCTGGGGCCCGGTGGGGGCCCCCCGGAGGCCGAAAATGACGAAACACCTCCCGTCGTGATTTTTGCACGACGCGAGGAGGTCTGGGAATGCTGGGCCAAGCCTCAGACCCCCCGCCGGCTCCGAAGTCCTTGCCCGCGTCGTGGTGGTGGAAGCACTCCGCGATGAAAGGCGACAGAGTGCCGGCGCCCCCCCTCCGCGACTGCTGGAGCGTGGCACCCAGGTCGCGGGGCGCTCCGTCCTCGGGCGCAGGGGCCGCGGGCGCCGCGGGCGCCGCGGGCGCCGCCGCCGCCAGCAGGGCCTCTCCCCGAGCGTGTTCCACTACTCACAAAGCGCCTACTCCAAGAGATCCAACGGACTGAAAAAATCAAGACAGAGGTTGTTCGTTGTTTTCGGCCTCTGGGGGCCCTCACTGGGCCCCGGGACTATTTAAAAATGACTCAGGATGAAAAAACAGTCCTGGAGAATGGGTCAAGCGGTCCGGGGAGCCCGCATTGAAAAAGTCACAGCATCGGATCTCTGGGCTCGCAAGCGACCGAAAAAAACACGCGCTGCTCGATGCAATGGAGCCTTGTTGCCACAACGCAACGGATCCAGGCCGTTTTGCGAGCGGCTACATACTTTGCGAGTAGCGGAACGCGCTTGTCTAGCCTCGGGCACCTCGGCGTGGGGTGCCTCCGCCTCGCCCGTGCCCATGACGTCGGTCGCCTCGGGCGCGCCGCCCACAGCGGCATCCTCAGAGAGCAGGAAGCCACCCTCACAAGAAGCACCCCGACCAGCGAGGCCGCTCCGAAAACGCACCCAAGGGAGGAATTGAACAGCGCAGGGCTGTTTAGTACTCGCCCTGAGCCTTCTAGTACACGCCCTGGTTCTTCCTCCCTGGAGTCCACGACGTCGGCCGTCTCGGGCGCGCCGCCCGCTGCAGCATCCTAGGAGGGCGCCAAGTCCTGGCCAGGCTCATGCTCGGCCCAGGACCAGTGAACACGGCCTCCTGGCCTGGGCAGGATGGCATGCACGCCGAGCCTGCGCCCAGGATCGGCCCGGCCAGGGGACGGCGTACGGCAGGGTTGGCGCTGGCTTCTGACACCGCGCTGGATCGTTCAATCCTCAACGATCGGCCGTTTCCGAAACGTTAAATCGTTCAACATCGACCGATTCTGGGTCGCCAGCGGCGTTCAACGCTGAACGCCGGCGGCGGGGTCGCCGCCGGTCGACACGACGTGGACCTACCGTAGGTGCTTCATTTGTGCCCTCGGAGATCCTCCCCCTTGGTGCGCCGCCGCCGTTTGAAGGCCTCTGCCTTCGGCGCTGCGGCCGGTGGCGCCGCCGCCCGCTTGAGCTTGTCGCTCGCCGAGGGCGGGGTGGTGTCGCCCGTGGCGTCGGCGGAGCGCGCCTTCGAGGACGGGGTCAGGGTGAAGAAGCGCCCCAGCGGCGCCTGCAGCGCCATCGGCAGCACTCGGGGCACCCCACGCGCTCGGCCGCAGAGCCCCCCCCAGGGCTGACTGGATCCCCTTGGGCAGAAACTGCTGGGACGGAGGCGGAGGGTAGGAGGGGTCCTCCCACTCCGCCCTCCCGCTTCGGAGGTCCTCCACAGCAATGTATGCTGCCCCCCACGGGAAGACCCCCCTGAGCCCCTGCAAGGATCGCCAAAGACCCCCGAAGCTCCACAGCGAGGGAGGCGAGGGCAGAAGGTGAGTGGATGAGAAAGGAGTGGGGGGAGGGAGGGGTGAATGACGGGACAGGATGGAAAGGAAAGGAAGGCATCCTCACTAAGTTTTCTCAGAGCCTCCTGATGAGCTCTTGCACTGTCGCTCTGGCTCATATCCGTCCTCTACACAAGGGCACTGGTGGACTTCTTGGCCAGCGCCTCGTCACCTACGTCCATGAGGACATAACTACTGGGGGCGCGGAACATCCCGACGTTACCCGATCTCGCGCGCGCGGGCGGGCAGAAGAGGACGCGCCGGGGGGGCAGAGGCGGGAACGCAGCGGAAGGGTTTGAGGCTAGCTGGCGGCGGCGCCCACGGCGACGAGCCGAGGGGAGACGCCACCGCATCCCGACCGCTCGGTGTAACGAAGGGCAGGGCACCAGTCGCCGAGTATTTTGTCCCCCCTCAGAGCGGGCAGTCCTTCGTGCGCGCGACAGGAGTGACGAATCAACGGGCCATCAGCGGAAACGACTGCAGGACTTCGCCTTCTTTGAACCCACATCGCTTCCGTGAGTATGCCCCCGACTCAGGTGCGGCATTCGCAGCGTGGGCCAAACCATATAGCCGATTACAAGGACTGAGGCGAACTCCCAAGATGGACATGCTCGCGAAAGCACGTGCAGATAGGTGGAAAAGGCTGGGCACTAGGATCCCCCTGTGTTCAAGTGATGATTAATTCTGCGCGTCCTCACGATGGCGCCCAGAGCGAATGGGCCGTGACGGTCTATGTAACAGAAGAGCGGGGCAATCTCGTATAGCAACCAATCTCTGGCGTCCTATCCCTCCCAACCGTCTTCTCCCATTGCGCTAAATACTTGCACATCCGCCAGGCTGGGGTGTCCCATGGTGCGATGTGCAAACGGAAGGGGGCTTTGTACATTGCAGGAAGAGGACGAGGAGGTGGCGGATGAGCATGAGGACTGGCAGGAGGAAGAGCAGGAAGAAGAGGAAGGAGGAGGCGGATGATCAGCAGCAGCAGCAGCAGCAGCAGCAGCCGGAGCAGGAGAAGGAGCAGCAGCAGGAGCAGGAGGAGTAGCAGCAGAAGGAGCAGGAGGGCAAGGGCAAAGCGGAGGAAGGAATAACGGGGCGGCAACGATGAGGCACGAAGCGGATCCAGAGATAAGGCCGACGCTGGGGCGAGAGCGCACATCTGAACGACGGGAGCGAATCGCCGACCCTGCGGCCAACGCTGGAGCGGGAGAGCCACTGCGGAAGGAATGAGAGCAGCCCGCGACTGGAGCAACAACCAAGCACACAAATCTAGAAGCCACCTCAACGGGGGCGGCGTGCGGGAGGAGGGCGCCCCCCCGCACGAGGAGGCGCCCCAGGGGAGGGAAGCACTCGCGCAGGGGGTGTCTTCAAGCTGTGGCCACACCTGCAGACGTAGGACGTCCCCCCCCCCCCGCCTCCCCCACACATGATCCTACAGCACGGCGTCCGCCTGCGGCGGGGCACGTCATGGCCCCACACACAGGCTCCGTTTCGTAATCAAGTGTTCAGTCTCACTCAACCCGTTGCTGTCACATGTACTCCTCCCTCTGGGGAGACGTACCCCAAGTCTTCTGGCAGCAGAGAGAACGAAAGAACTCACTCAACGCCCTCTGAACGTTGAACGGCGACGTTTCATCACGACCGCGAGCGGGCTCTGCGCTCAGGGGCACTCTGCCGCGTCTCAGTATCACATGAGGACGTGCTCACTCAGAACTCGAACCACATGCGCACCGTGAGAGAATGGTCAAAACTATTAGCAATGCGGTAGCTTCGTGTGACTGTAGCGAGCAGGGGGGAGGCGGGAGGGGGATAAAGGGGGGAATCGGGAGCGCGAGGGTAAGGGCAACGATAGGGGGGACTGGCTCAGGGGGGGGACATCGACCTGGAATCGGCGATACACTGCCGATGGATCGGCGATAGGCCCCCGATGGCGAATCGGCACGGCCCAGGGCGGGGTGGGCCTATCGGGCTCCTGTCGGCGATGATTGGGCGATCGATGCGTCCCCCCTGAGCATACCGTCCCTTGACGTTGCTCCTTGGTTGTCGGGTCAGGACTCGGCTCTCCAGCGGACGTTCGGGACGATGTGGGCACCCATGGAACGCTCTCGGCGAGGCGCAGACGCTGGAAGGCATCCCGAGGCTGGAAAGCCGCCGAGAACCAATGAGAACCTTCGAAAACCTCGAACCGATATAAACGTTTAAGTCGGGCCTGTCCCCCTACCGGCCGATTCTGGACGAAAAATTAAAAATGCCAGCAAACAAATACCCTGAAAATGCTCAAAAATGGTCACAAAATAATCCCCTGACTATTTTTTGACTATTTTTGAATACTCTCCCTGTAGAGGGACAGGCCCGACATAAATAAACTTCCGAAAACGTCCGTTGCCCCTTGAGGGGGACGCGGTGTGCGCCCCCCCCGCGCCCGCGGGCACGCTCGCCCAGCGGATGAGCGGCCGCATCCCAACCCTACCCTTAGGTCGGGCCTGTCCCCCTACAGGGAAATCGTAGACGAATAATAAAAAATGCCCCCAAAAAAAGCTCAAAAGAGGTCCTAAAATATTAAAAAGAAAATCACCATACTATTTTTTAACTATTTTTGAATATTCCCCCTGTAGAGGGACAGGCCCGACTAAACCCCACCCCCACCAGCCATCGAGAATCGATAGAAGGCGGGGGTGGGGCTCGGACTCCCCCACGTGTTCGACCAACTCCGAACCCTACCCCCCCTGGCCATCGAGTTGCCCGAATCGTTGATCGGCGAGGGAACGAGCAATGACATAAACACACACCTTTGCCGGTCCGCGCGATCTTCTTGGATCGGCGCTGGAGGCGCCGCCAGGGGGCCCCAGCGCCGATCCGAGAAATTCGAGCGGACCTTGGAGCATGTAATGTTAGGTCGGGCATGTCCTCCTACAGGCGGATGTTTCAGGAAAAACAACAAACATCCAAACAATATTCAAAAACAATCAAAATTCCGCCGACCCTGTCGGCGTGTGGGAGAAGCTTTTCCGTCTTCCCCACAGCATCATCGCCTCTTCTGCTTTCCGAGGGCTCCCTACACAAATATACACAAAAAATAAACAACGTCGTCCTTCAGTCGAAGGGACGCCCCTTCCCTTGATCCCTTCCCCGACGGGGGAGGGTTCCCAGGGCAACTCCCGGGGGGGGTCCCGGGGCAACTCCGGGGGTGGGTCCCCCCTCGGATACGCAGCCCCCCGCCTCTCATCCTCCTGCGTCCTGGGGCCCCGTTGGCCCTCCGGGGCCGTCTGCGGGCTCTTTCAGCCTATCTTAAGGCTCCTTGAAGACCTTTCGCCATTTTTAGACTCTCTTGGCAGCCTCTGGCGGCACTCTTGACAGCCTCTGCGGGCGCTTTTGGACCTCGCTTGACGACGTCTTGGAACCCTCTCGGGCCACTTGAGGACGCTCTTTGCCTATCTTGGCACTCTCTGGAGCCGTTCCCGAACCCTGGAGTCTTCGGACGACCTTGCAGGCATCTGGCGCCGTCTTCGAGCCATCTGAGGGCATCTTGGACTCCTCTACCTCCATCATCTTCGGCGTCGCTGCCTACAGGGTCGGCGGCATCGGCCGCAAGGCCTTCGCAACAGTGAAAAATAGTCCCAACAAAAATCGTTGGCGATGTTCTGACTATGTTGGGATATTCCTCCTGTAGAGGGACACGCCCGACTTCATACTTGTTCCCCGATGATCCCGCCCGCAGCTCCCTCTCCCCCTGTCCGCGCTCTTTCCGCTCCCCGCTGTGCCCCCCTTGGGGCCCCGTGGCGCCCCTCGGCTGCCACCGCCCGCGGCATGGTCGCCGCGGCGAGGGGAGGAGGAGGAGGAGGAGGAGGAGGAGGAGGAGGAGGAGGAGGAGGATGAGGAGGAGAAGGAGAAGGAGGAGGAGGAGGAGGAGGAGGAGGAGAAAGAGGAAGAGCAGGAGAAGTAGGTGGAGGAAGAGAAGGAGGAGGAGGAGGAGGAGGAGGAGGAAGAGGAGGAGGAGGAGAAGGAGGACGAGGAGGAGGAGGAAGAGGAAGAGCAGGAGAAGTAGGTGGAGGAAGAGAAGGAGGAGGAGGAGGAGGAGGAGGAGGAGGAGAGCCGCTGCGACCGAAAAGTTCCTCGCCGATCGGCGAGGGCAGGGTTCGGATGTCGCCGCCGAGCGGAGGCCCGCCTGGCGAGCCGCCGCGGGCCACCAGGAGCGCAGCGGGCGCGGCGAGCACCAGGGGCGCGAGCCGCAGCGCCGCGGGGGGGGAACCCGGCGCGGAGAGCGGGTCCTGCCCGCGGGAGGAGCAGGGCGCTCCGCCAGCGCAGGGCGACAGCGACGACGACGGCGGCGACGACGACGACGACGACGACGACGACGACGACGACGACGACGACGGCGGCGACGACGACGACGACGACAACGACGACGACGACGACGACGACGACGGCGACGACGGCGGCGACGACGACGACGGCGACGACGATCGCGGCGACGGCGGCGGTGGCGCCACTCCGTCAGCAGACTCCCGCTCCCTGCTGCCTCGTGCCTCCCCTGCCCGTCCTCTGCCCCGTCCGTCTCACCTCCCCTCCCCGTCATGCTGCTCGCTCCCTTTCCCTCACCAGCCCGCCCCCGCCTTGTCGCCCCTCACCTCCACGCCTCCGTCTCCCCTTCCCCGCCCCTCCCGCTCCGCTCAGTAGCTCCCAAACCTGGGCGGGACCCGAAGTCCAGCCAGAGGGGACCGGCAGACCCCCTTGTCCCAGACCCCCTCGAAACATAAAAAACTGTCACGAGTCCCGACGGCCGGTTTTTCGCTATTTTCGGCATCTGGGCGCCAGCGACGGGCCTCGGGACCATCAAACAGACGGCTCAGCACGAAAAGCCCGTCCCGGGGAGTAGGCCGAGGCCTCTGGGGGTCGACGCTACGAAAAAATCACGACGCCGGGGGCCTGGGGTTGGCGCTGGCCCCCGCTGCGTGAGCCCTGACGTGGGGCAGGTAGGAGGAGGAGGAGGAGGAGGAGGAGGAGGAGGAGGAGGAGGAGGAGGAGGAGGAAGAGGAGGAGGAGGAGGAGGAGGAGGAGGAGGAGGAGGAGGAGTGGGAGGAGGAGGAAGAGGAGGACCCCCTCCCCCCCGAACTTATGGTGGTGGTGGTGGAAAACAGGCCCATCCACGTAGGGCAGGTGCTGGACACGACGGGCGGGCTCCTCGCCGTCGGCGCACAGGAAGAAGCCCGGCGGGGCCCCTGCGTGCAGCGCCGGCGCCAGCGCTGCAGCCGCCACGGCCGCGAGCGCCAGGCACGGCGCCCAGCAGGCGGGCGCGGAGTCCACCGCGAGGACCGCGTCCTGTGCATGCCCGGACATCGGGCGTCTCGAAAAAAATCGAGACGGAGGTTTTTCGTCGTTTTCGGCCTCTGGGGGCCCTCGCCGGGCCTCGGGACCGTCCAAAACGATCGGGATGAGAAGCCGGTCCCGGGGAAGTGGTCGGGAGGTCGGGGGCCCGTGTCTCGGAAAAATCGAGACGTCGGATGTCTGGGTGGTGACGGGGTCGCACTGGCCGGGGTTACGGGGACGGGACCCCAGACATGCTCACGTCCTGCAAAAGCCGCGGCGCGATTTCGACTGCCGTTTCCGGCCTCCAGGGGGCCTCCCTGGGCCCCCGGGACCGTCAACAAAAACACCGCGGGATGAAAAACTGGCCCTGGGTAAAGGGCCATGACTTCCGTGGACCCCGTATGAACAGAATCAGGACATTGGATATCTGGGACTCCCTTGCCAGTGTGGGCGCACGGCGTGACGGGCGGAAAGGAGAGAAAGCAGAACAGAGGGGAGGCAGGACTTTGCGAAGAAGCGGAACGAACACCTCCCGCCCTATCAGCGGGCCAGCGAAGCGCGAAACCGAACTTCGAGCACGGCGGATCATGCCACATCTGCTCTTAAAGAAAAGATTCCGCCGTCTACCTCGGCGGCGGCGGCCTCGACACTGGCTGAGCGCGGGGGGGGCAGCAATGGGACGCGGTCTGGGGCCTCGCTGCCTTGCGAGCAGGGCCAACGCCCCTCCCCCATCCCGTCTTCCATGTCCTACGTCGTCGGCGCCGCCTTCCACGGGGACATCTGAGCGCCCGCGTCCGCGAGCGCGTCTGGAGCGTCAGTTAACTCACGTCCCTCCGCCGCGCGCGATCCTCCTCCATCCCTATAACTACACACCCCCCCTGTCGCAACCTGAGGCCTGTCGAAAGGGCGAGCCCGGGGGGTCGCCTGAGACTTCTTGACCATCTATGATCAGAAAGCTTGAAAGCTACAACAATCTCGCCCTTTCAAAAAATGTGGCTCTCGCCTCAGCACCGCGCACATTCGTTTTAAGGCTTGGCAAGAGCTTCACGGATGGAGGGCGGCCCACTTTCAAAATGTGGCTCTCGCCTTAGCGCCGCGCACTTTCGTCTCAAACTTTGCAAGAGCTTCACGGATGGAGGGCGGTCTACTTTCAGAATGTGGCTCTCGCCTTGACGCAGCGAAAATTTGCAAGGGCTTCACGAATGGATGGCGGCCCGCTTTCAATATGTGGTTCTCGCCTTAGTGCCGCGCACATTCGCTTCAAAATTCCAAGTGCTTCATGGATGGAGGGCAGTTCATTTTCAAAATATGGTTCTCGCCTTAGCGCCGCGCAAATTCGTCCTAAGGGCTCGCAGCAATTCCGACGATGCTCATAGTGTTTTGGCACGGTGTCAGAATGTAGGAGCGCACCAGTCACGTTGATTCGTGGTGTTGCCAGGAATTGTGTTCTGGCACGACTCAGGATCGTCAAGGCGCAACCGAAACGATGACTCGTGGCACAATTCCGGAATGGCGTTCTAGAAAAAATCCGAAACGTGACAGATCCCTGGAATGGCGATCTGGTACAATTCCGGATTTTCAAACGGTTGTCTTCCAGGGCACTTCCTTTAGTGAAAATGAATCCTTGGTGCCAATGAAGAGGGAACTTGGAGGGAGGCTTTAGTTGCAACATTGTTTATGAGTCTTGCATTTACACTGGTCCTCCTCCTCCTCCTCCTCCTCCTCCTCCTCCTCCTAAGCGTCTCGGCACAGGCGCTTCTCTCACTTCCATATTGAACAATGAAGCCTACCACACCTAAGACGCTTAGAATGGTTCATTATCCTCCCATCTTGGTTCTTTTCTGAGGGCCTCCCGCTTCCCACTGTTCCTCAGCGGCTGGACGGCCATCAACGATATGAACAGCCTCTCTTTCTTGCAGTATAACCCCCAGTCGGCTTCCACCTCCGATCGGCTCACCGATATCGCCGCCCAGGCCCCCAACATGGATTTCATCGGGTTGACTGGCACGGGCAGCAAGAGGCATGGGGAGGCGGTGGGTTGGAGGAGAGCGGGAGATAGATGGATGCTGGAGGCAGGATGGCAGAGGGGACCACTAACAAATAAGTCTGCAGGTTGTGGCATCCTGTTAGGTCCCAGGATTTCCCGCAGGTCAGTAACTCATACCTGGTGTGCTCCTCCCTCGTTAGCTGGGCGTGGAGTGGCATTGCGCGCAAGAGCGCGAAGCTATGACGTTGCGGTCGTCTGCTTATACTTTCCGCCCGTCCCCAATTACTCCAAGCAGATCACAGCCTACTACAAGACATGTGATTTGTTAATCCAGTGGGCCAGGCAGTTACCAATATGGGGCACCCACAGATGTGTCCCAGTACTATGTGCGGATGTTAACTCAGGCTTCGGACTACAACGTCGGTCAGGCAGTGATGAATGGCTCCCAGTACGTCACCCCGCCATCGGGACGGCAGTCACGCCTGTTAAACAAAAGTACTCAGCTGACGTCGTGCTGGCTATGTTACAGGACTTTGATCTAGTTGCAGTCAACACCCACAAAGGAGCTGGACCAACCTTTTATGGGAACGCACGCAACAGTTCACAACTCGACTTTGTGTTCTTACCGCAATGTTGTTTACCTAATGTTACGGCCGCTGGCCCACTACGAAGAATGGCACGAAGGTTACAACTAGCCCACACTGTCGACCCACGAGATCATATCCCAGTACATGTCAGAATATCGTACTCGTTAGCTGACGTTCTCTGCCTCCCGAACCAGATCCCCACTCACCAGAGGCTCGGCCTTGTCCCCACCACGCACAAGTGGAACAAGGAAGCGTTAGGGGATGCACTTCGGACTGGGGCCCAGCGAGCGGAATTTTTACAGGCAGTTGAATCACGGCTCCTTGCTGCTGAACAAGACATCGAGACTCTCCAGAGCGACGAACAGACTACGAATGCAGAATGGGGTTACTTTGTCAACATCCTTAACCAGGAAGCATCCAGGTTTTTTTACTGCTACTCCAGAATATTCTCCAGGTTATCGTGAACGTTCCCAGGAGGTCAAACAATTGCTGCAGCAGAGAAGGGACATGAGGGAGCAGTTGGGGCAGCAGCAGGACGAGGAGCAGCAGCAGAACATCAAGGAGGAGCTCAGGAGGAGGAGCAGGGAGCTGAGGAGGCTACGCAGACGTTACGTTGTCCTCTGGCGTCGGGATCTCACCTCGGACTTGCTTGCAGCACGGTCTCAGAATCGGCAGGGAGAGGTCGCGAGGTTGTGTCGGCTGCTATCGGGACGAGGAACGGGACCTCGGAAGAGGAACTACCGTCGGGCCACCGAGCTGATGCCGACGGCGGCGGACCTCTACGCTCGCTTCCAGCTGTCTTCAGGGGAGGGAGGGATGCAGGCAGAGATAGTCGACTGGCCCCAGATGATCGATGACTACGTTTATCACCCTGATCACGGTTTGGAGGCTCAGCAGTTTACCTCCCCCTGGACCCAGGAGGGCCTGGAATGGGCTCGACAAAAATTGAAGCTGATAGGACAATACCTGCGCAGGGCTGCCAAACGAAGAACGTCGCCACCCTGGTCCCTTCCTATCGAAGTATTCTGGATGCTGTTCCACCCGTACCGGCGTACGTCGAGGAGGTTCCGAGGTGTAGGTTATCAGGCTCCAGACCTTGATCTGCGTGCCCTAAGGCGATTCCTGGTGATATTCGTACATAAGATATATCGAAGTAGCCAGCCACCAGCAGTCTGGAGCTTGTCGATGGGTGTGGCCACCAATTGGAAGAGGGTCATACACGTTTTGTGCCCCTTTGGCAAAGCCTTCATCGCCACCAGCCTGGACCCAGTGCAGTTCACCCAGGAACCCGAGTTCGCCCACGGTTGTGTTCCCAGGAGGCGCCGCGAGACGGCCATCATGATCCAGCAGTCAGTCGGATGGAGGCTTCGGAGGCTAGGGATACGGCATGTCACGGAGCATAAGGACATCACGAACGCGTTCGGTAGCAGTTCTCGTGAGGCTATCCTGGAGGCTAACCAGAGCATCATGAAGGAGGGGGAGGCTAGGTTTGGGGTCCAGAGGCTGCAGTTATCTACGGTGTGTTTCTCGGGGCTGGATGGGTTTTTTTTCGCCAAGCCTACGGTTGGAGCGCTACAAGGAGATCCCTGGGTAGTTAAGGTATTCACACGAGACATAGGAGGGGTTTTCGCGCGAGCACAGCAGGATCATCATAACTCCCAGGACGAAACAGCTACGTGGTGCACGGTCAGGCTCCCAGCAGATGATGATCAGGAGATGGTTATGGATCTATCATGTCATTCATATGTAGATGATGCCGCTAAGAAGTTACTTATTGCGGACCAGACGACAGACTTGGCGCAGGAGGTTAGCAGGCAGTCCTTGCACTACGATGACTTGTTATCGCGACGACTGACTGAACATAACTATCAACTTAACCCAACAAAAAATGAAACAGTGCTTGCACTTTTTGGGGACCAAGCTCAGAACTGCAGAAAACAAATACGGACTGGCAATATTAGGTTAGCTGGACAACCCAAAGATTCTGCAAAGTATCTGGGTAGTATCGTTAGAAGTGATGGAGCTTTCTCTTCTGAACTGGAAAATAGGCTTAGGGCCATTGATGTTGGTTATCACAGTATGGGGAGATTCTGGTACCAGGCACGAGTCCCTTATGTTGAACGACGTGCTGTCCTTCTATGTCGTGTCCTAGGGTCTGCGTTATCAGGCGTCGAGGCTTTCCTCCCAACGCCTGCTCAGCTACAGCGATTGCAGAGCAGAGTAAATATGTATGCTAGACGTGCTATGCGAGGGCTGGCCACTAAGGAGCAGAATGGGCATAAGGTTTCGATCAGTAACGAAGAGGTTTGTAGGTACTGGAAGATGGCACCACTTGAGATCGAACTGCGCGCACGGCGCATCAAGTGGTATCAGCGCTGGGTCCAACAACCTGATCGTCACCTGGCAGAATGGGCAGCTTTGTTTGGCACCATGCAAATCGAGTCGCAGAGAGGATTGCAGATCGTTGGACAGGACGAGCGTCTTACAGAAGATGCTTGCCCCTGGGCTCGTAGAGTAATATCAGATATTAACTCCCTGGCTGACTTAGGAAATGACGAATATGAACACGTACAAGAATTTGATAGCAGTCCATTGAGAATATTCCAGGAGGAGAGTTTAGTCGAATGGTTTACCCAGTTTGACCCAAAGAAGTTGCGAGCTAAGTGGTTAAGTGTAGCTATCCCCCCTCCTGGACATACTCATCCTCATCCTCAGGAATCACGACCCGACCCGCCACAAGCAGCAGGAGATATGTTACCATGTCCAGTACCAGGCTGTACTCGTTCTTTCCATACCTCCAGGCAGCTATTGGTTCATCTCAGCAGGGGGCATGAGTTCAGATCTATCCTTGGGCTGGCAGTTACTTCTAATGTATGTTTTGTCTGCGAGAGCGTTTTCGAGAGCCGTAACTCGGTCTATAAGCACCTCATCGACTCCTACGAAACGGGTATATGCGTCACACACAGAAGCACGACCTTCAAACATCCAGGCCAGGACAACACAGATGAGTGCCCATTGTGTAAGGCTCAAATTCTTGCTGGGGCTCCGCTGCGAGCCCACATCCGTACGCATTTTCTCCACCTCCCTGCACTCGACGATGCCAGGAGAGGGCGCGGCAGCAGCGGCGAGGCCCAACGAGCGAGAGGCAGCAGGAGGCTCGGAGATGGCGTCAGCGCCAGACTGGATGATCATCGGCACGGCCAACAAGCGCAAGGAGATGGGCGACACCTCGGACGCCCAGGAGAACAAGAAGGGGCGGCTGGCCGAGCAGGTCAAGCGCGACGGGCTCAAGATGGGCAACTTCAAGGCGCTGCTCGCCATCCTCACGAAGCTCAGCATCACGAACTCCAGGGAGCTCGCCGACCTCACAGGCGCCTGCTTCACGTGCTTTCTGCTCCCCGCGGGCGCCCCGCTGATCGACATCATGCAGCAGGCGGGCAAGGCCTACGCCCAGGACTGCAAGAAGAAGGGCAAGCAGCACGGCAACGGCCCCCCGTGGCCGCACGTATTCCTGGCTCTCCTGAAGCACTTCTGCCAGATGGTGGACCTGGACGAGCCGACGATCAAGGCGTTCAAGACCTACTGGGGGGTGATCACGAGCCTCAGCAAGCAGGAGGGCCTCATCCAGTTGCAGGAGCAGATCAGGTTCCTGCGCATCAAGGGCTGCTGGTACGACCGCAAGAAGGACGACAAGCCGACCAGGTTCAAGCTCCAGTTCATGATGAGCCCCAACTCCCAGGTCAACGGAGTGAGGAACACCTCAGATCAGACCAACACGATCCCGCTCCACCAGGCCTTCTGCATGGCGATTCTCAAGCAGGGCGGGGAGTACAAGGCGGGCGGACCCCCCAAGGGGGCGCTGGAGAGAGAGGCGGAGAAGTTGCTCAAGCGCATGGGGATCGAGAACGACAGGCAGCCCATCGAGGTAGACAGCGACCAGGACGGGGAGGGGTTCTGAGGCCGTTGCGTCTTGAAGCAGTGAACGGATCTGAGCGTATGGCAGAGATGTATAGGGAAGGCCGCCTCACGGGCATACAATTACAGGCCCTGCAGGCCCGCGTTCACCACCCCATCCTCAGGTATTTTAACGGCAGCCGCAGTGTCTTGTTGCATCAGGTTGGAAGTGCAGACCCTCCCGCCATCATGTCATTTGAAGAGTTTCAGCAGCGTAGTGAGCAGGTCCGCAGAATAGAAGTCAATGTTGAGACAGTGCCGAATCAGAGCAACCGTGTTGCTAGTAGATACCTCCACCCTAATCCCATGCCGCCAGCGGAGTGACTCCTCTGGCCGATGCTCTGGCCCGCACTGCCGCGCAGGCGAATAGCCGGCGCAGGTTGTTCCAGAGCTCTGGGTCCTCTGCGGACTGGTAGAGGAATGCCCCGCCAGATTTTGATTCCCGTTGCTCTGTGTCTCCAGCCGAGGACATCCTCGGTACTCTGCTGTCCCAGGCAGTCTGCAAGAAAGCAGTGACAAGCGTTGCGACCTTGCTCACTCGTCCTCCCTCCTTCTCCCGCTCTGTACGCCCGAGCTTGTTCCTTTTCACGAAGGATGGTGCCGCGTGCGGGCCGCTGGGCGTTCCCCTTACAGCGGTCCCGCTTCGGCCTGAGAGGGCCATCCTTCCAGCGTCGGCCGCTGGTAGGCGATAGTTCGCATCCAAGAGCCTGCAGATGCCACCAGGACTGCTGGGTGACAGAGGCTCGCAATGGTTGATTGATTGATCCTCCTCCTCCTCCCCTGCTCCCCCTCTCTCTCTCTCTTTCTCTCTCTGCGACGGTGCTCGCACCCTCCCCCCACTCCCGCGGAGACGCTTGACGGGGCCTGGGCCTGAGCCGGGCTTGAGATGGCAACAACTTGTTTTTACCCTTCGAGCCCGGCTCGGGTACCTTGTCGGCTTGTGGTCTTGTGTCGGCCCTATTGGGCGCCTCCACGGCCCCCCCCTGGGAGTTGCTGGTAAGTTGTAGAGCTTCCATATTGTTTCGCTCGGGATTTCGACCCGAGATGGGGTAAAGGGTGTCCCCAACTTTAACCCACCCCGAGGGTGGATACCTTTTTTCCGACGAGAGGCTATTGAAGCCTCATGCGCACTGCGATCAGCCCGAAATCGACTTGAATTTCGACTTGGTCATTCTGCAGATCCGACCGACCGACCTCCTCCTTCTCCTCCTTCTCCTCCTCCTCCTCTGCCTCCTCAAGCTCCTCTTCGCTGCCGCTCCTCATTATCCTCAGCATGACGGGTGGGGTCCCTGCATGGGGGGGCGGAATACTGGAGGGGAGAGTCCCGATTGCTACATGCCAGCGTGCGAACGCACCGAAGCGGGACCTCGGCCGTGGGGAAGGGCGGAATGCACAAGGGGCGGACCAGTATGGGCGCACGCCAGTGCGCCAGAGCCTGCAACTGGGACCGTAGCTTGCGCTCCGCAGGAGCAAACGAAGTACAATAGTCGAGGGGTGGGCCTGAGCAGCTCCTCACACAAAACGCGGACGCCCCACAACCGCGACCCCAGCTGGGACCGCATCTACGAAGAGACGGGCCCACGTGCGAAATGCGGACGCCCTCCCCACATGAGACAGTCGTTGGGGCTCCCCAAGAAGGAGAAAGGAAATGCGCGAAGTAAGGGCACGCCTGACTCTACACGCAGTGAGACCTCAGTTGGGGCTCCCTTTGAGGAAGGGTGAGACGTAAGAGGGGGTGGGCACTTCTAGGTTCGCACGCACGCCCCCTACTTGGATCTTGGTTGGGCCCCCTGGGGCGAGCGATATGCAGGGGGGGGAGGGCGCCCAGGTGGACCTGAACCACAGCTCTTGTGCGGAGAGCGACGAAATGCCAAACCGCCAAATGACGCGCCCAACTGGGGCCTTAGCTGGAGGTCTCCAGGGGGGCTCCCTGCAAGGAGGGATAGTTGCGAGGGGGACCTTTCCCGGCTGGCACGCAACATGCGAACGCGGCCCACTCAGACCTCCACTGATTCCCTGCGAGCGGAGTGATGTAATAGAGGGGTGAGACATTCTGAGTCCACGCGAAGGCAGATGATGAGCAAGCGGATAGATGAGGAGGGCAACGGCGAGGTGAGAGCGACGAGCAAGACCGATAGCGAGAGCACGGGCACAGGAGGATAAAAAAGGATGTAGTCTCCCCAGGGATCGGGGGGCGGGTGGATGGGTGAATGTGCCAGCAGGTAAGCAAACATGTGGACTGACTCGCCGTGACCAGTGATCGCAAACCACTCGCACAGGCATGCCACGGGAATAACACGGCGGATACGAGACGATTGGGTCAGATCAATCAGCATCGAATCGGATCGGAAAATCGGATCGAATCGGAATGTGTCGGATAGGGAAGCCCCAGCACGGAGTCGGAATCGAATCGGATCAGCCGCGCCAGAATGCAAAGCAGCGCCGTGCAGATACGGGGCCGCACCCGATCGTCGGAACGCTGGGATCTGTCCTGATCGGGCGGGCCCAAGCCGATGCCGGATCAGATCGGATCGGCTCGACATGGGCCCTGCCCTGTTGGGCGGGAGACGAGGCGAGCACCGCACCTGCACACGCCGGCCAGGGCGCCAGGGACGGGCAGAGGCTGCGGGTCCCAGAGCGGTGCGGTGACAGACCGTGCGGCGACCTCGACATCCCCACAGACCTCACCGCACTTGCCGTCACCGCACGGTGTGGGGACCCCAGAGGCCCCAGGCGCCCGAGACATCCTCGGAGAACGACCGTGCGGCCACCCCGAATCCGCGCTGACTCACCACACCCAGATTTTGGGCGTCATGATTTCTTCTCAGCGTCGACCCCCAGAGGTCTCGGCCCACCCCCTGGGGCTAGTCATTCATCCTGCGCCGTGTTTTTGACGTCCCCGAGGCCCAGTAAGGGCCCCCAGAGGCCGAAAATGTCGGAAAACTCCCCGTCGCGATTGTGCCATGACTCGAGGCGGTCTGAGACTAACTCACCACACGGTGTGGTCGCCGCACCGTCTGGGGGCCCCCGGCCGCTCTCTCCTCCCGAGTCCTCTGGGATCTGCGGCAGCGGCGCCGGCGGCGCGCGCGGGGGCGACCGCCGCGAGGAGGGCCACTTCTGCGGCCGGGCGGGCGCCGAGGATGGCCGCAGCGCCCTGGGAGGAGGAGGAGGAGGAGGAGGAGGAGGAGGAGGAGGAGGACAAGGAGTAGGAGGAGAAGCAGGAGGAGGAGGAGGAGGAGGAGGAGGAGGAGGAGGAGGGGGGGAGTAGGAGGAGGAGGAGGAGGAGGAGGAGGAGGAGGAGGAGGAGAGGAGGAGGAGGAGGGGGAGGAGGAGGAGGAGGAGGAGGAGGGGAGGAGGAGGAGGAGGAAGGAGGAGGAGGAGGAGGAGGAGGAGAAGGAGCAGGAGGAGGAGGAGGAGGAGGAGGAGGAGGAGGAGGAGGAGGAGGGGAGGAGGGGAGGAGGGAGGAGGAGGAGGAGGAGGAGGAGGAGGAGGAGGAAGGAGGAGGAGGAAGAGGAGGAGGGGGAGGAGGAGGGGGGAGGAGGAGGAGGGCAGGAGGAGGAGGAGGAGGAGGAGGAGGAGGAGGAGGGAGAGGAGTGGGGTGGGGTGGGGGGCGGAGCGAGTGGGCCAGCGAGCGAGGTGCCGCCCCGTGGGCCTGGGTGATACCCCGTTCCAAATCATGGCGCATCACGGCACGCCATAGCGCAGTGCGTCCCCCTCGCACACACTCTTACGAGGCAACTACTGAGAGGCTCTCGTCGGAAAAATGAGAAAGTATTAAGCCCCATTTGGGAGCTGTTACGCCGGAACTCGGACTAAGCAGGATTAAGCCGGATTAAGCGGGATTAAGCGGGATTCAGCCAGATTGAATGGGATTAAGCCGGATTAAGCCAGCTTAAGCCGGATTTCGGACAAGGGCAAAGTCAGAATTTAACCTCCCAGGAGTTCCATCCGAAACACTCTGACCGCGGGTTCGTGTCGTGTCGACCCTGGCGTCGGTGCCTGACACGACACCGCGGGGATCGTTCAAGCTTGGGCGATCGGCCATCCCAAATCATGGCATAGCATGGCACACCATGGCGCAGTGTAAATCCTGCGCCATGAATCCGAAGTGCGTCGTGGCAGACGATCGTGAGCCGCTTTTTCGAACGTCATGCAAACTCTGCTCCTGGCCCTGGCCGCAGTCCCCCTCGCACACACTCTGACCGCGGGTTCGTGGCGTGTCGACCCCGGCGTTCAACCTTGAACGATCGGCCGTTTCCGAAGCGTCAGATCGTTCACCATCGACCGACTCTGGGTCGCTGGCAGCGTTCCTCGTTGAACGCCCGCGGCGGGGTCGCCGCTGGTCGTCACGACGCGAACCTACCGTAGGTCCGAATGGGACGGCCCCGAGAGGGCCTGAGCCCTCAAGAGCCAGCCTGGGGGTTGGAGGCCGGAGGTCGGAAGGTCGGGAAAGGGCGTCGGACGGCAGACCGAGGGCCCGTTCCCGAGGAGCGAGTCGTTGCCTCCAGGCTCCAAGGCCAACGATGGCCCGGACTCCCCGAAGCCTAAGAGCTTTGTCAGCGCTATTTCGGACCACAAGGGGACTGTCTCGCCGAGAGAAGCAGAGCTTCGCATTCATTGGTGAGCTGCGAAATAGTATCACAAGCGACGAACATATCCGTATCAGCGCCCTCGCGCGGTCTGCATGGGCGCGATCCCGCGGATACGCGGTCGCACGGATACGTTCCGCGCGAGGCATCCGCGAAAGAACACCCTGTATCCGCGGGGTCGCGGCCCAGAAGCCCAGCCCGCGAGGCCGCAGATACGGATGCGTTTTTCGCCCACGATGATAAGCACGGGGAGGGCGACGAGGAGGCGGAGGAGGGCAGCAGGGCCTGAGCACCAGCCCCAGCAGCAGCAGCAGGTCCCCGCCCAGCGCACATGCGCGCGCAGCCGAGGCGAGCTGCACTACGAAGCTGCTCTTGACCCGCGCCTCGCAGGGAGGGCGTCTGGTGAGGGAGAGAAATGAACTGGCTCCCAGAATCGTCGTCGTCGTCAGCGTCGTCGTCGTCATCATCATCATCATTATCATCATCATCACCACCACCACCATAATCATCATCACCAACAACAACAACAACGTCATGCTCATCATCATCATCATCATCATCATCATCATCATCATCATCAGCATCATCATCGTCATCACCATCATCGTAATCATCGTCATCATTATCAGCAGCAGCATCATCATCGTCATCATCATCATCACCATCATCATCATCGTCATCATCAGCATCGTTATCATTAACATCATCACAATCATCATCATGAAACTCATCATCATAAAAATCTGTATCATCATCATCAGCATCATGGTCATCATCAGCATCATAATATTCAACATCATCAGCAGCATCATCATCATCAGCAGCATCAACATCATCATCGTCGTCGTCATCATCATCGGATCATCAACAGCGAAATCATCAGCATCACCAACATCGACCTCAGCATCAGCATCAGCATCAACATCAACACCGACATCAAACTATACAAAACAGTTTCCAAAATAATCATCAGCAGCAGCATCATAATCATCATCACCATCATCATCAGGATCAGCATCGTAAGAATCATCATCACCAGCATCATCATAATTATCGTCCGCATCATCATCATCAGCATCATCATTATCATCATGAACAACAACCTCATCATCATCAACAACAACATCAACAGTACCATGACCGTCATCATCATCACCAACAGCATCATCATCATAATCATCATCATCTTCATCATCGTCGTCGACATCATCATCATCATCATCATCATCATCATCATCATCATCATCATCATCATAAACAACACCGTCACAATCATCATCAACAACATCATCATGACCATCAGCATGATCAACATGAACAGCATGATCATCATCATGATCATCGACATCAACATCAACATCCTTATCATCAACAACATCACCATCACCGTCGTCAACATCGTCAACATCAGCATCCTCACCATCGTTGCCGCCGTCGTCGTCGACAACAAAAGACATCATCATCATCAGAAGCAGCATCGTTATCATCATCATCGTCATCATCATCAGCGTGGCCATCGTCATCACCAACACGATCATCGTCATCATCAGAATCGAGATCATCATCATGGTCGTCGCCATCATCGTCGTCGACGTAATCATAATCATCAACACCATCATCATCAGCATCATCACCTGAATCATCATCGTAATCCTCCTCATCATCATCAGCAACATCGTCGTCGTCATCTCCAGCGTCATCATTATCATAATCATCAGCATCAGAGCATCATCATGAAAACCAATAACATCATCAACATCAGCATCAACTATATCATCATCGTCGTCGTCGACAGCAGCATTATCATCAACGGCAGCATCCTCGTCGTCATCATCATCAACAATATCAGCGTTGCCAACAGGATCAGCATCATCATCGACATCATCATAATCACCAACATCATAATCATCGTCGTCTGCATCATCTTCGTCATCTGCATTATCGTCATCATGATCATCACCATTGTCGTGGCCGTCGTCGTCGTCATCATCTTCATCATCATCACCATCATCATCACCATCATCGTCAACATTAATATCAACATCATCAATCATCACCACCAAACGAAATTCAAGCTGGAGGCGAGCGATGGGCAATCCGCAGGGCGCTGGGGAACACAGGAACCTGCCCTGAGGACCCAGTGTCATGGGGCCCAGAGCAAGAGCAAGAGCACTCGGGATGTATGGACATTGCGACGCCTGCTGGGTCCGCCGAAGTAGGGAAACGAACTCTATACAGCGGCGCTTTTTCCGGCCCTGCACTGAAATTTGCACCGGAAAGCGGATCCTGGTGTATACGGGATCCTGGTGTATATATTTTTCAGTATTTCCCCAGGAAACGGAAAAAGATGTATACACCATACCACCCCGACGTCGCCCCCGACCCTCAAAAAGTCCTGGGATTGAACAGCCCGCAACTGGTAATGTATATGTGCTTGTCTCCAGTGAAGGACTCTGAGTGCCAGGATCGTGCCAGCGTGACCCTCGGGCATAGCCCATTGGGGGCGCCTGAATAGACACGACGTGGTGTCGTCACTACCGCATCGCCGCCGAACGCGGTATGTCATTTCTTTTGCAAGTGGGCTACCTGCTCCCATTCCTCAAATGCTTCGATGGGGCAGCAGTCGCGCATCTCCTAGTACTATAAGGAGGATCGATTCGAAGTGGCACGGGGATGCGAATGAACTTGAACGCTGAAACTGCAAATCCCGCGATTGGAAATTCCCCTCGGAGCCCATGCTACCGCCACGAACCGGACTGATGGAAATCTATGTGCCCAGCCGCTTGCACAGAAAATGTTGAAGCCGGCGTTGGCAAGCCCATATCAGGCATAGAGACTTCCCTCCATCAGGAAAAAGTCACCGTAGATCTCCCTGAGCTCACGCGCCCGATGAAGCATGTTGTCTGCGCAATGAAGCCAACCGCCGCTGCAACTGTGGCTGCCTTATGACCACACAAAGACTAACAATGCAGGCAACGGTAACGAAACGATAAGCATGTCCAGCGAAGGTGATCAACGCAGCGTGAACAATGATAGCGACTGCTCAAGACAAAATGATGACTATAGCAGAAACGTTGCTCCGGCACGTCGAACCCAAAAAATGGCTACCCGCAATCTAGCGGGCACAGAGGATTACAACGTGTGGGGTGCAATCTATGAGGCTCAATCAACGCGCCCTTCAGTGCGTATGTGGTTTAACGAGTATCTGACTCGACCGCTACGCACTACTTCCATAATTTCCCAGGTCGGTGCGAACGTCCGCAAGCGTCTGCCTGACACATGGTGCAGAGGGGTCCCGAAGAGCGCCGCGGGGGGCACTGCGGTATACACGTGGCCTCCAGCGCAGCCCTGACCGCGAGGCCGCAGCTGTACGCGAGGCAGTACGCATCGCAGGCAAAGGCCAGCGGGATCTCTGCGGGGTCGGTGGCCAGCGCGCGCACGGCCACCCAGACGAATATGAGAACCTGCCAGGAGCGGCGGCGATTGCCCTTGGTCCCCCCCGCCACACAACGCAAGATGTGGCGACCGCTCTTCTTGGATATCGGTCTGACTCGGGCACGTGGCACACAGGCCTGATGATGCGACGACAGAGCACGAACGGGGGCAGGCCGTCGACAAAACTTACCTCACTGTTCGCGCCGTGCTGGTCCTGCCCCACTCAGGGGTCCCGAGAGGCTGCAGCTGGGCTGAACACGGCTACGCTCTGCCGCCCCCCCCCAAAAAAATCGAACAGGTGCGGGATCAAAGGCATCACGGTTGTCTGCAAGCCCAGGGCCCCTTGCGCAGAGTGGGGCTGGACGAACTTCGAGCTCCCCCTCTCGCAAAGGCACTCTGGCCAGCTACCCAAACCCAGGCCACAGCCGTCCCGCTAGTGCAGGGGGGGGGGGGCACCCAGCGGCAGAGCGCTCCACCGAAGGGAAAATAGCTGACTTCAGACGACATACCAGATCCGCTCCGATCCTCAGATCCCGGCCCCGACCCACTTTTCACTGCACCGACCTTGCGGACGTACTGCAGCGGATTTGGGCGTGGATTTCTGTCAACGCAACATCCCGAAACGGCGAGTGACAAACGAAGTGAATTTCGCGTGGATGTTGTTTCGTCTTCATTCCTGGCCAAAAGAAGTCCGCACGAAATTCACATCGAAATTCGAAACGAAGTTCTCCAGGACACTCCAGGCCCATCCTATTGTTTTCGGAACGACATCCACTCTGCGATGTTGGCGCCATGACACTTCCCACTGGCCGACGGCCACGATCATTCCTAAAATGCAGGACCCCCCGTGGATCGATGACCCACCCGGCCCACCCCCGGCTTCGATCAGTGCCCCACCCTGCACTAAGACCCAGGCTCCCCACTCTGCTTCGACAACGCACGCTGGCAGTATGCGAGACAGGCTGTTGGAATTTCCAAACGCTCCAGCACGGCGTTCGGGGCCTGGGGCCTCACGATCCGGTGATTCAGACTGAAGGAACGAGAGCCCAGGAGCTCCACACCTTCGGGGAAGAGCCAAACGACGAGACGGGAAGATCGGCCAATTTAAAATCAAAAGATGGCTCACATGTTCGTACATGTCCGTTTCGACTCAAGCTAAGGGGGCGCTTGCAGGCCTTTCGCGGCTGCCCACTGATGTATCCTGGAAGTCTCCTGGGGCGGCGAGAACAGAGAACGAGTCCACTACGTGAGTGCCCAATGCGTTCGCTGGCCTTGAGCCCTCTGCGCTACCCCTGGGCCATATGATGTCCAGGTAGATACAGTATGCACAAGCCGTAAGACATCATCCGTCGTCGAACTTGAGCATCGTAAGGTACGCCAGCGCTTTGCGGGCACATCGGCGAATAAGAAATGCTCGTGGGGTACCGGGTGGTAGGCAAGCCTCCTCTGCGGCGTGTCCACTGTGAGCGTCATCGGCGCCCCCCGACCAGGACTCTCCCAGTGATAACGCAGACCGTCGCCACTTTGCAGTTCGACTGCCAGGCTCGGCCCACTGCAACCAGCACAATCGGGGCTTCCGCGCCGCCACTTCGCGAGCTTCCCGATGAGCCCCGCTCATAAGCGTGAGCCGACCGACCCTACCCAGGCCACCCAAATCGGCAGAATGGTCAAAGGACCACTGTGCTCGCGCGCTCCATGGAAGGGGCAAAGTTCCAGGAGGCACTTTGGGTATAAGGGCCAACCAAACGCGCGCAGGGCCCCAAACCGCACAGGCCCATCTGGTCGCTGCTCGCATGCCTTCGAGCCTGAAAGGGGCCTTTTACATGAGGTGCACGGCCTGGTGCCGGTGTACATGTCCACGTCGGGGATTCGCTGTGTTGGGCTCAAGGTTCGGCGTTCAAGGTTGAACGTGTTTAGGGCTCGGAGGCGGGGGCTCAAAATTATGCCAAAGGTCCTCGGTTCTGCTCGCCAGGGGGCACGTCTTGGTGAAACCAAGCTAGATATCATCAGTGGCATCTGTCCTGGGGCGGCGCAACCTTACAGCCCAATGAGTTACCATTACGTACTTTTGTTAGTGTAAGCATATGTATAATAAAAAGAATGATGGTAATAAACCACATAGCAGTGGCAATGATAAGAACATTCATGAGAATACGGATGATAAGACTAACAATACTAAGAATAGGACTGATAGTCCGAATAATATTATAACAAAAAGATACTAAGGATGACAATAAATAAACAATAATGAGTAAAACATAGAAATACGAATGGCAATGCAAATTTTTCAAAAAAAAAAAAAAAAATGAAATGTAATGAAAGCAGATATACACACACAATAAGGAATGACATTGCTAAAAATGATGACAATAAGAACAACAACAACAAAAATAAGGCAAAACAACCACCTGGTGCACCTGGACCAGGTACACCAGCTGGTTGTTTCGCTCCATGGAATGAAACAACCAGCTGGTGTACCCTGCGCCCCCCCCCCCCCCCCCGCGCAACGCAACGCAACGCAACGCTACGCTACGCTACGCGCCATACGGCCAGCATAGGAAACCACAGGAAGCAGTTGGAAATCTCTTGGATCCCTAAGGCAGCCCACGTATTCCGACAAGCTCAACCTACACGCGCTCCACCGAACCGACCTCGGACCTGCAGACTGCTTCGGAACCGTACAGGGAATCCTGTCGACTCCCTTGGGATCCCTGTAGAATCCTTCGGGGATGCTATAGAATCCTCACGGGGTCCTATAGAAACCTTAGGGGATGCTATACATTCCCTCGGGGGTCCTGTAGAATCCTTCGGGGATCCTATAGAATCCTCGGGGGATCCCATAAAATTCTTAGGGGATGCTACAGCACCCCTAGGGGATGCTACAGCATCCCTACGGTATCCTATGGAATCTCTCAGGAATTCTAAAGAATCCCGACGCAATCCCATTGCATTCCTTGGGGATCCTAGAAGGTAGTAGTAGTCGTCGTGAAAGTAGTAGTCGTCGCAGTAGTAGTCGTAATAATAGTAGAAGTAGCAATAGTAGTCGTCGTAATAGTAGTAGTAGTAGTCGTCGTCGTCGTAGTAGTCGTAGTAGTAGTCGTAGTAGTCGTAATAGTAGTAGTAGTAGTAGCAATAGCAGTTGTAGTCGTGACAGTAGTAGTAGTAGTAGTAGTAGTAGTAGTAGTAGTAGTAGTCGTAGTAGTAGTAGTAGTAGTAGTAGTAGTAGCGAGAATAAGAATCGTAGTACTAAGAACAAAAATACTAGTAGTAGTCGTCGTCGTAGTAGTAGTGGTGGTAGTAATAGTAATAGTGGTGGTAGACGTGAACGTAGTAGGAGTGATAGTGTCGGTAACAGTAGTAGTAGTAGTAGTAGTAGTAGTAATAGTAGTAGTAGTAGTAGTAGTAGTAGTAATAGTAATAGTAGTAGTAGCAGTAGTCGGAATACTAATAGTAGCTGTAGTAGTAGCAGTAGTAGTATTAGCAACAGCAGTAGCATGGGTAGTAGTAGTAATAATAATCGTACAAGTGGTGGTAGTAGTAGTACTAATAATAATAATACGAGAGTGAATCGTAGTACTGGAAGTAGTATCAAGAGTAGTGAAGAGTCGACGATGTAGTACTACTGGTAGCAGGAGGTAGTAGGAGTGGTACGAGTAGTAGTCGCAGTAATAATGGTAGGAGCATTCGAACTAGTAATACGAGTAGTAGGAGCAGGGTGGAAGTAGTCATCATAATAATAGAAACCGTAATAGCAACAGTAGTACTAGTAGTAGTAGTAGTAGTAGTAGTAGTAGTAGTAGTAGTCGTAGTAGTATGGGTAGTAGTAGTAGTAGTAGTAGTAGTAGTAGTAGTAGTAGTAGTGGTAGTGGTAGTAGTAGTAGTAGTAGTAGTAGTAGTAATAGTAGTGGTGGTAGTAGCAATCGTAAAATTAGTGTTAGTCGTAGCCGTAGTAGTAGTAATAGAAATAGCGTCGGTAGTAGTAGTAGTAATAGTAGTAGTAGTAGTAGTAGTAGTAGTAGCAGTACTACTACTACGACTAGTACTAGCACTAGTAATTTCAAAAGTAGTCGCCCTAATTATAACAACCAGAATAATAGCACTAGAACTAGCATGGGTCGTAATCGTAGTAATCGCCGGAGTAGTACTAGTAGTGGTAGGAGTAGGAGCAACCAGAGTAGCACGAGTAGAGGTAGAAGTAGTAGGAGTAGTAGCAGGATGATACGAGAGTAGTAATAGTAGTAGTAGTAGTAGTAGTAGTAGTAGTAGTAGTAGTAGTAGTAGTAGTAGTAGTAGTAGTAGTGGAAGAAGAAGTAATAGTAGTAGTAGTGGTAGTAGTAGCAGTAGCAGCACTACTGCTACTACTATTACTAGCCGTGAGGATAGTCGTAAGGGTAGGAGTAGTAGTAGTAGTAGTAGTAGTAGTAGTAGTAATAGTAGTAGTAGTAGAAGTAGTAGTAGTAGCAGTAGCAGTAGCAGTAGCAGTAGTAGCAGTAGTGATAGTAGTAGTAATAGTAGTAGCAGTAAGCAGTAGAAGTAATAGTAGTAATGGCACAAATCGGATTCCTACAGAATGCGCTGAAGCTCTTTAGGATTCCTACAGGATCCCTGTGCGATTCGCTGAAGCCCTATAAGGTCCCTATGGGATTCCTAAAAGATTCCTATGGGATTCGCTAAAGCCCTGTAAGATTCCTATAGGATTCGTTAACTCCCATCGGATCATATAGGACTCCTATACAAATCCCATGGGATCCTGTAGGACGCCTGTACGACTCCCATCGGATCCCATAGGACTCCTACACGAAGCGCATAGGATCCTACAGGGCGCCTCTACGAAGCCCTTAGGATCCTATAGGACTCCTATGCGAACCCAATCGGACCCTATAGGACTCCGACACAAATCCAATAAGATCTTATGGGGCTCCTGTAGGAACCCCATCGGATCATATAGGACTCCTATACGAATCCCATACGTTCCTACAGGACTCCTATACGAACCCCATGGGATCCTACAGGATTTCTGAATTCCCATCGGATATTTTAGGATTCCGATACGAACCCTACAGGATCCTACAAGATCCCTCAATAATCCCATAGGATCCGATGGGCTACCTATACGAATCCCATAAGACCCGATGGGATTCCTATGCGAATCCCAAAGGGTCCTATAGGACCCCTTATACACATTCCCAATAGATCGTATAAGACGATCGTATAAGACTCCAGTACGACTCCCATAAGGTCCAGTATGACTCCTATACGAAGCCCACCGGATTCAATAGGACTCCTATACGAACACCATAGCATCCGATAGGATTCCTATACAAATCCCATCAGATCCTTCGGGACTCCTGTACGCATCCTAAGATATGGGAATCAACACGAATCCGATAAGATCGTATGAGACTCCTATACGAATCCCATAGGTTGCCATAGAAATCCTGTACGAATCCAATCGGATCCTATGGGAATCCTATACGAATCCCATCGGGGCCTATAGGACTCTTATACGAAACGCGTAGGGTCCTATAGGACTCCTATAAGAATCCCATAGGGTCCTATAGGATTCCTATACGGACCCCCCTGGATCCCATAGGAATCCGACACGAATCCAACCGGATCCTATAGGAATCCCACACGCTTCCCACAAGATCCGATAGGATTTTTACACCAATCCCACAGGATCCCATACGACTACTATACGCATCCCTGCTATAGGACTCCTATGCGACTCCCTTGGGATCCTATGGGACTGCATGACGAATGCCATCGGACCCTATAGGATTCTTATACCCATCCCATACGTGCTTATAGGACTCCTATAGGAACCCGATCGGATCCTATAGGACTCCTATTCGACTCTAAACGGATCCTATGGGACTCCTATACGGATCCCATAGGATCCTATGGGGCGCCTATACGAGCCCCACAGGATCCCAAAGGATTCCTATACGAATCCTATAGGATCCTATAGGACTCCCATTCGAAACCCATCGGATCCTATAGGACTCCTATACAAATCCCATAGGACCCCATAAGAGTCCTGAACGAGTTCCCTGGGATCCGATAGGACTCCTGAACGAATCCCATAGTATCCTATAGGAATCCTATACGCATCCCATTGAACCCCATAAGAATCCTACACGAAGCACATAGGATCCTATAGGAGTCCTATACGAAGCACATAAGATCCGATTGGACACCTATACGAATCCCATCGGATCCGATAGGACTCCCACGCGAATCCCATCGGACCCTGTAGGACTCCTATACGAATCCCATCGGATCCTATGGGTCTCCTAATATGTTCCTATAGGACTCCTATACGAGTCCCATAGGATCCTATAGGACTCGTATACGAATCCAATCGGATCATATAGGCTCCAGAGGATCCCGTAGGACTCCGATGCGGCCTCAGGGCGTGAGGTAGGGTGCGCTGCGTTGCGCTGCGTTGCACCAGGGGCGGCGGGCGCCAGCTAGCGGCTTCGTCAACAACAGCAACAACAACAGCAGCAACAACAACAACAACAGCAACGCCAGCAGCAACACCAACAATATGTGCTACAACCGAAAGAAAAAGAATAATAAGAAGAAGAAGAAGAAGAAAAACAAAACAAAATTACTCCGACGGAAGGACCCCACATGAGAATCTCTTTAGCTTGCATGGGGGTATCCTCCTGCCCCATCCTTTCTCCCACCTACTCTTGCCTCCTCGTTATCCTCCTGTCTGCTCCTGCTCCTGCCTCAACCCCTGCCTCTTCCTCCTCTTCTTGCCTCCTCCACCTCCTCCCCCTCCCCCTCGTTATGCTTCCTCCCCCCCATTCCCCCTGCCCCTCCTGCCTCCTGCCTCCTCCTCCTGCTCTCCCTCTCCCTTCTCCTCCTCCTCCTCTCCTCCTCATCCCCTGTCCTCCTCCTCTCCCTCTCCCTCATCCGCTTCCTCCTCCTCCTCCTCCTCCTCCTCCTCCTCCTCCTCCTCCTCCTCCTCCTCTCCTCCTCCTCCTCCTCCTCCCTCCTCCTCCCCCTCCTCCTCCTCCTCCTCCTCCTCCTCCTCCTCCTCCTCCTCCTCCTCCCCTCCTCCTCCTCCTCCTCCTCCTCCTCCTCCTCCTCCTACTCCTCCTCCTCCTCCTCCTCCTCCTCCTCCTCCTCCTCCTCCTCCTCCTCCTCCTCCTCCTCCCTCCTCCTCCTCCTCCTCCTCCTCCTCCTCCTCCTCCTCCTCCTCCTCCCTCCTCCTCCTCCTCCTCCTCCTCCTCCTCCTCTCCTCCTCCTCCTCCTCTCCTCCTCCTCCTCCTCCTCCTCCTCTCTCCTCCTCCTCCTCTCCTCCTCCTCCTCCTCCTCCCTCCTCCTCCTCCTCCTCCTCCTCCTCCTCCTCCTCCTCCTCCCTCCTCCTCCTCCTCCTCCTCCTCCTCCTCCTCCTCCTCCCATATTCCTCCCCCCTCCTCCCCCCCCTCCTCCTCCTCCTCCTCCTCCTCCTCCTCCTCCTCCTGCCTCCTCCTTAGGCCTCCTGCCCCCTCCTGGGGCCTCCTGGGGCCTCTTGGGGCCTCCTGGAGCCTTCTGGGCCTTCCGGGACCTACTGGGGCCTCCTCGGGCATTCCTCCTCCTCCTTTTCCTCCTCGTCCTTCCTCCCCTCAGCCTCTTCCTCTTCCTGCTTTCCTGTCTCGTCCTGCATCATCCCTCCTCCTTTTCCTGGCAATCCTCCTCCTCCTCGTCCTCGTGCGGAACACGACCCAGAGGAAGCGCACGACGTGCGTCCCAGCCGATACGCGCCGGAGGACGACCCAGAGGAAGCGCGCGCCGGAGGATGACCCGGAGGAACCACGTGAGCTGCGGGACCCATAGGAAGGCTCCCGCCTGACGCGTCCTCACAATTCACTCACAGACGAGGGTCCCGCTTGATACTTCTTCCAAATTCAGACCTGAGGAGCCCAAAAGTGACGACAGTTACAGGAATCCGATGACCCGCTCGGATTAGTAACATGATCTGCGGGCCCCATAGGGAGGGGGCTCCCGCCTGAGACTTCTCGCAATTCACTGACAAACGAGGCTCCCGCCTGATACTTCCTCCAAATTCAGACCTGAGGAGCCCAAAAGTGACGACAGTTACAAGAATCCGATCACCCGCTTGGATTAATAACATGATCTGCGGGACCCATAGGGAGGGGGCTCCCGCCTGAGACGCCCTCACAATTCACTCACAGACGAAGTTCCCGCTTGATACTTAATCCAAATTCAGACCTGAGGATCCCAAAAGTGACGACAGTTACAGGAATCCGATGACCCGCTCGGATTACTAACATGATCTGCGGGCCCCATAGGGAGGGGGTTCCCGCCTGAGACTTCCTCACAATTCACTCACAGACGAGGCTCCCGCTTGATACTTCCTCCAAATTCAGACCGGAGGATCCCAAAAGTGACGACAGTTACAAGAATCCGATGACCCGCTCGGATTACTAACATGATCTGCGGGCCCCATAGAGAGGGGGCTCCCGCCTGAGACTTCCTCACAATTCACTCACAGACGAAGCTCCCGCTTGATACTTCTTCCAAATTCAGACCTGAGGGGCCCAAAAGTGACGACAGTTACAGGAATCCGATGACCCGCTCGGATTAATAACATGATATGCGGGCCCCATAGGGAAGGGGCTCCCGCCTGACGCGTCCTTACAATTCACTCACAGACGAGGGTCCCGCTTGATACTTCTTCCAAATTCAGACCTGAGGGGCCCAAAAGTGACGACAGTTACAGGAATCCGATGACCCGCTCGGATTAATAACATGATCTGCGGGCCCCATACGGCGGGGGCTCCCGCCTGAGACTTGTTCGCAATTCACTCAGAAACGAGGCTCCCGCCTGATACTTCCTCCAAATTCAGACCTGAGGAGCCCAAAAGTGACGACAGTTACAGGAATCCGATGACCCGTTCGGATTAGTAACATGATCTGCGGGCCCCATAAGGAGGGGGCTCCCGCCTGAGACTTCCTCGCAATTCACTCACAGACGAGGCTCCCGCCTGATACTTCCATTTTGGCCTTCTGAGGGGGCAGCGCTAATTAAAGCTCCCCTCTTCTTTGATCGAGTTCCTCCAAGATGGCCCCAAGAAGCGCCCAGGAGGCACCAAGAGGCCCCAAGATGGCCCCAAGAGGCCCCCAGGAGGCCCCCAAGAGGATCCCAAACGGCCCAAAGAGGCCCCCCCGAGGCACCCAAGACGCCGAAAAGCCCATCAGGACGACCCTCTACTCGCCTGGGCGTCGTTTCTGGACGGGCAGGAGGAGGGGCCCGAACGACTCACACCAGGACGAGGGGCCCGAACAACTCACACCACGAGAAGCCCGAACGACTCACACCAGGACGAAGAGCCCGAACGACTCACACCACGAAGAGCCCGAACGACTCACACCAGGAAGAAGGGCCCGAACGACTCACACCAGGACGAGAAACCCCAACGACTCAAACCACGAGGAGCGCTTTCTCTCCCTCCTCCTCCGCCTCGTCCTTCTCCCGCTCCCACCACCAGGAGGATGTACAAGGAGGCGGGAGGAAGGAGGAACAGGGGAGATATGCGGGGGCAGGCGGAAACACGCCTGAAAAACACGACTGTCGACATGCTTCGCTAGAGTTGCTGTTTTGAGATGGGCTGGTGGGGATACGCGAAGCGTGAAGAATTCAGACCTGAGGAGCCCAAAAGTGACGACAGTTACAGGAATCCGATGACCCGCTCGGATTAATAACATGATCTGCGGGCCCCATAGGGAGGGGGCTCCCACCTGAGACTCCCTCACAATTCACTCACAGACGAGGCTCCCGCCTGATACTTCCTCCATATTCAGGCCTCAAGTCAGCGAGTAGTGATGATGATGATGATGATGATGATGATCGTTCGATGCCGATAATGGTGAGTGATCGCGGGATGGTGATGGTGATGCTAATGGTGATGATGCATGCCCGCTCAGGGCGGCCGCATGGGGCGTTGGCGCGGAAAGACGCCTGGATCACGCCAGCAGCCAAGAACCAGGCACGCCCATGCAAGCTTGCCTCTCGCCCGCTGGTGCGGACTCCCCACCCCAGCTCGCGCAGTCTCCGAGCAGCAGCGGGGGCCAAAGATCGGCCCCCCAGCCTTGCTCTGGCCAGGGAAGCCGTGGCGACGAGGAGCCTGCCAGAGGCCCCCAAGGGCGAAACACCTTGAAAGACATTGATGCTGGAATCTCGACGGTCCGCCCATGCGCCTCTCCTCCCTCAGGGGCGTCCAGGGGGGGGGGCGTCCAAGAAGGGGGGCGTGCGGTTGGACTTTGTTTATACTCGCTCGGTGGTTTCTGTCTGGTGTCGAGCCTGTCGCGGCTCCTCTGCGTTTCGCCATATGCGCACAGTTGTCGCAACAGGATGCAAGCGTATGCAATACACGAACGGCTAGCGTGCCAAAAGTGCCTGCTTCTGCATTGGCGAGGAGCAGGAGGAGGAGACAATTGAAACCAGATGCCGAAGGACACGAATTAGCCTTAAAACGTATCAACCCCCAAGAAGGGGGGCGTTGGGTTTGGGGGGGGTGCAAATCATGACCCGAGGCACGCGCGCGGCCCAGGGGGGAACCGGGGGACGCATCGAAATGCGAATGGGCGCCATGAGATCTGGGAAGACCTCATGGCCCCGGCCAGGATGTCCACCGCCGCCCTAGTCTTGAGTGTGTCCCTTGGGGGCAAATTCCGTTTCTCTGTTCGGGCCCAAAACTCTGATGAAGGTCTGAGTCATGTCTGCGCTGGAACTCTGATTCAAAAGGAGGGTGACGACTAGGGCCTAGTCGTCGCCTTCCTCTTGGCCGCCCCCCGCTCCCCGCCCCGCTCGCTTTCCGCCCAGAAAGCCCGCGGTGCCCCTGGGCCCCGCCGCCCGCCCGGGGAGCCGCGCACGCGCGCCCGTCCCAGGAGAACTCGGCCGAGGACACGCCTCGCGGCCGGCCGGGTGGCGGCGGGGGGGGGGCCGACCGTGGCGTCGCGGGGCGCCTGCAGTGTGCTGGCCGCTCGTCGCTCCTCTCCTTCTTCATGCCTTCCTGCCTTCCTGCCCCCCCCCTCCTCCTTCCGCCTTCTCCTCCACCTCCTCCTCCTTTTCTTCCTCCTCCTTCTCCTCCTCCACCTCCTCCTCCTCCTGCCTCCTCCTCCCTCCTCCTTCTCCTCCGCCCCGTCCCCTGGGCCGCTCCCGCCTGCACAAACCAGCCCAGGAAATCGAGCCTTATCTTCAGCCTGCACGGACCAGCACCAGACGGCGAGAACGACGCAGAGCGAATGATGGAGGCCCTGGAGGTGCAAGACCGCCCACTACAGCAGCTCACACTACCAGAGGTGCCATCGACCTACTACCAGATGAAGGGCAGTATTCTTGGTATGGACACGATTGTGGGAGAGTTGGTGCGTGCAGCTGGCGGGAATCCCACGGCCAGTCGAGCACCGAGGACCAACACGGCCCGCAAGCTGGGGACGAAACCATAATGATAGCTGGGTGGACTGTTTCATTTCTTCCTGGGCCTGGGAGTATGCACATCATCGGTCGGGGACTCCCAGTGCAGTCTTGTGCCTATTGGATGTGTGCTCACTTCTCTGTTCACACGAACGCATGGCATACGACAATAGGCCTACCTCACGTTCCGCGGTTTCTTCCTGCAGGCCTCAGCCACGTTCTTGTGCTGCTGTGCTCATCAGTCAATTGTATGTGAACTACCCTGCAGCGAAGTGAAAGTTAAGCATCTGGCGAGCTGCCCCGTCCCAAGAGTTTTGTTGTGTGTGCCCTGCCCGTTGCATTCAACGGCCAGCAGCCGCTGCATCTGCCTCGCGTGTGGCTCCCCAGAGCTAGCAAGGTGCAAGCTAGAGGGTACGATCGCGAGAAAGTTAAAGCGATGATATCACACTCTAGGTGCACCTATACATGTATACGCATACATCCACATATACATGCGGAAATTTAGAACGTGTAAGCAGACATACATGTATGACTGCGCGAGTGTGTAAATATATATATACATATATATATATATATATATATATTTATATATATTTATATATATATATATATATATATGTGCGTGTACATATGTGTGTATGTGTATATAGGAGCGTCTTTATGTACTAGAACCATCGCGCGCTTCGCGCGCGCTCAAGTTCTAGCGAGGGTCATGTTCATCGCCATCCTTGACATCCTCATCGCCGTCATCGTCATCGTCATCGTCATCGTCATCGTCACCCTCACCTTCACCATCACAACAATCATCAGTATCACCATCATCGTCAGCATCGTGATCACCATCGCCATCATCGTCATCGTACTTTTCAGCACCATCATCATCCGCATCATCAACATCTTGTTGGTCGTCGTCGGCATCGTCGTCGGCATAGTCCTCGTCGTCATCATCATCAGCGTCATCGCCGTCATCATCCCCGATCCACTGCAATCCACTTACCCTCCTCCTCTTACCGTTATCCCTCTTCCCGTCATTTTTTACTCATCCTTTTCCTCGTCGGCGTCTCCCTGAAAGGGATCCCTGTTCCTTCACCTCCTCCTCCTCTTCCTCCTCCTTCTCCTCCTCCTCATGTTCCTCTTCCCTGTCTTCCCCGCTCTTCGGTGTGTCCCCCCTTGCGTTCCTTCACCTACTTCACCTACTTCCACTTTTCGAGCCCTCTTCATCCTGCGCCCCCCTCCCCTCCTCGTCCTCAGCATCCCTCCCCGAGCCAGAGAATCAGAGAAGAAACTAATCTTACAAGAACAATGTCCCTCCTCCTCTTCCCCCTCCTCTTCCCCTCTTCGTCCTCCTGGTCTTCCTCCCCCTCCTCCTCCTACTCCTCCTCCGCCTCCTCCTCCTCCTCCTGCTCCTCCTCGTCCTCTTCCTCCTCGTCCTCTCCCACCTCCTCGTCCTCTTCCTCCTCCTCCTCCTCCTCCTCCTCCTCATCATCATCATCATCATCATCATCATCATCATCATCATCATCATCATTATCATCATCATCATCATCATCATCATCATCATCATCATCATCATCCTCTTCCTCCTCCTCCTGTTCCTCCTCCTGCTTGTCCTTCTCCTCCTCCCCGCCGCCCGCGGCCATGGCGGAGCAGGCGGCTCTGGAGGGGCTGCCTGCAGCGACCCGGTCCACGTCCTTCACGCCACCGCGGGCCGGCCCCGTGTTGAAGCCGGCCCAGAAAAAACTTCGCCGTGCGCAGCCAACGCAGTTCTTATCCGGGGCCCCGCCAGATCTTGGGAACAAGCCTGAAGCAGCACCCACGAGGGACAGGAAGGGCCCCGAGCGAGACAAGCGGGCGAGAAGCAGCAGAAGCAAACGCTCGAACAAGGAAGGGGTGTGCCCATCCGGAATGTTTCTCAGCACCCAGGGTGGAGGGCGCCACTCCACCCGGGCGCCGGCGACAGGGCACACCCCTAAAGAACAGCAGCGGCGAGGCAGAGGGGAGAGGGAGAGGGAGCCAGGAGGGACCGGGAGACGGAGGAGACGGGGCCGCGGCCGTGTGGCGTGCGCCACCGAACCACACCGTTAGGCGCCGCGCACCTCCGCCGGAGCCAAGGAGCAGGAGAGGAGAGGGGAGGGAGGGAGAGAAGCGAGTGAAAAGACACAGGGACGGCACTGGCAGCCAAAACGACTACGGAGGAAAGAGCAGCGAAAACGACCACGGAGGAGCGCGGCGAAGGAGGAGAAGGACGCGGCGGAGGCGGAGGCGGAGGAGGGGAAAGAGGGAGACGAGTACTCCTCTCTCCTCCTCCTCCTCCTCCTCCTCCTCCTCCTCCTCCTCCTCCTCCTCCTCCTCCCTCCCTCCTCCTCCTCCTCCTCCTCCTCCCTCCTCCTCCTCCTCCTCCTCCTCCTCCTCCTCCTCCTCCTCCTCCTCCTCCTCCTCCTCCTCCTCCTCCTCCTCCTCCTCCTCCTCCCTCCTCCTCCTCCTCCTCCTCCTCCTCCTCCTCCTCCTCCCCTCCTCCTCCTCCTCCTCCTCCTCCTCCTCCTCCTCCTCCTCCTCCTCCTCCTCCTCCTCCTCCTCCTCCTCCTCTTCTCTCAACGCACCCAGTACACGGGTGCCTACTGGAACGCGTGCTGTGAGCCTTTTCGGAAGCATCGTAGCAGTCTCTGGAGCCTCTCCGGGCCTTCCTTTGGAGTCCTTCGGGGCCTTTGTTAACCCGTCTGAGGGCCCATTTCGGCCGTTCCAGGTCCCTCTTGGCTCGTCGTGGGGAGCTCAGCCCTTCTTGGGGCCTCCTGGGGCCCTCTCCGACCATGTTGGAATCTCTGGTGGCCCCCTCGGGCTTCATGGAGGCTCTCTTGGGCCGTCTTGTAGCTCTTCTGTGCCGCTTGAAGCTCTCTTCAGCCCATCTTGGAACCCTCTTTGGGGCCTATGCGGCCTCCTGGGGCCCATTTTGGTAACCTCTTGGGCCGTCGCGACCGCTGGTAGAACTGAAAAGCGAAGCTCCCAGAAATATACATACGTGTTTCCATCGGACGTGCTTGATTTTTGCCTTTGAAGGGCCTTCTCAGCGGCCTCTTGGACAGTCGTGGGGGGTAATTTTGGGCCTTTTGTGGCCCGTCTGGGAGCCCATTTCGGCTATCCCAAGCCCCTCTTGGCATCTCACGGGTAACTGAGCCGTCTTGGGGCCCTCATGGAGCCCTCTCCGACCATGTAGGGATCCTCCGGTGGCTCCCTCGGGCCCCCTGGGGACTCTCTCGGGCTGTCTTGGAGCTTTCTTGTGCTGCTCGACGCTCTCTTGAGACTGTCTTGGACCCTCTTGGGGGCCTCGTGGACCGTGTGGCGCCGATTTGGGGAGCCTTTGGGGCCGACGTGGCCGCCGATGGAATATAAGAAGTGAATATCACAGAAATGTACGCTTTACCATAGGGAATGCTCGCTTTTTGCACCCGCCTTTTTTGGACCCTCTGGGAGCCCAGTTCGGCCGTTCTGGGTCCCTCTGCGCCCGTCATGAGCACCTGAGCCCGGGAGCCTTCTCAGCGGCCTCCTGGACCGCCTTCAGGGAGACCTGGTAGGCCTTTTTGGACCCTCTGGGAGCCCAGTTCGGCCGTTCTGGGTCCCTCTTCGGCCGCCATGGGGACCTTAGCCCAGGGGCCCCCTCCGATCATGTAGAAATCCACTGGTGGCCCCCTCGGGGTTCCTGGTACTCTCTTGGGCCGTGTTGGGGCTCTCTTGTGCTGCTTGAAGATCTCTTCAGGCCGTCTGGAGGCACTCTTGGGAGCCTCTTGGGACGTCTGGAGCTCATTTTGGGAGCCTCTGGGGCCATCGCGGCCGCTGGTAGGACTGAAAAGCAAATATCCAAGAAATGTACGTTTTCCCATCTGAAATGCTTGATTTTTGCCCTTGGAGGGCCTTCTCGGCTGCCTCTTGGACCGTCTTGAATGCCTTTTGTGGCCGTCTAGGAGCAGTCTTGGGTTGTCTTTGAGCGCTCGTGGCCCGTCCAGATACCATTTCAGTACGCTCTTCAGCCACCTTCCAGACAACCTGGGGCGTTTTGGGCGCCTCTTGGGCCAGCTTGGGAGCCTCTTGGGGGGTCTGGGGCCTCTTCTGAACCCTCTTGGAGCCCCCCCAGCCCCCCATGCGAACCTGAGGCAGCAGTTCTGGGCCCTCCCCCGGCCTACTCCGATATATATATATATATATATATATATATATATATATAGAGAGAGAGAGATGAATAAATAAGTAAATACAATGAACACATAAATAAATAAATAGACGAATGCATAAATACATATGTATATATACACATATATATAGATGCATCCCTCCGACCCCCCAGGTCTTCATTTGCGCTCTTACTGATCATCCGCCTTCTTGCCATCCGTGCCTGCTCATCCATACTTGCCGAATCGTCATTTATCCGCGGTGTTCTCGTGCTGGGACCGACTTGTAATCAGCTGGATATGGGATCTGCTCCATTCGACTTTGATCAAATTCGAGACAGCTGGATCTCGAATGTGCCCAAGTTCGTTTAGATTCTCAATATATTCAAGTAAGACGATAATGGAAATCAGATGAATTCGCGGTCTGATCAAGTCCGATTCGATCCGAAGTCGGTTCACATGGGAATCCAAATGGAATCGGCTGGATCTGAGATCTGTTCGATCTCACTTAGGTTCCATTTAGATCTCGATAGGGATATAACTGTACTCAGCTGAATATGTGACTTGCTCAACTCCAGATTAGATTTTAATCAGATTGCAATAGAAATCCAATTGGACTCAGCTGGGTCTGGGATGTGCTCCATCCTATAGAATTCCCCATTCGATCCCACCAGGAATCCAACTGGAATCAGCTGGACCTGGGATATCCTCCATTTCAATTCGATCAGAATTACATTGCACTTGGAATCAAATTCAAATCAGCTGGAGCTGGGATCTGCCACATCCCAATTAGAGCCGACTAGGAATCCAAGTTGAATCAGCTGGGCCTGTGACCTGCCCCATTCCAATTAGTTTCGAATTATATCCCAATGGGAATCCACTTGGAATCAGCTGGATATGGGATCTGCTCCCGTCCGGTTAATTTCAAGTTTGCTCCCAATCGGAATTCACTTGGAATCAGCTCCATCTAGAATCGGCCCAATTTGAATTATATTCGAACTCGTTCTCAATAGGAACCCGATGTGACCTAACTGGATATGTGATTCGCTACACCCCCATAAGATTGCAACTACATTCCGATAGGACTCCAATTCAAATCAGCTGAATATGGGATCTGCCGAAATCAAATTTGATTCGAAATTAATTTCGAATGAAGACACTTAGAATTAGCTGAATCTGGGATCTGCACTATATCAAATAGAATATAAGTAGATCCCCATGGGAACCCAACCTACACCAGCTGGATCTGGGATCTGCTTTATTCGAATTCGATCCCATGAGGTTCCACTAGGCATCGACCTGGAACTGGCTGGCTGAATCTGGGATCCACTCCACCCCAATTGGATTCCAACTGCATACCCATAGGAATATACTTGTAATCAGCTGGATCTGGAATCTGCCCGATTCAAAATTGATTCCCGTCGGATGAAGAGATAATCCCAGATTCTCAAAAAAAAAAAAAAAAAAAAAAAAAAAAAAAAAAAAAAACTCCATGTGAAAACGCAGGGTTCGCGACGCCAGGGATGTCCAAACCTTGTGTTTTCATGTGGATGTTCGGGATTTCTGGAATGAACAGTGGGGAAACAGTATGTTATCAGTTGGGTTTCTAGGATTTGGAAGATTTTCATCTCCCAGCTGAAATCCCGCCCAGGCGCCCCCGAAGGTTCAGAGCCACAGGAACCAAAAAAACAAAGAAACAAGTCTCTGCATTTCTCATCCCAAGTGTCAGGAGAAAAAAAAAAAAAAAAAAAAAAAAAAAAAAAAAAAAAAAAAAAAAAAAAAAAAAAAATGATGAAAACACCAGTTTTCCGCACCCCTGGCATCGCAAGCCTTGCGTTGTCATTCGGATGTTTTGGATTCTGAGGATCGGAGCTCCTGGGAGGGCTCCAGGGCGGGATTTTCGCTGGAGGTCAGAAAATCCCCCCAAAAAAAAATCCAAATGAAAACCAAGGGTTTCCTCAAATCTCATCGCAGAAATTCCAAAAATCCAAATGACAGCACAAGGTGTCCGCGACAGGCATGTACCCGAAAAACTTCCCCTCAGGAAAGCGTGGCCTTGCCGCTCCTGGCCGCGTTTGGGGCGCCGTGGGCGGCGGAAGCACGATAGACCAGAGAGCCTAGCAATGCCCAGTATGTCCGCTCCACAGCCCCCTCCAAACGAGGCGGCCCCGACACGCCAAAAGCATGCCGTAAGCTCTTGCGGGGAAAGCAACACGCTGCTTCGCAACGCCGGCTCGGGGCAAGATGTTCGCACCCCTGAAATCGCAAACCTTGCCTTCTGATTTGGATGTTTGGGATTCTGGGGATCGGAGCTCACGCCTTGGAAAGCCGACCAGCAAGATAAGGGAGAGATAGAGAGAGAGAGAGAGAGAAAAAAAAAAAAAGGAGAGAGACAGAGAGAGAGCGAGAGAGAGATAGAAGGATCTATATATATAAAGAAAGAGAGAGAGAGAGAAATAAAGAAAAAGAGGAAAGGAGTATAAAAGAGAAAGAGAAATATAGAGAGAGAGAGAGGAATAAACAAATAACTAAGAATGCAGCAGCAATTTGGACAAATTCAAAAAAAGAGCAGCAAAAACAACAACAACAACAACAACAGTTAATTTAAAACTGTTCGCTCTTATCTGCTCGAGTGTCATTCAGCGTGCATTTCCCAAACCCTCGATACCCGCCCTCGTCTTCGATCATACCGCTTTTGGTGGGGACATATGTATTCGTGACTTCTGCGTGATTAGCCAGGAAGTTTCCAGCAAGAGAGCGATTCCTAAGTAAATTTGAAGAAGTCCCCAGCGAACGCGCGATTCCTGAATGGCAAGAGCGCGGCGCCTGAGTAAATTGCGAGGAAGTCTCAGGCGGGAGCGCGATTCTTGAGTAAATCGCGAGGAACTATCAAGCGGGAGCCGTTGTTGTTGTAAACCGGGGGCCAGGGGCACAGCTTGAGGAGGAAGAATGTCCCTGGTAAAAACAAGGTGCGAGTGCCGGGAGGGGCACTTCAATTGAAAAATACAATGTGCACCGGAGAGGGGCTTAACAATTATTATTCTTCAGCAATGAAAATTCATCAACAACACCAACAAAACAAACAACAAACAAAAACGAGGAGGCGGAGGACGAAGAAAAGAATAGCACCACCGTCGTAAGTTAATGCTGATACGAATGGGTGCTGGGGGGGGCTGTCCATATATCTACATCTTTATATATTAACACATGTGTGTATACATATATATTACACACACATATGTATTATGTGTATATATAACTATAGAGCGAGAGAGAGAGAGAGCAAGAGCGAGAGAGACAGAGAGAGAGAGAGAAAGAGAGAGCGTTCCCCCTCCCATCCTCTCCTTCTCCCCCTCTTGCCCTCCGCCACCCCTCCCCTCCCCTTCACCCCCTCTGCCGATTTGAAACGCTGGCGGCCGTGGCCGCTCCTGCGGGACCGCGGCGGGAGACCCCGTGCAGGACGCCCGGGAAGCGAGGAAAGAGCTCGAGCACATGGCCCACGAGTCGTGCCTGAATGGGGCATTGGGCTCGCGCACCATGCGCACCCAGACATGCTCGCGTCGTGAATAAAAGCAAACAAGAGACGTTTCTGCCGTCTTCGGCCTCCAGTGGCCCTCGCTGGGCCCTGAGACCATACAAGGACGACTCGGGATGCAAAGCCCGCCCTGGGGAAATGGTCGGGACTTCCGGGGACCCCGCATCGGAAAAATCAGGGCAAAGGGTGTCTGGGCGCGGCTGCGATGTCGCCCCGCGCCGCTGCCAGGGGCTGCCCTTCAGCCTGGCCGCCCCCGCGCGCTCCCCGCGGCTCGCCGCGTGAGGGTGCCCGCGCGCCCAGTCGCCTCCCTCCGCGGCCGCCCTCTTTCCCCTTTACTTCCACTCTTCGCACGCGGGCCAGTTCGCAACGCCGTGGCCCGGTGCTGCTGCTCGCGCGAGCGGATGGCCTCTGCCGCGCAGCGGCGGGAGAAGGGCGTCTGGGCACGGCCCTGACCGCCGCGCAGTCACCGAGGAGTGCTCGGAGGGGGGACCCTGCGACCCCAGGCATGCCACGCGGGGCGCCGCGGGAAGGAGGGCCAGAGAGGGGAAGAGGGGCCTTGCCGGCAAGGAGGGAGCCAGGTTGGTGCCACGGGGCAGCGGAGAACGAGGCGAAGACAAAGGGAGAAACAGAGCGAGAGCAGAGAGACAACAGAGAGAGAGAGAGAGACAACAGAGAGACAACAGAGAGACAACAGAACACAGACAACAGAGGGACAACCAGAGAGACAACAGAGAGACAACAGAGAGACAACAGAGAGAGAGAGAGAAGACAAGAGCCAAGAGCCAAAAGCAAAGAGCGAGATAGACAACAGAGAGAGAGAGAGGGAGCGACTAGGGAAGAGAAAGAGGCAGAGACAGAGGCAGATGCAGAGACAGAGGCAGAGTCGGAGGCAGAGGCGAAGAAAGAGGCAGAGGCTCCTTCTCCTCCGCGGGACAGAGGCTGAGCCGTTAGATGGACCTTCTCTGCACTGGGCGGTCGGGGCTGCCGAAGCCTGTCGCTTCGGCATAACATTCGACCTCTGGCCCGCGGGGATGAGAAGCAACATCAGAAGGAAGGGGCGCAGCGTTCTAGGGCCTCAGTCGTTGACGAACCGGTCCTCAAACATCAAGGCTATCAGATGCAGCGTCCCCCAAGCGAGCTCAACTCCTCACCCGGCAATCGAACAATTCCTTACGCGGCCACTCGTGGACCCGCTGCGCCAGTCAATTCAGTGGCTGGCACGCCCGTCCGGGCTGCCTTGAGACCCGCATCGGAACCAAAACAGAAAAAAACAAAAAAAACAAAAACAAAAAAAAAAAAAAAAAAAAAATGCTTAGGTTCCCGTGAAGCTGCTGGTGAAGGTGGTAGGCTACCGTAGGCTACCGTCACTCGTATGACGACGACGACGACGACGACGACGACGACGACGACGACGACGACGATAAGTATATACGACGACGGCGACGACGAGGAAGACGACGACGACGACGACGACGACGACGACGACGACGACGACGACGACGGCGGAGGCGGCGGCGGCGGCGGAGGCGGCGACGACGCTTGCACGGGGCCTCCCCATGGCTGCAGCGCCGCGAGCTGCACGGTGCCCGGCAACCCGCCGCGATCGCACCACGCTGGCGGCACCGCCGACCTCGTCGTCGTATTCGTCGACGTTGTCGTCGTCATCGTGGTCGTCATCATGGTGGTCCTCGTCGTGGTCGCCGTCGTCGCCGTCGTGGTCGCCGTCGAGGTCGTCGTCGTCGTGGTCGATCGTCCATCGTCTGTCGTCGTCGTTGTCGTCGTCGTGGTCGATCGTCCCCGACCTCGTCGTCGTCAATCGTCGGTCGTGGTCGTCGGTCGTTCGTGGTCGTCGCCGCCGTCGCCTCCGCCGTCGCCTCCGCCGTTACGTTCGTCGCGGTCGTCGACGTCATCGTCGGCGCCGCCGCCAGCACCGTCGTCGTCATCGAATGGCCACACCCAAATAGTAAGTATTACCTGGAGGGGGGTCTGGTTCGCGCTGAGGGCGGGGGGGAGGAGGGATTAATGTCAGGTGAGGGGGAACGTTAGGGGGTGACTGTCTGAGGGGGCGGAAACACCGAGCTGGAATCGGCGATACATCGCAGATGAATCTGCGATTGGCCCGGGTAGCGAATCCATACGTTCCTGGCTGGGATGGGCGATCGGCGATCAATGGGTGGGTGAGTGGGGGTCGATGCATGCGCCCCTGGGCCTATCCCCCCCTAACGCCCCTGATCGGAGCCCGACTTCGCCAGCTCGAGGCGCCCAGTGGCGCCGGAGCTCCCTCCTTCTCCCCCCCCGACGACGGCCACCCACCGCGATGTGGCCAGCGGCGCCGGGGCCGACGACGACGACGACGACGACGACGACGACGACGACGACGACGACGACGACGACGACGGCGGCGGGCGACAGCGGGCGACGACCGCGGCGACGACCACGTCGCCCAGCGGCCTCTCGAGGTCCCCGAGGGGGCCCCTGGAGGCGAGGCCGTCCTCGCCCCCCACCCCGCCCGCCTGCCGCGGGGGCCAGGCAGCGCCAGGGCGGCACGGCGAGGCAGGGTCGCGTCTGGCTGCTGGGCGGTGACGCTGGCGGTGGCCCACTCTGGGGGCGCAGGCGGTGCGGGTGGTTCGAAGGGGCCCTGGGACACACAGATGAATACACGCAAGCAGAAGGACGCCCCGCATTTTCCTCTGTTTTCTGGGCCCTCGTCTTCCCCCCCCCCCCACTTTCCCATGTTCCCGTATTTTCCTGGGAGTCGACGATTTTTTCTCCTCCTGATGGTTGTGAGGCTGGCAGCACCCCTAGGGGAGGCGACGTACGGTTGCCCCCGTGGGGTGGTGCCCCGCCGGCCCCCCAGGATGCAAGGAGGGGCGGCCACTGCGCGCTTGGAAGCACCAGCGAAGGAGCCAAGAGAAGCGAGCACACGCGGGGGCAGCGCAGCAAGGAGTGGAGGGAGAGGAGGGAGGAGAGAGACGAGAAGAGTGTGGATGAGGGATGGAGGAGGCGAGAGGCGGGAGGAGAAAGAGAAAGAGAGATTCAATAGAGAGAGAGAGAGATAAAAAAAAAAAAAAAAAAAAAAAAAAAAAAAAAAAAAAACGGAAAAGAGCGATAGAGAGAGAGAGAGAGAGACAAAGAAGGTAAGGACATGTATGTATACATGTAGACTGGAAGAGATGCCACAAAAATGATGAAAGAAAAACAAAGCAAGAGAGAGAGGGAGAGAGAGAGATTGAGAGAGATTGGGGAGAGTGCGACAGAGAGAGAGAGAGACAGACAGACAGAGGGAGGGAGAGAGAGCAGGAGAACAAATACAAATATATATAGAGAGAGAGACAGAGCAGCAAGAGCTCTACCCAAAGCGAGGCACAAAACAAAGGATGGTTTGGAAGCACTTCAGCAGAAATGCCACGATCGAGCGGGCTCGCTACAGCTCGCCGCCCAGCCGACTGAAAGTCCCCAGGGGTGGTCGAGGGGGGGGGCAGGGCCCAACGTGCATCTGAGGCTTCTCAACTTTCCCCCACCCCCAGCCCCTCCTCCTCCTCCTCCTCCTCCGCCTCCTCCACCTACTCCTCCTCCGCCTCATCCTCCTTCCCCCCCTCCCTGTCCACAGGGGTCTGAAGGCCCCCACTGTCGGTCCAAGGGCCCCGCCCTTCGCTCTCTCTTCCGCCTCCTCCTCTTCTTCCCGCCATCGCACTCGATCTGCCTCTGGTAACTCAGCGAGGCTGACCCGCCCAGACCGTGTGCTGGGGTGTAGACGCTCCAGGACCTCAGCCTGATTACTGCCGCGGCTTGTCAAAGGCACCTTCGGCACATGACTCGGCGATGATGCGCAAACGCAACAGATGCCAACTACTGCGCGCAGCCAAATCCGCCACCGTGCCGTGCCGTAGGCACTGAGTGGAGTGTTCCCAGGTCCTGTCGAGTTCTCTGAATTTGCAAGTATGTACTCTTGAAGGGGCCCGAGTTCCGAGTCACCAGCGCTCCTGAGCGCTCTTTTTATTCCCTCCCCGCGTGACTTTTCCAGAGGCCTCGAGAGCGTTGCCTTGAATCCACACTTACGGCATGGCCTAAGATGGTTCCAAGGGTCTCAGAGCCCCCTTGGGAGCCTCTTCGTCAGTCTTGCAAGGCCTGGGGGCGGGCCCAAGAGGGCCCTAGTGGCCAAGCCCTCAAGAGACCTCCAACAAGCCCCCAGGACGCCCCAGAGAGGCTTCCAAAAGACATCCAAAGGTCTCCGAAATGAGCTGAAGAGGCTTCCCGGCAGGCCTCTGGTCAACGACCCAGGCACGGCGGCGGGATGGCCGAAGGTCACTGGATACTGAGGCGGCGGCACTGTGGATGTCGCCGTCCATGTGCCCGCACTGGCGTCCTCGCACGTAGGCGCCGCAATGCTGGAGCAAGAGAACGTACGGACTAACAACGAACTGCTGCTATGTGCACGCTGCCTAAAGTCATTGCCAAAAACGACGATACATGCAACGTCGAGGGGCTACAACGTCCCCCCGTTCGAAACACAAGGTTTCTGGTGGCCTCCACCACGACATGACTGAGCTATTCATTTGTATCCCACAAACATCTTCCGTCGACCTCTGCTGACCAAACGACATGTACGTTAAGGTCCCCCGCAGGTGGGGCCAAGCAATTAAGGCGGATATCAGCACGTGCTCTTGCCAGTTACCAAACTCACAAAGCGAGGTAGCATAACGGCTTGCGTACCAAGTGAGAATGAGTACGCAACGACGTCAACAATGACTGAACACATGAGTTGTGAGCGACGAGCTGTTTGATAACAAGGGCGAGTGTCGAACGAAAGTCAGCCCACTGACCCGTACTGACGACTCCCCCTTCCCTTCCTGCGGTCACTCAGCAAGCTGATGCCTGGACCTACTCGCGGAAAGCGCTGTGGCGCGAACAAAACGGAGCTGGGTGCTGCCAACGCCATAAAATGTACCCGAATTCCCGAACAGCCAGCATGCCCATCTGGAACCGTAGAAGAGGCCGAGCGGAGATGTTCGGAAAACATCAAAACATTATACGATCACATCCTGATGTGCGAATGGTGTGAGAGATTAGGATCGGTCAGGCTGCGCACGGCGTAGACGTCATTCTTCTCGTGCCGACATCAGGTCCCCTTGCTCACACCCCAGCCTGCATCCGCAGTGGGGCGTTGACATTCAGCTGCTAATTTGCTCGAATGTCGCTCGGGCCAACCCGAAGAAGTGACAGTATGTTTGGCGCCCTGCTGGTCCTGGAGAGGACTGTGTGACCCTACTGTTATAAGAGACGGCGCCACGGAAACAGCGACCAGGAACTCGCCTTGAGAGGCATGCCTGTGATTGTCGATTAAGCAGGCGCCACTTGAGGATTCAGCACCTAAGCATCATGGAAGAACCTTGCGCTGACAGTCTTACCCATCTGGACATCCACCTGGCGAGGTCTCTTGCGATGCGACCAATGGCACTGAAGCTGACGTTTCCTGCGCCCTTACAATGAAAAGGATGGCTGATCTAAAGCCGCTGGGCGGCTCCCAGGTAGCGTTATCCTAGGAGGGACGGTCATCTGGTGAGGAAGTTGATGAGACTGGCAGTGCGGATATAGATAAGGAATTCGAGAGGGCGATCCCTACAAATGTGTCGCCGACTTTGAATTCCAACTGTATGAACTAAAAATGAACGATATTGCAACAAGTCTTCACCCATTGAGCGCGATGAAGCCCCAGCTGTATCTGAGACATCTGTTTGAACTCATCCGAGAGAAACTCCATCTAGCCTGCCCCATGTATTTGCTTCCGATCATCCCAGAACGGCTGGGCAGGCAGCTGGTTCTACTACCACGTGAGATTGCAACCCCAAGATTCTGATGCTGAGGCGTAGCAAAATGGCTGCGGCTGCCATTCCTAACAAGATGCTTGCTTGCACTTCGGGACTCTAACTTGCTCTCTCCTGAATTGGCCCGATTCGGCATGAACTTCTACTAGGCAAGTGCCTGACAGGTCCCGCTAGGGCCCCACCCCATCGGGTCGCACCCCGAAACCCGTCCCAGCGGGACTTCGGAAGCTGCGTGCGGCTCCCCAAGGCCCCCGTAGGATCCCGCCCAACCCCGTATGGTCCCGCCCACTCGGGACCCACCAGGTCTCACCGCCTGGCCCTGTTCGGCGAAAGTTCGACAGCTGACGGCGCTTCAAGGCGGCTTCTCCCCAGGGTCCCACCGCCGGGTCGCATCCCAGACGGTACCACCCCATAGCATCCCATCCCACAGGGGTGTTCCAACCCACAGGGGGTCCCACCCCATGAGGGGTCCCCCACCCCTTAGGGAGTCCCACCCCTCGGGCCTTAACCCATCAATGAGTCAGTCGGTCACCTGGTGGCCACGGTAGACAAGCTGGACAACTGACAACTATCCTTTGGCAAATAATCCCATGCGCTTGAAACCGCACTACGTCTGACTTAAGGCCCCAGCGCAGAAGCAAAGTGACCATGCGCATGTGCTGGCATGGTTGGAGGGAGATCCACGGGGCAAAAAAAAAACACCAACGCCGCGACGATGACCACCTGGAACACCATGGATATCATAGGTCATATTGGGCCTGTAATCTGCATGCGCTCTCGGCTACAGCATGCCTGGGGGGACTGGGAGAAAAGAGCACCGCCCTTCTCCAGTGTCCTCTATCTCCAGCACGCCGACGTTCCCGCCTCCGGCGGCGACCAGCAAGGGCCGCAACTGAAACGTCTTGGCGTCACTCCGCTGCGACGAGTTAATGTCGAGGGTCAGCGAAACCTTAGCCTCTTCAGAGTCTTACGATGGAAATCTTCGATCGGAATCCAGACCCAGGGCGGCTGAAGACGAGCGCGAGGTGAGAAAGGTCAGTCCTCGTCGTCATTATGTCGGCACCCTCTTGCGCGCAAATCCACTGCAACCATGAACACTGCCATGAAGGAAACAGGACTTAAAAAGCTGGACCCTGGGGCGGGGGGGGGCGGCGCCTGCTGCTGCTGCTGCTGCTGCTGCTGCTGCTGCCGGGGAGAAGGAGGAGGAGGAGGAGGAGGAGGAGGAGGAAAAAGAGGAGGAGGAGGACGAGGATGGGAAAAAGAGGGAGGAGGGAGGAGGGAGGGGGAAGAAGAGGAGGAAGAGGGAGGAGAGAGGAGGGAGGAGGGAGGTTCCTGGACCCCAGGGCGTTCCCGAGGACTGGCCTTTCCCGTCGCCGCCGACGTCGCCGCCAAGCCTGGCAACGCCGAGGATCTGGATGCGACCTCGCTCCTTCGGGGGGGAGGGGGGGAATACGACCCTGCTCACGGTGTCCAGAACCCTGTTCCTTGGACCGTCGATCGCGTGAAAGTTTCGCGCAGGGGTCCTCACACGGCGTGGTCGACTCGGGCAGCGCGACACAGCGTGAGCTCTTGGGCCGCCATTGTGCCGAAACTCCCCTACGCGACCCGTCGTTTCACGCCGTCTTGCGCCTGCAAGGGGAAGCGGCGCGGATCAGGCACTGCCTCACCGACGAGCCTACGAAGTACCATCTCTCTGCTCGCCCATGGCTGCGAGCCAGCGATCGATGGACCGTCCGATCCCCTCCCGCATCTGGCGAGACCCCCCCCTCGTTGCAGAGCATGGCGGAGCGGAAGAGTGGCGCCCACAGGAAGCCCAGCGCCCGCGTTTGCTTCAGACAGGGTCGGTGTGAGGGCCACCCGGCCCTCTCCTACGCCTCCGCCCTCACCAGTACAGCCCACACTCTGCTCTTCTTTCTCCTCCTCCTCCTCTTTCTCCTCCTCCTCCTCCTCCTCCTCCTCCTCCTCCTCCTCCTCCTCCTCCTCCTCCTCCTCCTCCTCCTCCTCCTCCTCCTCCTCCCTCCTCCTCCTCCTCCTCCTCCTCCTCCTCCTCTCCTCCTCTTTCCTCCTCCTCCTCCTCCTCCTCCTCCTCC